>PVIW01002414.1:0-220943 GCA_004026585.1 Noctilio leporinus
ACTCTCCAGTTCCATCCATGTTGTTGCAAAGGGTACAAGTTCCTTCTTTCTTTCTGCCATATAGAATTCCATTGTGTAAATGTACCAAAGTTTTTTGATCCAATCATCCACCGATGGGCACTTAGGCTGTTTCCAGCACTTGGCTATTGTAAATAGTGCCGCTATGAACATAGGTGTACATAGGTTCTTATGAATTGGTATTTCAGGATTCTTTGGGTATAGTCCTAGTAGTGGAATTGCTGGATCAAAAGGCAGTTCCATTTTTAGTTTTTTAAGGAAACCCCATACTGTTTTCCACAGTGGCTGATCAATAGACAACAAGTGTTGGCGAGGATGCGGGGCAAAGGGAACCCTCGTACACTGTTGGTGGGAATGTAGGCTGGTGCGGCCTGCAGGGCTTTGAAGCAACTGTCCTGGGAGGAGGCGTTACCCCCCAGCTGTGATTGTCCTAGTGTAGCCCTAGGCTGAGTCTGTGTCAGCAGTGATGTCATTTAGCCTGCCTCCAGCCTCTGTCCCACAATGACAGACGCTTGCTGGGATGCCCAGCCTGCGCCTGGGTCCATCGCTGGTTCCTACAGCAGCCACTGGCTGCCTCACATATTCCAGCTGCCTGTTCAGGAGGAAAGGGCTCACGCTTCTATTTTTGGCACAAGGACAAGCTCAAGTCCCTAGTGAACTTTCTAATCCAATCCTTCCGGTATTCACAGGGGAGTATCACCACACGTGTGGCGGGAAATAGAGTCTGTCTAAGCATGATGTCACTGTAGCCCCTGCTACCTAAATGCCCCTCATTTCTAACAAGCACTTGAATCTTCGTTTTAAAAAAACACACCCGCAAACAAAGCGAGAACTGAAGTAAATGACTTAAAACGAGTATGCAGCCCTTGCGAAAAATTCAGGCCAAAGCCTTTGAATCTGGGCTCTGAGCAATTAGCGTCATCGAGCCAATGACCCAGTTACTCCTCTGTGGAGCAGGAAATCTGGTTCAAGATCAAGTCCTAGGTAGGAATGCTGCACCTTGCGCAAGTTGTGGTTTTCACGGGCTGTTCTGTTCCCATGCAAGTGAACAAAAAGGGGCGCATCATTAAATAGTCAGGCTATTGACACAGACTTCCCCATGCAGAAGTCTAAGGGCCTCTTGAGTGAGCTTGACCTTTGAAGGGTGACTGTTCCCTCAGGCACATGGTGCAAGAGTGCTGAGGGACAAGGAAGGCTCTGGGACTCACCTGAGGTGTAGAATGGATCCCCACTTCACTCTCCATTAATTGTCACTATGTCACCCCGGCGGGACTACAGTCCCAAAGTCTTTCTCAGAACAGACCCTGACAATCATCGAACTGGGTGCCATAGATTATCCCATTGATCGAATCACCTGAATGGCAGCTGCTTCTCAAGGCTGTTCTAATAAACATTATTGTAAAAAATCTGCCTGCATCTTACCATTCTGTAAAAACTGAACACCTATTCCCCTAATGCAGATTGCTAATTAAAGCCTTTATCAACGTTGTTGATTTTTCTTTTTTACCCCACGCTGTAACTGAATTGCATTATAATATGCTGTTTATTACCTGTTTTCTTATTTTTGGGCCGGCAGCTCATTCTAGGAGTAATTTTCTGGTACACAAATTTTGAGATAAAATTCTTATAGTCATTGTGGGTGTTTTCTACCCTAAAATGCAATATTGGTTAGGAACACCAAATCCATGTCAGAGAAGCTAACAAGGTTTATGATTTGTTACCGGAACAAAAGTCAAACCACACCTGCTGTAACTACAAATCCATTAGCAACCCCCTGGCAGTGATCCTTTTCTTGACCTAGGTGGAAGATCTCATATCTGACAAACAAAAAGGTTGTTGGTTTAAAAATTGCTTTTTTGTTGTTGCGATTTCATTTAACTTTTACGTAAGAAATGGGAACATCCAGGGCTTCTATTTGATAGCTATAGAACCAATTGCTGCTGACAATGTGCAATTTCTGAACCTCATGACTGAATGGTGAAATTTAATATGAACAAACACAATCTGAATGAAGGAAAAATTCACCTTTCACGTGCTTCTCGCCCCGGCCTCCCCACAAGGTATTCACATCATTAGCTAAGAAACAAACCAGGTTGGTGCCCCGGCGCCCGTTGACACAGGGTAACCCTGCCCTGCATTTGTTAATGCCTTTCTCCTACTTTATCCCCAGTAAGAACACCCGGACCTCAGATACCTTAAGCAAGCAACAGCAGACCCTGAGAATGCACATCGACATACCCAGGGCCCAGCTTCTGATTGAAGAGAGAGACACAATGGAGACCATCGGTAAGGTGGCGTGTTTGCGACTCCACACAGTGTGGCTGCCGCAGCCCTGCCTGCAGCCCACGCGGTGGGGGGTGGGGAATATTATCTATGAGAACATCTGGAATGAGACACAAGCGAAGAAGTTAGAAGGCAGAGAACTGTGATTGAGGAAAATAAAAAGCATCAGCAAATGTGGGGGGAAATGAACTTTCATCCGCCCCAGAGGTTACCCAAGCTAGAAGTTCCCCAACTCTAGTCCACTCTGGGGCCACCCATAGAACAAATACCTGTAGTTAAATAAACCTAGAATGGCCTCACTACAAGCCCTATTAGGAAACCCACCCGGTGCTCTCCTCATCAACCCTCTAACGCCTTCATTAGAGCAAATGTTTAAATTCTACGCCTAACAGACAGGTAGCCTTGCACTGGGCCCCTTTTCTCCACCCCCAGCAGCCCATACACATTCTGGAAGGCTCCTTCGCAGTGCTGTGGGGATCACCCGGCTCCCTGTCCTTCAGTTGCAAAACGGACACCTGGAAAGCTGTGGAGATTGGTCTGTCTAGAACCCAGGTGTCTTGACCTCTTCCAGCCTCGTTCCACTCCCAAGCCCACCACCCCACCCTGCCTGCCTAGGTAGTGGTATTGGCCCCAGAATCTGAGACTTCCCATTTCTATGCAGTAATGATCGGAAGAACAGCTCCTATTCACTGAGCGATCTCTAAAAGGCATGTACTTTTATAAGCATTTCATGTGCACGATTTAATCCAACCCTCCCACACAACGCAGGAGAAAGGTACTACTCAGTACCTGGGAGGTGGAGAGGCGATGGAGCTGTGAACTCACACAGGTGGTTAGGAGCAGAAGCTGGGTGGGGCCCCTGCCAGCCACCTGCTTCCTTATCAACAGGCTACTTCCCGGAACCCCTTGCCTTGGACGAACCACTGAGCTTTCCGGTAGCCGGGGAAACGGACACTACGGCAGGCTGCGGAGGCTGCTTCTTTTCAAACTCCACTCTGTTTGCTCTGGAAAGTGTTTGCTGGCACTCACTCCCCAGAGCAACCCTTCCCTGTGACTTGGCTAAGACTACTCAACTCTTGGCCCTTACCCTAGACACCCCCTGCCAGGAAGGCGGTGGTAAATGGCCAAGGTGGCAGGATACCTCCGCTGCCCCTTGCCCCTGCCCTGCTTTCTTATGTTCTAATGCGACAGCGGCGACAGCGTGAGCTCATGGCCCGTCAATTCTGAGGTCCGGTCTGCCATTGTTGGAGGGGAGTCTGGTCTAGGCTTACCAGCGCTCCGAGAAGGCTGGTCAAGTCCAAAGTGGCTCTGGCCCAACCACGTTTAGTTCAATACTACCCACGTTGTGTGAGGGGTCACTACTCATCCTGAAACACCGGAGCTGCTTAGTTTGCTCACAGCAGGAGAAGGCCCCGTGGCTTGTTTGTCCACAGTTCCACCTACGGCTGTTGAAAGGGACAGCGAGTCGCTGTTGGCCCAAACTAGAGAGTCACTTGGCGTTTCTGTGCATGCATCACATTCCTTGCAGGATCCTCTGTCACCAAGAGTCGCTTACCTCCCGGGGAGACTGACAGTCGATGGCGTTTTCTAATTACTGGGGAAGCAGAAATATGATGCTTTAAAACCTTCCAGGCTCAGGCTACAAGCATCCAATGTGAATGTGCCATTCATTTCTTGCCGGGACAAATTGTTCACCTCGCAAACTGACAGGCCCCTGAATTTTCCCGTTAGAAGTTTGTGACCCAGCCTGCCGATGGCCTGCTCTGCTCCCAGCAGGGCGTCCATTAGAAACCGCGACACGGCCGTGGAGGTAGATGTCAGCCTGCGAGGCCACGTCGAATTGGAAGGAGCAGGCTCCGTAGAAAGGCCGCCCGATGCGAGGGGTGGGCGGAGGCGGCGGAACCAGCCCCGCGCGCAGCCCTGCTCCCGACGGGACCGACTCTCGGTGCCGCAGGCTGGGATGCCCGCAGACACCTTGGCAGCCTTCCTTCCCTTTCCCTGCCAAGGAATTTTATTCAGACTTCAAGAGGCTTTCCTTTCCTGCCAGAGCCTGAGTAATTGGGTTTTGGAAGGTTCGTTCTGTTCAGGGCCTTTTTTGGGCACAGAAGTCTGGCCGTGCGGTTGGCGACTTCCACGTCGCCACCCCGGGTCCCGGCTGACCGGTCGCTCCGATGAGCACCATCCGGGCCGCAGAGCCTGAACGCAGGAAAAACCTGGGTATCCCACCCCAAGTTCCCCTCCGAGTAGGAAGGCTCTTAAGAAAGCGTGAGGGTTATCCCAACAAAGTAACGAAAACCTTGAGGCAACTACATAATGGCAAGCACCCCGACCCACCGCTCCTCCCAGCGCTAAAATGCTCCCCATTCCCCTGAAGCCGGGCTCCACCTCTGGGCCTTCCTGTACCCCCACCAGTAGGACTCGGAAACCTGACTAGAGAGTCGTTTTCAGAGGGATGACCTAGAGTTGTTGAGGCTCTAAAGGGGTGGGAAGAAAAGGAACCGTCCTGGAGACTGGCCTTTCTCTTCCCTTTCCACTGCCCTACCCCACACAGCTGCCAAGTCCTGTGTGAGAGGCCCCACCCCCCACCCACCCCCGCCCCGTAGAGACCACCGCAGGGGAGGTTTTCTAGTTCTCGGGAAGAGCTTCCTCCAAATAGCAGCCCCAAGATGCGTGCGGCTGACATTGCTGCTGGGGTCCCTGGTGAGATTTTGACAAACAAATCAATCCCGCACTCTATTACACAGACAGCTGCAACACAAGCTCCCCTGCCCCCAGTCGGTGGGTCCTTAATGAGTAGACCACGCCCCAGGGGGAGGAATAGCCCTTGCTGGCCCTCACCCTCTTTCGTTCATGCTCCAAAGTAAACCCCTAACTTGTAGAATTCTGGGCCAGTTCTAATACAGTGCCTGCATTTCTAGCTGTTTCCGTTGCTTTAGATGAGCTCATTGTCATTGTTGTTATTAAGAAAAGGCCAATACCTGGCTGGTGGCTCAGTGGATAAGGCGCCGGCCTGCGAACCCAAAGGTTGCTGGTTCCATTCCCAGCCAGGGCACCTAACCAGGTTGCAAGTCAGGTCCCCAGCCAGGTCCGTAGCTGGAGGCAGGGGGAAGGCAACCATATATTGATGCTTTTCTCCCTCTCTACTTTTCTCCCTTCCCCTCTCTCTGGAAATAATAAAAAATATAAAATCTTAAAGAAAAAAAAAAGAAAAGGCCAAGGAACCGTTAAAGAGAGTTGAACGTTTGTCTTCCCGTGTCCCCCGCTTTTCTGCAGACGATCGCTCCACAGTCCTGCTGACAGATGCTGACTTTGGAGAGGCAGCCAAGCAGAAGTCCCTGACAGTGACGCACACGGTCCACTACCAATCAGTGTCGCAGGCCACCGGGCCCTTAGTGGACGTTTCGGATGCCCGGCCAGGAACGAGTGAGTGGTCCCACCACACGCACGGTGCGGTGTTACTGAGGCTGACAGCACACTAACTGCTCCATTAAGCGAAAAGGTGGGGGCTGTTGAGCCCTGTGCCTAGGAAACCAGTGGGGGCGGGGACATCTTTGATTGGGACATTGAGATTTTACTGCTTGGCCGATGCTGTTACTAACATTGTGTCGGTTGTAACCCATAACTCTTGGTATTGGGTCACCGTGAAACTGCTAGAAGTTTCAGATCAACTTGTTATACTGAGACAACATAGGAAAAGAGAGAGGTAATTAATATTAGTGCCAGGGCTGGGACCTCATATCCGTTACCTCTGCAACGACACTTCAAGGAACCTGTTTGCACAGTAGGTGGGATAGCCCCTGGTTCACAGGGAAAGCTGAAGGAGTTAGATAAAAAGCCCAAAATTGTACACGAAATGTGTAGTGACCCCAAGAGTCAGCTCTCAGTCTGTCTGTCCTTGAAGCTCCTGCGTTTGTCCTGAACACACCATTTGACAAAACAAAATAGAGTTCTGGGGAACCTGGGGATTATGTTCCGTTGAGTCATTAATATTTGCATACATAATGTATGCAAATTAATTCCTCAATGAAATTAAATCTCCTAATATGTATCTAGGGCTTATTAATTAAATAGTCTTGTTCCTTCCTAATTGAAATTGTTCCTAAATCTGTTCAAAGGCTGAGAAATTGATGTCCCGATTATTATCTTTTTGGAAGCTTTGATGCCTAGCTTTTAAATCTCTAATCACTCCCTTTGCAAAAATTTACATTCTCAGAGTGCTATAGTTAGAAAAATAAACACTGAAATGTCAAAAGCTATTCTTTATCATTTCTGACTTGTACGGCATTTTTGGAATGCCCTGAGCTTCATGAAGCAGACTGGTTGGTTTGTAAGTAACAGTCTAACGTGCAGGAAAATTGCTATCACCGTATGGAAAGTCATTGGAAAACTGGTTTTCAAGCACATGGTTTAGAAGCCTTCCTTCTGTCTAAGCGCCCCTCCGTTCTTCTCCGATGGCGTCAGCACATTCTGGAGACACGTGTGGGGCTTGGGTGCAAATGAGCTTAGCGAAGGAGGGAGTGAGCTGAGAGCCCTGCTCTTAAATGGCTGCTCCAGGGCCTGCCCCGCTCTGCTGCCGGCTTTCCATCACCTCCGCCTGCCTGCCTCTGGCCACTGCAGGATGGCACGGGCAGACGACGGCTTTCCGAGCTCCTTTCCTCACTCAGGGAAGGATCATCCATCCCAGGTGACTCGGACAGATGGTCCTGACTTCAGCCTTCCCTGTCCCCATGGAAGTTGATAAAGAGTTAGCAGAATAGGAAAGAGGCAGAGAAAGCGGGACGTGTGACCGGGTAGTAGCATCAGAATCACACGTGGTGCCTGTTCACAGTTCCCATCACAGGGCTCCACCCCAGGGATCCTGCCACACCTGGTCCAGGGTGGAGCCTGGGGATCTGCATGGGGCAGCCATGCTGGTGATCGCGGGGCCGGTGGTCTGGACCCCTCTTCATGGAGAAACACTCGCCTGGGTGCTTGCGCAGGAGTGCGGGTCCCACAAGCGTGCGGCAGCTTTCCTACCCACTGGGTGAAAGGAACGTGCATTTTCACCTCCCTTTCGGTGTTCGATTAGCAGAGAAATGCACAGAGGTTAGCGGTAAACAGACGAGATGGGGGAGGAGGCGGTGAAGGAGAGAACCTCCCAACTGCTTGGCGGCCCAGAATCATGACATTCAGAGCATCTGCGGAAACATGATCCTGAGTCCCAAGCAGCTCCTAGAACCACCGCATGGCGGGTGGCAGGAGGAGGCACATAGGAGGTGCGCATCTGGGTCTCTCCTGGCTGTCGCGTTGCAAGCCTGGCTTCAAGAATTCCTTCGTTCAGACTCGGAAACATCTGTGAAGGGGCTGCTTTACCTGTGGCCCCTACACAGTGACGGGGGGACACTGGAAGATGTCAAAAGGCATTCATTTTGTTCCACTGGGGGAAGTTAGACATGACACCCAGGCCTAATGCATTTTTCATGGATCAATATGTTCTAGGAAAAAAATAGAGCGGAAGAATATGATGGTGAGTCAGCAGCAGGGGTGGGATGCTGGGAGAGGCTACTGCAGTGGGAGGGTTTTGGGAAGATCTCCGTGAGGAGATGGTGAGAATCATAGCCCGGTCATAGCCAGGAGCTGACCTGCCGGACAGTGGGAGCAGGAGGGAAGCTCCTAACCCTCGGGACCTCAGGCTTGTCGGGGACAGACGTGACACTGAAATACACCGAGCGGCAGGGAAGGCAGTGAGAGATAAGCCAGGGAAATAGCCGACCTGGTCTTGGAAGACCTCTTGGCCAGGATGATAAACTGCAATTCATTCTGAGCATGTTGGGGTCCCTCTGGAGGGTCGGGTCCCTTGGAACTAGCTGCAACGTCGTGAACAGCATTGCTTCTGAGACTCTGCACATCATTAAATAATGTTGACAGACACAAAGCACATCCCCTCAAGGTCACGCACCCTCAGTCTCCAGTTCAAAACAAAAAGAGCTATTCATTCAGCACTTGCAGAACATTCTCTATGAGCAAAAGATCTCCGGGATCGTTTTTTATTAAATATTCTCCCCAAAACCGCGTTGTGAGGGAGGGACTTAAGAGCATTCATTTTGTATTTAGAAGGAGAGACAGTGGGTGACTGCTCCCCTAGAGAACTACCTCAGGAGCCTAAGATTTTTCATTTATCATCTGTTTCCTCAACTGCAAAGGACGTATTATTCTATTCCAGCTATGGTAGGATTGTATTGTCATTGTAGGAATTCTTTATTTTTAAGAAGAGCATCTAAAATACGTTGTTTGCCAACCAGACGGTGACGGCATCCTGGAGGTTATAGCTAAGCATTTATTAGTTTGCCCAAGAGTTGCAACAAGTTCTTATGATGAGAATGGGAGAAATCACACAATTTGCTGTTCCCCTCTTTCAGCCTGTGAAATGTGCCTTGGCTGTGTCCACAGCCCATTTCCTTTCCTGTCTGCCATGTGGGTTAGACACGCGCAAAAGCGGGGTCTCTGTTCATCTTGGCCTCCCCAGCTCCAGTCACAGGCTCCGGCACACAGTAGGTCGTTCAGTACACTCATCGAAACACTGGCTGACTGACCTGTTCTAAAACCAGAGTCAAGGGGATGGAAAGAAAGCAGGGCTTGGGCAACCTGTCCTTTCCCTCTCTGCTCTCCATTTTCTAAGGCATCAAATTGGCTGAGTGCACGTGTCCCCTCTGCCAGCTAGAAGTGTCCCTTTGAACATGTGCACATATTCACGCTTTGCAGAGACTGACCAATGAGATTATTGCCTGAACTTAAATCACCTTTACTTACAGAATGTGCAGGATCACAAGCATAAGTGAAAGGGTAAATACTAGATTTGACCTGGGCGTTTTTGTTTTGCTTTGTCACCTTTACTTGGAAGCCATCCATTCATTCACCTTCATTCATTCGTGCCAAGAGCCCTTACCCAGGCCCCGGGCGTACGCAGGGCTGCGTTGGGGAATGAAAGAGATGCAGCTGCTGTCCTACTGGCCCTCGTGACGAGGGCACTTCCGCAGCCGCCGCGTCCTCCAGCCACTCCTTGTATGATGGGGAATGGCTGTTCTCTGCCAAACCCTCTAAATTGAGTTTCTAGCCATCCAGGTCCACCTATCAAATGGCCTGCCACCACCTTCCCATTAAACAGGACATAATCCATTCCTCCTCGCCTCGGTCTGTCACTCAGGGATTGTGGGCCAGGCCCTGGGACTTCCTGAGCCCTCCCTTGAGCCTGCAGCACTCCAGTATGCTCACCCCCCGCCCACGGCCCACAGAGGCTCTGCAGGGGGAGATGCACTGGAGGTGGGCGCATCGCATGAGCTCAGAGCCAGCGAGGTGGGAACCTGCATCAAGCTTCAGGCCCCCTAACTCCAGAGCACCCCCAACTCTCATCCCCTCCATGTTGTCTTGAAGTAGAGCTGATTCCCCTTACACAACATCTAGGGACCAAATCGTTTCTCTTATCTATTAGGGAAGAAATACTTCCAACAGCTTTCGTTGAGCCTTTGAAAAATGCATGCTCCATCACCCAAAATGGTACTAGACGGAGCCCAGAAGTGGGAGAGCAGCATCCAGTGTATAGTCCTAGGGTGAATATTGGTTTGTTAAGTGACAGGAATGGGCAGCTCTGCCAGTTTTATCCTCTCCCTGAGACAACTGGGCTATTCACCATGAAAGGCTGAGACCTGGGCATCTATAATAGCAGGGAATAAAGGCAGATTAATACCACCATTGTAGTGCATGTGGCATGTTTTACAGCCCTGTTATCCATGAAAGCCTCTCCATTCCAAGTTCAGAATCATTAAAATAATGTGATTCAATGGGAAGAAGCTTAATTCGGGTTCAGACCCAACCTCAAAAGGCCAAGAATTATTTATATCACTAATCCTCTAATTTGCTAGCTGTTCAGCAAGCATGATGCCTCCTGGCCGAGTTGTATTTATGTTACCATTTTAGGGAAGCCAAATAAAATACTTTCCATTCCGGGGCAGTAAATTCCAACATGTATTTGGCTAATAGATTCACTAATGAAATATACAATGGGCACTTCTGTGTGGAATCCAAGTTAAAATTTTTATTTTAGCTGTTGTTTCAGCAACTATCATCCAGAAGAGTTCAGTTCAAGTACAAAACAGTTCCAAACACCTGATTATGACCAAAAAACGTGTCCACTACCCCAGTATTCTATACACTAGAATGGTTTTACCCAAGCAGAAGAGAACTGCAGGCTGTGGTTGAAGGAAATTAATATCATGACCTATATTTCCAACAGTTTCAGGACACTCTAAGGCTGTCCTCATCTGTAGAAAATAAAAGGAAAATAAATCACATTCACTTGAAAAGAGTTCGGGCTTTGTATAGAAGCTGACATGGGCTTCTTGACCATGGAAGGTGGCATGTAGGGTGATGATCTCAGGGAGGAATGGGGACAGGGGAGTGAAGTCTCTGCTCCACCATCAGTGGGTGGACTTGATGGGAGGAAACGCAGGTGAAGGTTTTGAGGTGTTTCCAGTCACTGTGTCCTTGAACTTGAACTATTGAGCTGACCTCTCCCCCACAAGCATTCATACCAGGAATAAACCCAATCCGCAGCCGTAGTTGCAAGAAACGTCAAGAATAATGAAAAGGAGAACCTTCAAGATTTATGTAAAGGCCTGGGTAATTTTCTGGAAAAGATTCATTAGCATTTAAATAACAAGTTCCAGTTATTGAAGTGCCACTTATCAAGTCGATAGTGCCCGGAAGACAATGAGCCTCCAACCCAGGAGAATGTTTTTCTGTCTGTCTGAGAACCTCTTTCCTGGAGAAACCCAATTATCATTCATACCTGACTGTCTAGAGACCTTGTCATGCCAACATAACTCACATTCTGATCAAGGCAAAAAACAAAATTAAAAAAATCTTCCAATAAATTTTGCAAGTCAGGGATTAAATGTGTCTTAAAACCAATGCCCCAGGGAATATGCCCCAAGACCAAGCATATGAATGATGCAGGGAGTCTTAAAACCTATTGATTGAGCTGCCATGTTAATGCCTCTTTCCAACATGATAGGATGATGGATTAGCTTCAAGGTCCAATAACTAGAAAGTTGCAAAGAAGAAAATCCTCCACTTAAATAAGAAAGTCATTTCTCCACTTCCAAGTGTCTGCCTGCTCGGACCCCACATGGAATTAAAAGCCAGTGTTGCGCGGACCCTGTATTGGAACAGTTAAATGTGCAGGGTAAGGGCATATGTGATCTACTAACGGGCAACGTCTGACCCAGAAGGTAGAGTCTTGGGCTCCCTTTTTATCGCTGAATAGCTGCGGCACTTCCCTCTGAGCTTCCGTGGTCTCATCTATAAAAGTGACCCTGGACCATCTGTCTTCATCCCAGGACCTCTGTGTGCCAGATGGCTCCATGGAAGAACAGCCAGCCCCTGCCCGGGACAGACAGCCAGACTCGTGGGAGCACATAAGCAAGTCAGTGTAGCCACACCGCCGCTTGGGCCTCTCTTTAAAGTCCTTCTCTTTAAAGTCCTTCTTTGGTGGTGAGCAGTGAAAACTCACTGCTGGTTTGAGAAGTAGCCAGGCCACTTTGGAAGGTAACTGCATACAATTTCTCTTTGAGAAGCAGAGTTCAAAGGAGGACATAGCCCATGCAGCATCTTATCCTGCCTTCTGGCTGAGGCCCAGAAGTACCATTGTAGGCAACGGAGCCTCTCGGCTTCTCCCCAGGATTCTAGAAACAGCGAGGCACGGTGCACACCGGCGTCCGACAGTCTGTGCCGTAAGAACAGCTTTGCACGAGGTCACCCAACAGTCAAGCAAGGCGCGTTGAC
Organism: Noctilio leporinus; assembly: GCA_004026585.1. Taxonomy (NCBI): domain Eukaryota; kingdom Metazoa; phylum Chordata; class Mammalia; order Chiroptera; family Noctilionidae; genus Noctilio; species Noctilio leporinus. The sequence continues at coordinate 12,121 of PVIW01002414.1, forward strand.
TGGCTGCCTTTGCTTCCGGAATTACAGAAAAGGACAGACACATGGCGGCAGCTTTGGAAGGTGATAGACAGTGAGGTCCTGACACTCGTTCAGCATTTGGTTTCCACATCGTATGTCCAAGTCTTGGTCAAAGTTCAGGCAGTTTCAGTGAAGCATTCAGCTGCCATGAGCAAAGGTCTGAGAGTGTTAGGACCGAAAGGTACCATCCCTCTGCTCTGGGAACCGGCAATTTCACTCATGAATACCAAAGTCACACTCAGGACAATGAGTCAACATTGGAAAACTGTGCTACAGGACCCCCGTGTGAGCTTCCTGGCACTGTGGCAACAATGGTCCGCACACTGAGTGGCGTAGAGCAGAACTTAGGGTCTCACGGTGCTGGGGGTCAGAGGTCCAAGAAAAAAGGGTCATGCTTTCTGTGAAACTGTAAAGGGGGATCCTTCTTCACTCCGTCCTAGTTTCTAGGGGGTGCCCACAATCGTTGATGTTGCTGGGGTTACACCTACATCAGTCTCATCTCTGACTCCCTCATCCCATGGCCTTCTCCCCTCCCATGTCTGTGTCTTCTTCTTAAAGGACACAGGCCATGTTGCATTAAGGGCCCACCTTACTCCAGTCTGGCATCACCTTAACTAATTACATCTATCGGCAGTGATCTTTTTCCTGATAAGGCCCTATTCTGAAGTTCTGGGGGTTAGGATGTGGACAGGCTTCTCGGGGGTACATGGTTCAGCCCGTAACAACACCTGGAGGCAGGAGAGCTGTGGAAAGGAAGCTAATGTTAGAGCATGTTTGGCTGAGCTCCCTCATTACAGAAGATGGTGCTTCTTGGAAAATTTACATGATGTGCATCAGGTCATGAAAATATTCAGAGCCGAAAGCAGTCCAGTTCTAATGTTCTTTCCCTTACAGGGGTTCTCATTTAAATGCTTAAGAATCGCATGATTGTCTCAGACCTTGGGAGAGAGGGAACAAGTGCTCTGGGCAGGGGTAGTTAGGAGGGCTTCCTGGAGGCATGAGCCAGCAGGATGGGTTGCAGGGCTGGGTCAGGAGTATGGTACTCAACCCCTTATCACAGCTGACTACGTGCCTCTGGAGACCAAGATGGACATTGTTCTTAACTCCTCACAGATCCTACCACTCGGAGGAACGCGAAGGCTGGGCCCACAGCGAGAAACCGGTACGCCAGCCAGTGGACCCTCAACAGACCCCACCCCACCATATCAGCACATACCCTCACCACAGACTGGAGGCTGCCCACACCCAGGGCGGTGGGATCGATGGACAAGGAGAGTGACAGTTACAGCGTCAGCCCCTCACAGGACACAGGTAGGGTCTGCACCCCACTCCTCCTCAGTCCCAGGGCATGAGCACAGCCCACCCCAAGGGCTTCCCAGGCTCTTGCTTACTGTCTTTCAAGGTCACTTTCAAATTGTTAGACCTTGTATCTCATAGACACCAAAACGCTACAGCCTGGGTGACATCCAGCATCCAGTGACTTCTGCAGCACAGAACACAAAGGGTGTCTCCTTTTCAGGGGTCCCGAACTGCAAGTTCATGCTGTGTTCCTGTTTTCATCCCACCCCAGTGACGGAGGCAGAAACTTCTACCTGTTCACCCACACCACTGCAGTCACTTCTGATTCTTCCCTGAGGGTGTCGGCCCCACACCATCCCTGGGATTGAGACACTGCACCTAAAGTTGCATGCCAAGGGTGGAGCACCCTCCAGGGTGATCCATGTGACACTTGCGCAGGGGTCGATGACAAGGTTGAACTTTACCATCCACCTAGCTGAGCCCTCAACCGCCAAGCTTCCCCTTTGGAGAGAAGACAGGGCCTAAAAATAGCCCTGGGTTGCCTGCCCACCCCCACCCCATCTTCAATCTTGAAAAGAAATTACACCTCAACCTAATAGCTGTAGCAAAATTTAAGACCCATTTTCTTTTGTTCTGCATGATGTACTGCAAAAATAGTGTTCCAGGGGAGGAGTGTCACCATGTGCATTTATTTTTATGGCTGTCATGTCTCCTAGAAGAGTCTCAGAGTTCCACAGAGGTGACTTTAAACCTCTGACACTCGTGGGTTTAAAATGCAGAGGTGCCTCTGGCCCGATGCACCCCTTTCAGTCCTGCTGGTGTTCTCGTCCCCGTAAAGGGTGGCAGACACAAAGAACGAGTCCCAGGGACCAGTGGCCATTCTGCCTGGTGGCCAATTTCCGTGCGAAGTCACAGCTCCCTTTCTAACACCCATCACTCCTCTGGGGCCGTGCCCGGGCTGGAGGAGCTGGCACTGGGAGCCGCAGTCATTCACGGTTAAGGAGTCTCTGTGGCACAGATGGATTGGTGCCACGGAGCAGGGAGGGGGGACTATAGGCCATTTATGTGCACGCCTCATTGTTGTTCACAAAAAGCAGAATTTGTAAGGAGGACGTGTTACTGATTTATGGAAATGCCCCAGGTTGGGGGATGTGACTACAGCGAGACAGTTTCCTGAGCCCACTTTGCTGAGGCTTCCGTCGCTGGCATCCAGGTGACAAAGGCAGTCCTCAGACAAAGACCCAGGACTCCTGCCTCGCTGGACTGTGACCTGGGAGAAACAGCCACAAACCGGGGAGGGTGGCCCGTCTCGTCTGCACGACAGCGGAAAGTGGTAACCCCCGTCTTGTCCCCCCTGCTCCCCACGCAGATCGCGCCCGGAGCAGCATGGTCTCTACAGAAAGTGCCTCCTCCACGTATGAAGAACTGGCCAGGGCCTACGAGCACGCCAAGATGGAAGAGCAGCTGAGGCACGCCAAGTTCACCATCACCGAGTGCTTCATCTCGGACACATCGTCCGAACAGTTGACGGCAGGGACAAATGAGTACACAGACAGTCTGACCTCCAGCACCCCTTCAGAATCAGGGATCTGCAGGTTCACTGCGTCTCCCCCCAAACCTCAGGATGGAGGGCGAGTGATGAACATGGCGGTTCCAAAGGCACATCGGCCAGGTGAGGGCAGAGACGCGCAGCGCACACTGTCGTTCGGGGACGCGCCTCTCCCCGTCTCGCTCCTGTCAACCCGGGAGCCCTCCTGGTGTCGGACTGGCTGTTCTGTGTGTTGGCTGCTGGGGGGTGAGCCACGCCAAAGATTTTGGCTCACAACAGCACTCACTGATTGTGTTCATAGGTCTGAAATTCACTTGGCACTCCATGGGGACAGCTCCCCTCTGTCCCAGTAGTCAGACAGGGAGGCTCAATTAGGGCGGGGGGTGCACCCCTGGGGAGTTGGGGCTAGCCTTGTCCACCCTGTAGGTTCTGCATAACGGGTAGTGTAGGCTTCTCCCACAGCACCGTGACTCTTCCAAGGGCCAGTCTGCCCACACACAGACAGGGGGAAGACCCGACTTCTTAAGGCCGGGGCTAGAAAGTGACACCCCCTTCTTCCATATTCTGTCAATCTCCAGATCCTAGAGAGGGAGGTCACCCCACCACTTAATGGCAGGCGCGTCAGACACACGGGGCTCTGTTGGAAGACTGCTGTGCTGAGGAGAGAGTTCCTGAGTGCACCAGCGTTTGGTCCTTGGCTTTCCCGAGTCACCCAGTGACAGCTGATCAGTGTTCCGTCCACTGTAGTTTGCTCTTGGCCTTGACCAGGAAAGAATGGTCTGGGTGTGTGGATGGAACGGCAAACCCTACGGCCTGCAGGGCCCGGCAGGTCATGTAAATGGGTGAAGAGAACAGGAAACAGGGAAAAAGGGAGTGAGAGGACATGAACAGTTCAAGAGCTAAGAGCTTGGTGACTATCTAGAGCAAAGTGCCCCACCAGCTGATCCCAAACAGAAATGGGGACCTAGTGTGAGCCAATTTCTCAAGCGAAGCCAGGCATCTTAGTCTTACATGGACTCCCAACAGTTTTGAAGCATTGGCTCAGATGTTCGCAAACACATGTACAGGACAAGTACAATCTATCTTTAGGCTAAGTCCAATCCAAGGCAGCTAGTTGTCAATATTATCTGAAAAATCACTTTTTTTTACCCTAAAATAGATGCCTGTAGACTTTCCTTCACGGACTGGCCTATCCCTTCTTGTTGAATCCAGTTTCCATTATATTTCTCTTTCGTTCATTTCCTGAACCACCATACGGGTTCTGTTTCAAAAATTTATCTTCTCTTTTAAATTACTGTGATTCCTTTGGGTTTTATGGCCCACGGCACAGCTGAAATGAGCCTTATAAATGCATAAAAATACATAAAATAAGAATTGTCTATCCGGCAACTAATCTTCCGAGCAGCCTCAAAGATCCATGCCAGCAGCCTGGATGGCTGCCGGAGTAATGGCTTCATTTGTTTTCATCCTGGCTACCTCCTCAGGGAGAGGATGAGCTGTTATTTACGGCTGTTTTTATTTCGAGTATTTTGTTGTTGTTGTTGTTGACATTTATGCACCAGGCAAATGCAGAAAAACGTAGGACAAATGCCGTGACTTTCCCCGGCTGCTCGCCTGAGGGCGAAGAAGACAGTGGGGAACAGGGAAATGTACCCGTGGGCGTGTTTTTAGCTTTGCTGGGCTTCAGTTGCCGCATCAATAAAATGGACTAAGCGCTGTCACCTAGCAAGTGCCTGCTGCCCATGTACATAGCAGCCAAGGCTACAGCACGGACTTTTGGGAGAAGAAAACAGCTCTGATCACAAGGTCGAACGGCAAGGAGACAAGAAGCAGGGTTCAAATTTGTCTCCCTGATCTAGGGTTCAGAGCAAAATGTAAGGGGCTGCGGCACCAAGTCTTCCTGGAGAGCAGGCCCTTTGCTCCTGGTCATGTCCGATTCTGGCCATGTCTTGGTCCTTCCGTTCCGCAGCGGGGGTGGGGAGTTGAGGGTTCACAGGTGTTACTCCTGAGGGGTGCGTCCTAGGTTTCAACTTGGTTCCGGGTCTTGTTTGAAACAGGACAGGACCCGCGGTGGCCACATCGGTGCCTCCCCTGTGAAGTTTGTGTAGGATGGCTGAAACATGCGCAGGTCAAGAGGCTAGTAATTGTTTCTGTCATTGTTAGAATTCTCAGGGTTACAATTTATAGTCCTATTGACCAGAGGCTGGGTCAAAACTATTGGTTCCATCAGCCACGTGTCTGTGCTTCCTCGTGGTTCTCGGTGGTCTCCGGACATCTTTCTTCTTGCCATCAGTTTCTCTATTTTGATGATATCTTTTTTTTTAATCTCATGCTTTCAACTCTCTATAAATCAGAATCAAGGTACATGAACTTGGCCAAATTATGGATCCAGGAAGATAGGAAACACGTCTTGTGTTTCTCTCCCCAGAGCCTAGCAGATACCAGGCAACTGGGTAACTGTTCAAGAAATGTGTTTAAATGACTTAGTGGATGTGAATACATACTCTTAATGCTGTAGCTGGCATTTAGCAGATGCTTAAGAAATGTCATCGAATGAATAGTCAATTGGTTAAAATACTACAATTATTGGGAATTATTAGTAAAATACCAGAGGACATTTGAAGGCACATCATCTTCCAGTCTAACTTTAGCAAAGTGATTTATTTTTTGTTCTTGCTCTTAACAAGTCAAAGGAAATCTTTCACTCAGGTAAGGGGGCCTTCCCCATGAAATACGGACAGGTTACACCTGAGGCAGGCATCAGAGTCTAGCTTTAGATTAGTAAGGATACCTGACTTTTGAATTTGCTGCATTTTTAGGGCTTGTCTATTTTAAATTAAATGCTATGCCTGTAATTGTTGTTTTCTTCCTTAAGGGATGGCTGTTTCTTTTGTTTCAAAACAAAAGAAAACAAAACCAACCAGCAACACTCTCTACTCCTCTGAGAAGTAGCTGGAAATTTTGAGAACTTCTTTTCCTCTTGGTCAAGGTGGCTTCCAAGACTTTGATTACAGTACCTCATCTTGGTTTCAAGTGGCATCTTGAGCCCGTTTCTAACTTTCTTAGATTACTGCTTCTTTATTCATGATGTTTACCCTACACCATCCAGAGATGTCATTGCACAAAACGACCTAAGTCAAGTTAAAGCTTCAGATAAGCAACCTGATGCAGACCCAGTAGCAGCAGGAGAAGTGTCACCCCTTGGAGCTCAGTTGTTACATACGCCCTGGGACCTGGGATAGACACTTGTCAGCTGTTCCATGATGAAAGCAGTTAACACTTTCCAATTGGAAATGACCATCACCTGCTGCCAGCAGGTCGGTCCTCTGAATAACCAGTTAAGTGAAGCAGTGTGGGGGTTTTGATGTTAGGGTTTATTCATCCAAGCTCTCACACTGTTCTGGGGGGGGGGTGTTGAACCGAAGAGAAGAGCGTGTAGAGTGAGAGGTGGGCGTTTACCTGAGGGTTCGGTAACCCCTGCCCAGGTCGCCCCCTCTGGCTACCGCTGGGCTTCTCACTCTCAGTTCTCGCTGTGATCACGCTGCTGTCCCCTCTGTGGTTCTCATGGTGGCCCTTGAATCAAAATGAGACCCCAGAGGTCTTCACTGCCCCACGTTGCCCTCCCTGCATCTGTTTTCCCATTTCTGCTGAGATGGGAGCTCCCAAGGCCACACCCATTGCTCTCAAGTGCGTTCCCTCCTTCCTGTTCTCCTTCGTGTGGGACAGCTGGTGCCCCAGGACGCGTTCTGCATTCTCCCCTGACATTTTGCACATCGTTGAAATTCAATTTTGAAATGTCTATCATGAATGTTACCCAAGAGCTAAGCTGTGGAAAGGGTCTCCCTCCAAATGCAAGTATCTTTGACATCTATACATGTATGCACACATATGCCCATGTATACATGATGCATGCACACAGGGACATGAGCATGTTTGTATGCATGTATGCATACTTGCGCAACATACATGTGCACTCGCAGACACCATGCCCTTGCATGCACGTGCAGGCATGTCTGTGCCCATTTGCACAACACATACGCATCACAGGCAACCATACCCTGGCTCACACACACATGCACACTGGTGCTCTGCCTTCCACCTTTCTAGAGACTTCGCTGCTGCTTCCCCCGGGCTCCGCCTCCTGTTCTCCCTTCAGCAAAGTTGCTGAGTGCTCACTCAGCGGCTGGCCCTGCCTTAGGAGCTGGGGCCGTGACAGTAAACAGCGTCCCAGAGACCCCACTTGAAGGAACTTCCATGCGCGGGGGAGACAGTCTCTAATCGAGTAAACAAATAATATAACTGCAGATCGTGGGAAGCACAGGGAAGGGAAGAAAATCCGAGGGAGGGGTCAGGTCTGCAGTGGGCTGTTTCCGAGGGGCTGGCCAAGGAAGGCTTCCTGGAGACAATGGGGCCTGAGCTGAGGTCTAAGTGAGGGACCGGCGGGGAGAGCTGGGCAGAGGGCCCCGGGGAGCTGCGGTCCAGGGGGAAGGATGGAGGTAACGGTGGGAGGCTGGCATGAATCTGAGAGCAAGGCTTCCCTCCAAGGTGCAAAATGTACAACCTTTTAAATGCCCTGGGAATGAAAGGCAGCAGTCTCTGGGGCCAGTAGCCACACTTCCACCCATTGCTCCGCACTCCCGGCTCTGGGAGAACCTAAATATTCAAATGTGTCAGGTTGGTTCCCTGCTGGAAAGCCAAGTCTCTCTGATGTATATTTGCAATTTCATCTTCTTAGTTTTAATCTGATGCCCCTGGGACACAAAGGGATGGTAGGACAGACTCTAAAGGGTCCCAACTTGCCTTGTGCAGCCCTCCTCCCCATCCTGTGGGGTCACAAGCTCCCCAGCCACTAACCTTCCCAGGGGCTGGCTGCTTCCTGCTGCTGTTGTGTGAGTCCTCCAGTTCCAATCTGTGTTCCTTGTTCCCACAGCCTCTTCTCTGACTTCTGGGCCCCTTAGCTCACTGTTTTTTTGGCTGTCTTATTGGGGTTTGGTTCTAGTTGTTGGGGAACCCAGAGGGAGTGGAAGGTGAGGAGGAGGTGTGTGCCTATCACTCACACACACATACTAGATATGGCCCAGTGAGGTGTCATGGCGGGTCAGGAGCAACCTGAAGGTCCTGGGTAAGAAGAAGACCATCATCTTTTGTTATGGTTCTGCGTGGATATGGCTGACACCAAGTCCCAGAGCATCTGCTTCCCAAACTTGGAAGCCACAAGCCATAAACTCAATGATCAAAACCCCTTGCATGGCCTCTCAGGGCTCTCAGCATGAAGACCTCTGAGCTTCTGAGAGGCCAGCTGTGCCTTTGTTTTTTGTTCGTTTGCTTAACTTTCTGTTTATTTTAGAGAGAGGGGAAGGAAGGGAGAAAGAGAGGTGGAGAAACGAAACCCGACATACACCGGTAATCGGATCGTTGACTTTTCAGTCCCTGGGACAGTGCCCAGCCCACTGAGCCCCACCATTCAGGGCCAGACCCATCTTCCTCACCAGTCACGACCCTGCTCTCTGGCTTCCTGAACTCCACCAGCATCTATTTCCTCCGTCTGGACTTCAGTCGTTGCGAGGCTAACAGCCCCTCTGAGGGATGACGTGAGATGCACAGGGTTGTTGAGGCGGGTCTGCCACCCTTGTGGCCCCAGCCAGGATTCTCCTTAGTGGTCCCCAGTGTGTGGGTCCCCCCGGGTCTCAGCTGGGATCTGTTTTTGAACCTCATGGCCCATTCCTCACCGGGGGCTGCTCATCAGTCCTGAAAGGCGGGGCAGACTTTCCCATCCTACATTTTGCTCAAAGCTCCTTTAGTTCAAAAAAACCGGGAGGAGCCCCAAACTCCCGGCCCCACTTGGTATGCAAGTCTGGTTTTGCAAGTTCTCCGTGAGGAGGAGTGGGGCAGTATTGATGGACTCTTAAAAATGCATGAAGGCCAGGCCCAGAGTGGAAATAGGATCCGCGCCCATGGCCCTCTGCTATCCATCTCGCATGATTTATTTAGGGCTTTTCCTGGGGGCCGCTGGGGAGTGAAGATTCATTTACCCGGAGAGGTTGGTTTACAAGTTTTCATTACCGTGCCATTGCATCAATATTAAACTAAGGGAGTGTTAGGTCTCTCTCGCCCGCCACCGGAACAGGCGGGCTGCACGCTCCCTTGTGACGAGCTCTTGGAAGCTGTAGTGAGTTTGCAAGTCTGATCTGTGTGATTTTCACTGAAATTGCGAGACCCCAAGGGTGGTATTCTGTGCTTCTTACTTCTGCATTAATATCAAGCTTCCTCCAAGCACACGTGGCAAACCTTGTTAGAAATGGATGAAAGTTCCTTTTTAGGCAGGCCCAGGGGAGACGTGAGCCAGGAGAGAGCCCTGGCTAGGGACTTTGAGTCACTCTCATTCCGCAGGAATTCGCTGCGAAAGCCCAGGTATGTTGCACAGTCGCTAATAAAGAGGGGAGAAAGCTGTCGCAGCGAGCCTGGGACCTAGCAATGCACCCCTGTGTACCCACAGCCCTCGTACAGGTGTTCTTAACCAGTTTTCACAGGTGAGATGGTCCCGAGCACAAGAAAGAATCTTTTAGACTTAAAGATACCCTTAGAAATTAACATGCCCGCTTCGGTTGACTGAAGATAAGAACTAAAACTGGAAGGACCCACAGAGCGATGTAGAGGGTGAGGCAGGATTTTGACACAAAATCTAATTCACGTTCTTCCCGTTGTCCCAGCTGCTGTTCCAGGGGGCCCACCCCTCACTTTTCCCCATGAGGGACTGAGGCCATCATCACTCGGAGGACTAGATGAGACTGGGGAGTGTGACTCCTTATCCTGATTGGATTCAATGTTTCGCAAGCGAAATCAGGATGCGTTTGGAAACACGAACTCTCCGCCATCTGAACTAGAGTTTTTTCTCAACAGCAGCCTCATTCTTAGCGGTGGGGCTCTCCCGTGCCCGGTGGGGTACTGAGCAGCAAGCAGCCCTGGCCTCTTCCCAGTAGGAGCCAGCAGCCAGCCCCACCCTCCAGCTGTGACAACCCCATGTCTCCGGTCATAGCCACACACCCCCTGAGGACAACATCACCCATGGCTGAGAAGCGTTGTCCCAGTCTTAAGACATCTTCCCCTGGTGTGCGCACGGTGAATGGCAGGAACCATTGTCTAAGAATCGATTGGTGGAATGTACACCTGTTATAGATTTTCTGAATCAATTAATTCCTATCCTGTCTTGGCATTGATTTTGTCCTTCCAAAGCGGAAAGGCATTCTAATTTTGTGTGCGAATTTGAAGGTATTGGGAAAGTACAGGAAGCTTGGCTTTCCTGATGAGAAGGGGGGTTCTCCTGGTTTTCCACTGAAGGGAGACAGTTTCGTACAGCAGTTTTCACGCAGTCGGGGGCCAGCCCTGGCCCGACCCCTTCGGCAGGGAACAGCAAGCTTCAAGTACGTATCCACTGGTGGGGTGGCCCCGCCAGGGCAGTCTGGGCTGGTTCGGGGCCAGAGGCCACGAGTTGTTGCAGCACCGCTGAGCGAAGTGGCCGGGGGCAGAGGAAGAGATCAATGCTGACTTAGTTCGAGCTTTTGGAAATATTAGCGGTACCACTGGTCCCCAGAGGGCAGTGACAGGAAGAGAGAAATGGGCCATTATGTCAAATGACAAGGCACAACGTTGAAATAATGGCCAAATCACCCCTCATTCCTCCAGGAGTGAATCAGAGGAGCACATGGCCCCCTCCGGCATGAGGAGGGAGGTGAAGCTTGTGGTTTGGGGGTTGCAGGCCAATGAGGAAAGTGGAGAAATGCTTCCATGACCCCACCGCCCCAGGGAGGGTGGCCGACATTGTCAGGCCTGGGCTCAACACCCCCTGCTCGTCTGTAACCTACATCTGGCCTCACGGTGTCACCTGTGTGTCCTCTCCTTCCACTCCTCTCTGCCACGCCCCATGATTCAGGTCACCTGTTCTCTTTTCCACCTGCTTGTCACTCGGAGTGGCCTTTTGTCTCTTGCTTCCATCTCTCCCTTGTTCCGTCTCCGTGTTTCTTCCCTCTGCTTCCGTGTGTGTGTACCCATCTCTCTGATCACTAAACTCGGAGAGGGAGAATGTAAAGAGGAAAGCTAGACAAAAACGAGGAAGTTGAATAGCAGAGGATATAAATCCTGGCTGAAAATAAACGTGCCTTTTGTAAACAAAGTTCACCACTCTCAAGATCCTTAATTACAGCTGCAAAGACTCTCCAAATAAGGTCACATTCACAGATTCGAATGCCACAATATGGGCGTATTTTTTAGATACCTGTCACTTTACCCCTCTGAGGAGGAAAGATACCTGACAGCACATTTTCACCTGCATCATCTAACTCAATCCTCATCATAACCCTGTATGGCAGATTCTGCTATTGGTCCCATTTTATTTTATTTTATTTCTTTATTTTTTAGAAAGAGGGGAAGAGAGAGAGGCTGAGAGGGAGAGAGACATCAATGTATGGTTGCTTTTCACCTGCCTCCAGCCACAGACCTGGCTGGAGACCAGTTTTGCAACCTTGTTACGTGCCCTGGCTGGGGAATCAAACTTGCGACCTTTGGATTCGCAGGCTGGCCCCTTATCCACTGTGCTACCAGCCAGGGTGGTCCCATTTTATAAACGAGGAAACTAAGCCCAAATCTATAGCGGGTTAAATTCAGGCAATGTCATCCAGACCTCTGCTCTTCATCACCACTGGTAAAACCATTGTTTGGTGTGTTGTGTGTGAAAACAGGCAGATGGAGAGCAAGGAGGTTAAGAAAAGCAGATGCCCATACCCAAGTTGTTCGTTTCACTTCTGTCTTCCTGGAGTAATATGTGCATGGGTTGTCTCAGTCTGTAGTGTCCGAAGAACATACAAGATGGATAGATGATTAGAAAACCCAATTTTCCAAGTGGCCCTTGGATTAGGACATGCTGTGGGATTTTAATGGATGCAGAGTGCCTTTTGTAAACAGAGTTCACCACCGATGATGCTGCGGCTTTCTTCTAAAAGCGTCAATGATTAAGGGAACTCGTTTGCAGCATTCACACGGTTGAAAGGGCTGCTTTGGGTGCTAATCAGAAAACACACACTGTTGAAAGAGCTAATTAGAGCATCATACAACTTAATAAAGCTTTCCCTGAAAAACTGAATCTCTCAGAGGTAGTGGATATTCAGAGATACCTGGCAAACGTGAGAAGCCCTTGTACAAAAATATGGCACTGAGTTGGTGACATTATTTGAGACTTCCGGTTCTCACCAATCTTTTCCAGCAACTGGGGTGCTCTTGATCATTAAATCTAAAGTGGGAACCCCTGTGGACTTCAGGCAGCTATCATGGCCTTTGTCTTTTGATTCCGCACACATTTGTTCCGTGTAATCTAGGACCTGAGCCTCCTGCCATCCTGCTGGGACCAAAATGTGATTGTTTTTCAGGGGTTTCATAAGTCCTGTTCATTCAGTGGGAGCTGCTGAGGTAAAAACTCATTCCCAAGTCTATGATCACACATTTTCAATATGTTAAGTGTTCAAGATTTAGTTGGGTCTCAGAAACATCAGGAGAATTCTTGACCTACATTTTTTAATGTCCCTGGAGATAAATGGATTCTTCATTTTGTCAATTATTTTTAAAAAATGGTCATGCTAATAAATAAAAGAACAAATTAATATAATTTGCTTATTAGGCTCTTAGGAATAAAGACAGTCACTTTTAGGAAATTAGATATCTAAAGAGTCACAAATTTCCAATTTGGTCAGTTAGAGTATGTTGATTCATATGTAAAATATTCTTCACACTACAAAGGCATTTTCCAGTTTATTTTTTAGCGATGGTTGTTAATGCTTTCACGATGTATATTTGTTTACAACTAATTAACCCCCAATAGAGAAAACGAATAATAACATCCACTAACATAAATGACCATAATTTTCAATGCCATCATACAAGGCATTCAGGACATGAGGCTTCATTTTTATTTTAATTAAATGCTTTCATTTTTCAGGAACAAGTCTCATGCATATCACAAGATACACCTGGACCCTCAACCTTAGCTTCTGTCATGACCAGCCTCATGCCACCATTGCTTCTCAGCCTGAATCCGATACATCAAGTTACCAAAAACCCTTTTCCCCCAAATGCCAAATTATGTCACTGCTTTCCCTACCAGTGTTATGTCAACTTATGATCAGGACATCTAGTACTGAACTTTTCTTTGACCCAGTTCACTGTCTGAAGCCACATTAAATTAAAATACTTTTGACTTCACAGAACCAAATCCAGTGTTACTGGGGCCACTTTCACCAAAAGCCATCAGAGGACCCATTAGCGTCCAGGTCACCTGTGAGGGCTCTAGGACTTTTCCTTGTCCCCCTGCCATCTCCGAGCCCGGTGCCCCGGAGTGCTTCCCACCACCTGTGGGACTGGGTCGAGCACATTTCATACCTGGTGTACACTGTGGCCTTGGATATAGTTTTTCTTTCTGTTGGGGACTGTGGAAGAGTTTCCTCGCCTCTATTTATCTGGTGAAAGTGTGACATTGAAGGGCCCAAGTTCACATGCTGTAGAAAAGCCAGCCCATGAGCTGTGAGGATGACCCACCCTCCTCTGCAGCGAGCTTGGACATGGAGTCTTGATAACCGACCCCTGGCGAGGTGACATTTCCACCCCTGAGCCCCGAATGGCCTATCACCCGTGCACAGGGGCACTCAGCCCCCGCTCCCCAAATGGGGAAACCAACTAACTGCTCTGTGTTTCTTTGCAGGTGACCTCATACACTTGCCTCCATACCTTAGAATGGACTTTTTGTTGAACCGAAGTGGTCCGGGCCCCAGCAGGGACCTGAGTTTAGGGCAGGCGTGCTTGGAGCCTCAGAAAAGCCGGACCCTGAAGCGTCCCACGGTCCTCGAGCCGATTCCGATGGAGGCCTCCTCCTCCACGTCCTCCACCCGAGAGGGACAGCAGTGGCAGCAGGGGGCCGTGGCCACATTACCTCAGCGAGAAGGGGCGGAGCTGGGACAGGCAGCTAAAATGAGCAGCTCCCAGGAATCGCTGCTGGACTCCCGGGGCCATTTGAAAGGAAACAATCCGTACGCAAAATCGTACACTCTGGTATAACGGACAGCGTGACTGGACAGCGGTTGTAAATACGATTTAAAAAAAAAAAAATCAATCAAAGCTACCTTTTTTTTACGGAATTCCGATATTTATAATTAAAGAAAATTGCCAAAATATATTAAAAAAAAAAAAAGAGAGAGAGAGAAACTACTGACACCACAGACAGTGCAAAGACTCTGCTGCTTTTTTTCTGTCCGAGTGTGAGCGCCATCTGCCTGGGCATCTGATTTTTTGGGAAAGAAGTCCAGTTTTATGACCTTCACAGGCTATTGCATTTTTACTGATTTTCTACACAGTGCATGGGGGACTAATTAAACCTGCTGACTGGAAGTTCTGTGACATGTGATTCCAGAAAGAACACAGGAAAAACGACGACGCTCTTTGTGACGTACAAGGAACGTTGAGGCGTGGGCAAGGGGGAACTTTAGTCACATTTGCACACACCTTTCTTTCCCATTAAAAACTGGGTCCTCAATCTGACCTGCTTCTGTTGTTAATTAGGATGAGTGCCGTCAGTGAAGGGGAGGGGGGTCCATTTGGTTTTCTTTTTGGTTTATTTTTTCATTTCAAGAGACACTCTTTGCATTTTGTCTAAGCGAAATAAAGAAGAAAAGGTGGTCTGCCTTTATTTCAATGTCTACTTCTCTCGTCTCCTGACTGCTGGGTCTTTCTTCCCTCGGATGCTGGTGTTTGAAAACAGCAGGGCTGAACCCTGAACCCAAACTGATCAACCAGGGAGGCTCCCCGTACTCTGAACTCCTGGGGAATGTCTGGGAAAAGCATAGGAGATGCGCTGGTCTCTGTCCTCCTAGGAGCTGGCCAGGATTCTAAGCCTCCCAAATGCGAACTGCCTTGCTGTCTGGCCCTCTAGCTAAACCAGAGGTCGGCAAACTACGGCCCTGTGAGCCAGATCCAGCTTGCTGCTGTGCTTATAAATAAAGTTTTATTAGAAAACAGCCACAGCAACACGTGCATTTTGTCTGTTTTGGGCCACAATGGCGGGTTGAGTAGTTAGCTTCAGTGGAGGTGGTGTGACTTGCAAAGCTGAAAATGTTTACCATCCAGCCCATGACCAAAGAGGGTTGCCAGCTCTAGGCCCCATGTTTAGCCCCAGCTTGCTGGAGAAAGGAAGGGAGGACCAAGAGGCCTGTGTCCTACCCCCGGCACCTGTCCTGCTGCTCTGTGACAGGTGTCTGTTTGCAGGGGACCACATTAGCAGCTGTTGCCTGCAATCCCTTCCCCTCGACCCAGAGGAAAGCCAGTCAAGAGTGAGTGATGCTCCTCTGAAGTATAATTTCCCTCCCTCTGTTTAAATCACTGACCCTCATGGGAACCGAGAACTTGCTCATAAAAAGCATGAACTGCACTCCGGTTATGACCCTTGCACAGTGCTCTTTAGAAAGAGGACCTCATCTCACCAGGAGTGAGAGACAGCCAGGACTCAGGGCCAGAGGTTTGTCTCTGGACAGAACACAAAGGAATAATTGTCCGGGGCAGCTCAGCCGCCCTGGTCACCGGCTGCACTGTTCCCGCCTCAGCTGCAAAGGCTGGTTTCCAGCGTTACCACCCGGAAACATGGTCGGATACTTCTTTCCTCCCCTTCCTCGATCCCGCTCTTCTTCCTTTCTTATCTGTTATAGTTTCCCCCTTCCCTCCTCCCTTTTCTCTTTTTCACTCTGCTTTTGTTTATTTTTCAGGCAGGCCCATGTGCCTACTTAACTGCAGCAACCTGAGTGCCTGCACCATGGCCCCAGGACCATGTCAAGACCGCCTGCTGGTACTCACGTTAAGTGGCTCCATGGATGTAGATTTTTCTCTTTTCTTGCTAAGGTTTCAGCATTTAATCCGTGTTGACAGCTGATTATTTGCACCCTCAAAAACTCCTTTTCTATGCAAAAGGAATGAAATGCTACTTTCCGAGGAAAATGAAAGCTCCCTCTTTCTTCAGTCTGAAACTTCTATATTTCCCCCAGCTTAGCAGTTTACCCTTTAAAAAAAATTTTTTTCTCTCAAGCTGTGCAAAAAAAAAAAAAAAAACTCTACATCCTGTCTGCCTCTGGAATGGATTGCTTTCAAGAATTCTGCCTTGAAAGTGCTCATTAAAATGGATTTGACATGTAAACACGATCAAAAAGTTCCGTTTTCTGCTTCCCAGGTAGGGGCCCAGGGCTCATGTCTCCCAAGAGGTCCAGATCTATGAATTAAAGGGGCCTATTTATTTAAGAGGCCATTCTTCAGAATTATAATAATAACATTTCCTCTGGAACTCTGCCTGTCTCGAAGCTGATTTAGTGTCTTTGAGAGGTCATCGTACTAGCCTAAGGTCTGTAGCCAGAATGCTGTACCTTAGCATGGTGAAACTCAGATCAATTCTTTATCCTTTCTGTGCAATAACTCTAAGGTCAATAGACAACAGCTCTTAGGTCAAGGGATGAGGCTTCCTCCGAGCCATCCATCGGGCGGGCAGTCTGAGAAATGCCCACCTTCTGAAATGAGCAAGGTCTTCATACGTGCCCAGTAAGCCACACAGCACTCCATGCTCGTTTAGCTGTGGGAACCCAAATGCCTCCAATCAGCTCACGTGCCCACATGTGTCCGTGCCTGCTGAGACTACCCATAAAGAAAAAGGGTGGAGAAGTGGAGGTGGCCAACGGTGCAAGGGAGATATATAACGTGGTCATGGGCTACACGGGACAGGCTCCAACCCCATGATCTTTGGGCCCTTGCTACCAACCTTGCTACTCGCTTAAAGCAGAAAACACACCTCTGCTTAAACTGCCCTCCAGATACAGGGTGGGGCCAGAGGAGGTTTACAGTTGTGAGTGCCTGAAACAGTTTATTCTGTATTATTTATTAATTTTAGTATTTTCCGTACTAACAACTGCAGACCTCCTTTTGCTGCGACCTGTAAGCAGGAGGCCAACCCCCAGTCGAGGTCCCTCTGGCCTGGGGCCACGATTCCCCAGGTGCCTAAAGCTTCATGAGATGCATGAGGAAAGGACGGAGGCCTTTCAGAGCAGGTGCAAGCTCTGCGAACCTACTTCCAGCAGCGGTCAAGAGTGTGGCAGCCTCCAGGGACTGACTAGGGCTGAGGCGCCAAGGATTTGTTTGCTATGGGTCGTCTCTGCACAAGGTTTAGAGGGAGTTAACGGCGTGGCCATATAGAAGAGCCTTTTTCAATGCTTTCAAGAAGTGGACCAGAGGTTATCCTCAGGTCTCTAAAGGTTACTCGGGGAGAGTAAGTGTCAACAGTTAACATCCAGGAGTCCTGAGCCCCATGGGCCCAAGGTGACCCGTCAAACAGCCACAGGGATGAGACTGGAGTGGAGGAAAGGTTTCTGCAGCCCTTAGACACCCAGCTGGCAACCCCGAACAAGAGCTTCAATCAAGAAGGAGTCTTCAGGCCTGGGAAAAACCGGGTTTGTTTGCTCTTATGTGTATGTATGTGCGTACGTGCGTGTGTGCGCGTGCGTGCGTGCGTGTTTGAGGGGATCTGTGACGCTTGGGCTCTTGAGTTGCCTAAGGAATTGCGAGTCCGATGAGCCCAATTCAGGAGCAAAGTGAGATGATCAGGGGTCGGGGGGATCCTGGCTGAGCCCCTCATCCTAGGGAGCTGGAACCGAAGACTGGATGGACTCCTGGTTCCTTGGGTCACACAAGTGTCATCAAGCATTAAGAGACTCTCCTGCCTACGTCTTTAACATTTGTGGGTGTCTTCTGAGCCGGGCCGTTGATGGAGTCTGTTCTGCACTCTTTTCAAGGGTGTTGGCAGCCTTGGAACATGGAGGGGCTTTTCCGCTGGGCAAAGGTGGGTTTGATTGCTGACCAGGGTAATAAAAACAAGGTCTCCCTCCGATGCCAAGGTGAGCAGGTTTGCCAGCAGCCCCTCTCCAAATGTCTGGGGTTAAGAAACCCCAGCATTAGACACGGGCATTCCGGCCCTCATTTTCCCTGTCCACCTGGATGGTCTCGGGCAGGCTCCTCCATCCTTTCGGATCTTCACTCCACTGGGATCTCAGTGAAGCCCTCCCTGGACAACCTAGTTAATACCACGTTCTGCCCCTTCCGGCACCCCAATGTCTTCTCTAGCTCTCTGTCCCTACCCTGATCACCTCTAATTGACTACATAATTAACTTGCTTTTCAGTCTGTCTTCTGCCTTCTGCCACCAGAATGTCAGCTCCATGAGGCCAGAATTCTTTGTTTTGTTCACTGTCTCTCCAGTTCCTAGAAGGGTACCTGGCCCATCGTAGGCATTCGATAATATTTGTTGAGTTGGACAAATAGATGGGGTTTTTCTAAGCTCAGGGTTGATCAGCTGTGACACAAACCCACTGTGTGCACAGTGCCACCAGGCGGGTCTGCATTACCCCGTGGGCCTTGAGGGCACAGGGGAACTTATGTCAACTGGGCCTTGAGTAATGACACGCCTAGTCCCTGACTTGGGAGTTCCGACTCTTCCCCCAGTGTCCATGGAATCGCGGCAGGCTGACTCGTTAGCTCTCACATGCAGGAAGGATCTGAGACCCTTATGGTTCTTGACAATAACCAACCAGACACAGGCAGCACCAGCCGCGTTCTCCACTCGGATCAGGGCTGATTGCAGCTTAGATGTCTGGGTGTGATCCACTCACAGTTTTTGTGATTTAGTGGGAATATTGTGGGTTTTTGTTTTTTATTGTTTTTTGTTTTGTTTTGTCTTTTGCTCTTTTCAGTCTTTCACTTTCAGAAAGAAAAACTTGGGAAAAGTATTTCTGAGCCCATGGCAAGGGGTGCCTATTTCGTCTCCCAAGAAAGGCTTGGCAAAGAAAGAAAGCCCTTTGTGTCCCAGCAACTTCAAAGTACCTGCAAGGAGAAAAGGCAGCGTTTATCATCTCTCGAATTGTGCCTTCCAGAGGGCTGTGCTCTGCCTCAGATAACCCTTCCCTGCGCAAAACGATGGCTGGGGCAGACACTTACGTGTGGGTTGTGGGGAAGGTGCTCCAAGGTGTCCTCAGGGATGACAGGGCCTGGAGCCAGGCCACCCGCTAGCTGCTTCCCATGTGCACCCTGGCATGGCAATCAGGGAGAAGATTTCCAGCCATGCTGCCTTTGAGTATGTTCTCGAAGAGTTAATTCTGTGATTGTCTCTGTCTTTTCATCCTCTGAGGTTCTCCTAAGGGCTGAGTGACTCCCTGAATCCTAGGGACCTCCTCTTCCCACTAGATGGAGAAATATTTTAGCAATCTATGAAAAAGCTGCTTCCTGTTTCTAGATCCTGAAATTTAAGCATCTTATAAAGGTACAATTTCTGCGGTGGGGTGATGATGGTACTGGGGTGCTGATCTGGCATTCAACCCCCAGGTGTGTGGAAAATAAGGCCCCTTGCCCTGAGCAGGAACACAGTCCTTCGTGCAACCCCGTGCCCCTACTTGGTAACACACAAAGCAAACATATCCCACCTACCATGCCAGCAACCCTCCAGCATCTACTTCTCATCCAGGGCAAGAGCCTGCCCTGCCATTGCCCCAGAAGGTGACCTGATGACAAGCCCAGAAAATGCACTGTACACATGCAAACAAAACACAGGCCAGGTAAAGATGCGAACTGAGGATTGATTTCATTTCAATATAACCTTAGCCCAACTGGCCACCTATTTCTCTGACTACTTGGCCACATGATAAAGTGCATTGCTGTTCCACTAAAACTTTTCTTAAAACTCTTTCATGACCTTCAGCATACGTGGATTTTAGTGGAAGATGGTCAGCCCACCCATGCGGCAAGAGCAAATCCTCCATGTCAGCGGCTGGTGATTCCATGAGGAGAAATGGAATCTTGTACCAAACCAGATGGACAAAGTCACATCCAACAAACAACTTGCAGGTGAGGATGTGAATTCATCAGAACCCACATGGCTGCGGAGCTAACTGGAGATGCTTCCAGTGTCTGTCTTTGTCAAAGATGCTTCTCAAGATGTGTTTGCCTGCTTTCCTGCCTCATGTGCATGCCAAATATGAAAAATCTTGTTTGTTTAATGATGCCAGATTATAAGAGGATCAGGGTTGGTGCAATAGCAAAAATGCTGCATGGGAAGGCTCAGGTCTAACACCAACAATTTCAGGAATTTACCTTAAGATCACATAGTTGGCCATGTGATTGGCCCAGATCTCTAAGACCTTCCTGGTGTGACGTCAGTCTCATTGACTAAATACTTGAGCTCATTGGAAGTGCGTGTGAGGGACAAGGACTACATTTCATTCATTTTTATTATCTGTATCTTTACATCCAGCACGGGTACCAGCCAAAACTGATCGATGTTTCTCAGTGGCGCTCACGAAGTGAATGTCGGTGTTCAGATGTTTGGTAGAATGTAAAAGGGGTACTCTATATATGTCCATGAGCCCAGGGTCTCAGGCAGATCTTAACCTTTTAAATAAAATCCTAAAATTAACTAATTATGGTGTGTTTACTCTTTATCCTGGGAGAGGGTAACGTAAAAAAACCTGACTACTTGAAGGTTTCAGGTGACGGAGCCATTACTGCATGTTGCATAGAATCTCACGCAGTGGCGTTGACAAGATGGACCTGGCTTCAGGCCCTTCTAAATAAAACGTCTTAGGCACTAGCCCAGCATCATACCTAGCTAATGCCTAAGTTTGTGCTGGTACCCCTTGTGTAACAGTCAGCAGAAAAGTGATTTGTGCTGCTGTGGCCATCACTGGGGGAAAGGCTGGTAGTTTGTCCTCGGTGGGTGTGGCCCCCGTCACTCACATGGGCCCACCCGCCCACCCGCCATGACACATGGGCCGGCAGGTACACCTTACTGCTCACTCTCGGCAGCGTAAGCCAGTGTTGCTATGGAGGCCTCTGTGGGGCCAGCACTTCTGATGCCCACCCAGGTCTCCAAGGGACAGGCCAGCCCTTCAGGACCATCTCCAAAGCCAAGCCCGTCTCCTCCCCACACCTGCAGCCGGCAACCCAGAACCCAAGGGACCTCAGAATGCATGTTATTCTTTTTCTGCACGCACCCCCGGACTTCTGAGCTGCACCCTGCCTTCTTCCTGCCCCCCCGGGGCAGTAGAAGAAGTGACACCCACTTGTTCATAACTCACTCCACCTGTTCTCTGGATCCTGACCTTCTCCACCTTTAAAAGACCTTCACTCCCCCATCTCGCCTGTATTTCCACTTATATGCAGACACATTCATGTCTCTTCCATCAAGAGAAAGAAACTTCTCCTTCCACTCTCCCCACACCAGAGGTCCCGTCTTGGGCCGCCCCGTTCCTCCGCAGCGCTACACCTTGAACAAGGGCACCACCTGTTTTCCTCGCACCTTCGCTTCCTCTGCAGCTGCTCTCCCTGAAGCTGCAGTTGGTTTCCATGGGGCTGATCCTGTCACCCATTGGCAGCCCTCATTTTGGTCAATCTCTTCTGCAGCACCAGGAAAATTGTCTTCTTCCTGATTTCCTTTCTCTTTTTTTTTACGGTTCGGGCTGATTCTCCTCAATTTTATTTTTAACCATGCCTGGGCAGTGACAGCAACCATGGCCTTAAATGGGCATAGCCACCGAGGGCTCCATCCTCTCAGGGCTGATGGTCTGGGTGACCTTTCCACGCAAGCCACCTAGACCAGCAGTTGTCACTGATGGCAAAGGGCATCTGGAACGTGTGCCAGAGGAGAGATGATGAGTATCAGACACTGTCTTGGGACTCACAGCACCATCAGAGGCTACGTTTTGTCCCACTCACGTTTCCCTTATAAAGTTGTCCACAGAAAATGGCGTCAACCGCAACCTTGAGGATGTCATGACAAAAGTGGCCTGCATTGGACCTTGTTAGTGCGTCACTGGGATGCCGCCAGTCTCTTGATGCCCTTTGCAAGTGCCAGTCCCCAGTCTCTATGTGCTTTTCTCCAACGGTAGCACCAATGACGTTCTTCTGGGGACCACAGATGAGCTACTGGGATTGCATTTCCCAGAAGCACAGGGAGCTAAAGTGCCTGCGAGTGGACAGCCCGCCCCCACGAGAGCTTAGCCCGTGAATGGAAGCCCAGCTCCCTCACCTCCGTATGCAGCAAAATCCGAGTTGCATTGTGTGCTTCAGAGCCCCTTGCTTAAAGGAGTAGCTTAAAGCTGGTCTTTGCCAGACATCACACACCTACTGCTTCCTCCACCCCCTTTCTTCTCTCTCTTGGTTGCATATAACTTCACATCTCAGGTTCTATTTCTAGGGAGTCCTACCTAAGGGGAGGTTTTATATTCTTCAGTCTACCCCTCTCCCTATCCCAATGCCTAGTGTTTCTCAGACGCTCAATAACATATTTGACAATAAATATGAGCAAGTAGCACTGCAAATGTTAATGTCTTTTTTGGTATGCTTCTCATTCAGAAATAGTATTATTCTCCTCATTCACCTTATTAATATTTCTTTGGGGAGATGTCCCACAGAGTCCCCAGGTCGCAGATTGAACAAACTGACCTGGACTCAAAGTACCCGAGGAGAGTGAGCTGTGTCCCCTTTCCCAGCACCGCTTTTATTGGGGTGAGTTTGTGCAGAAAGCAGAGTGCAGGTGTTGGTCTTAAACAATCAGTGTTTAGGGAGGGTAAGTTATAAAACACAGAGAGCAGCATCTGGTCAAGGATGGTCAGACTTGCTGGTCCAGAGCATTGATAAAACCTAGTTCAGGAGCTCAACACCCATTAATGAGGATCAGAACACACGCAAAGCAGAGCAGGCTTCAAGGCGCACGTTGCATTCTTGGGCCTGATTTCCCACGGAAACCTCTGTGGGAGCCATCGGATCATGTCTGCCGTCTGCTTCCTGTTTGGGGGCAAGTCTTACAGTCCGGTTTGCCAGTTTCCGATACCACCCAACGTGGTGTCCCGCAGAGATGGTTACTGCATAAATACCACCTGAACTCCTCCAGGTATAGCTCGTGTCAATCACGGCCAGAAGTAAGTGAGAGCATAAGGGCAAGTTTTCTTGAAATGCCAACTGCTCTGCTGCACTCTTGAAGGAATGGGAGCCCGCCCCGGGAGTCTTCTCTGCACCTGCCATTGCTGCTGGTGAGCCAAGGTGACGGCCAAGGTGAAGGCCAAGGTGAAGGCCAAGGTGACGGCCAGTGGGAGTCAGCATGAGAGCCCCTGCCATTGTGTCTAACGGCCAGTGAGGCAGGGGCTTGTTCTGGGTTTAACCTTCTCTCCTAGGCCCCCTGGCACATGAAGAGCTGGCAGGACACTGCCAAAGCAGACATTCAGCAAAGGACATTTCCAACGGGCTTGCGGGCTGGGGAAGAGTTTAAACAGTCAGGGCTTTGAAGCCAACAAGGGGAAAGGGGTTTGGTTTCTTCAGTGGGGTTGCGCTCGGCCAGGAAGCACGGATGTTAGCGCTCACCGCCTTGGATGACAAAACCCTTTCCAGGTTCCTGACCTGGTGAGACCGAGATGTGGACTAGCAGGGAGGACTTTCAAAGACAGATGAGATATTTATAGCCATGCAATGCATGTGGGCCCTTTCACACCATTTCCAGCAATTCGAGTTTGAAGGCTGCTTTCTGGCGTGGCACTGCTAATTCATGCCCCGCTCTCTGCCAACCGAGCCCTGGGTTCCCAGCACCTGGGGCAAGAGATTGTTGACTGGCGCTGAGCACAATATTTCAAAAAAGGGCCAAAAAAGATGGCATTTCACACAAAGCCAACATGACCTAGTCTCTGGACCAAAAATAATACCTATGGGAAGCTACGCTTCATTAGAATCTTATTGTACAGACGGGAATCACCCTGAACGCCCAGCTCTTCCCATCAAGTGGTGAATCGAGACTTAATGAAACAGGACCGAGAGATTTACTTGCTTTTCTTTAACCACGCCAGAGACGGTTGCACTGACGTGCCCCCCTGTGCGCTAACCCCACAGGAAACATAAAACACCGTGGTTAAAAGTGTGAGCTCTGCTGTCAGAATACTGGTTCCGAATCTGGGCTCCAGGGTGAGTACGCTTATAACCTGGGGCCGGGTACTCCCCATGTCCCAGTTTCCTTATTTGTGAAGCAGGGGAAATAACAGTGGGTCCTTTTAGGGATCCTGTGAGTATGAGGTGAACTAATGCATCCAAAAGCTTAGAATAGTGTCTAGCACACAAGTTCTCAATAAATGGCCACACTTGTGATTAGCGCTTCCATTGGACCTACTTATTAATGCATTAATGCCAAAGAACACTCGTCAGTGGATAATGTCCCAGCAAGCATCTCTTTCAGTCACACCAAGCACTGTTTCAATATTTGGACTGTTATATATTTATATGTCGGCATAAGGCAATACTACCATGGGGCTTTTAATTGGGTGAACGTTCATGATATTGAAATCAAGTTCTAGCCCAATAGCTTGTATGCAAATATACAATTTCTTTTCTGTGTAGTTTTTTTCAGTTTTAGATCATGTCCTCTGCTTATTTATCCACTTTGGTTCGCAAAGCTAATTATATTAACAAGTATTAAAGAAGAAAGGGGAAAGGGGGAAGGGAGGGAGATGGGTAGGAAGCTAATTAAAGCTACTTCTTAAAGAATTTCCACCAAAAATGTGTAAATGACAGTACTTGCAGCTTAAATTTTGGAAGAAACTGTTCTATTATTACTCTAAAAGACATGTTATAATTTCTAAACAGTTATTAATGTCATGTCACTCCATGTTCTCATTTCCTTCTTATTTATTCAACTTAATGAAAATAAAAAAATAAGTGCTTGCTTGTTTCTTAAGTGTTGGACCTTTTTTAATAGCCAGCTGATATGGAGTAGCACTTGAGTAAAAAACAAACAAAAAAACAAAACAAAAAAGTCCATTTAGACCCCAGTGGGGTATGGTACTATGATATACCTTTTGAAGTCATCCTTTCTTTCAGTCTCTATGGGGTCCTGCTTATTCAAGTTTTCCAACCTTCATCAGTTAGATAGGAATTGCCCAGCTCATATATAAAATTCCATAGAGGCCCTGGCTAGTGTGGCTCAGTGGATTGAGCACCAGCCTGTGAACCCAAATGTTGTTGGTTTGATTCCCAATCAGGGCACATGCTCAGGTTGCAAGCCAGGCCTCCAGCCAGATCCCCAGCTGGAGGCAAGTGAAAGGCAACCATACATTGAATAAATAAATAAAATTCTATAGAATCTTTAACAGCACTTGATGAAATTGACAAAAATGTTCATTGAAAACAGCTGAACCTATACACTGACAAGGCAACTTCATGCAGCCATTGCATGTGTATAGCAAGTTTGAAATGTCACACATTGCAGCAGAGAGTCCCTTAAGGGACCCTCAGTGATCCCTGCCTCCTGACCTTCACCCCTGTAATTCTTTTCCTTTGAGTGTGGGCAGAATCTGTAACTCACTTCTCACAAATAGAATGTGGGAAAGGTGATGGTATGTCCCTCCCACAATCATGTTACATTCTGCTTCCCTTTCCCTCTCCATCTGGCCTTCGAGAGGACCCTGTGGTGGGGAATGGTGGGTAACCCCTCCTTGCTGTGGGCAGCCTGTAGCCCAAGCATAAGAAAATGAATTCTGCTTAAAGCTGGAAACTGCCTGAAGGTGGAGTTTTTCCTTTGGAGAATTCAGATGAGACTCAGCCCCAGTCAACACCTTCCCTGAAGCCTGGTTAGACCCCCAAAGCAGAGAACGAGCTCCCTCATACCCAAAAGCCTAGCTGTGAGATTGTAAAAATACAGTTTTTAGCCACTAAGTGCGCAGTAGTTTGTTACACAGCAATAGGTGACTAATACACGTATTCAAAAGATTCAGTGCTCTACTTCTTTATAACTGAACTCCACCTCCATTTCAATCAATGGTTGAAAATAAAAACTCAATTCAAATAATTGGTTGTTTCCCATTCAGAGCTCAGCCCATGGAGGTAAGCATTGTAATTATCCAACTGGAGGAGCCCCTCCTGCCTTTCCCTTCTCCTTGCCTTTGTGGAAACCTAAGTCTGGGGGTAAGGGTTGGGGTGAAGGAAGTGGGGAAAACATACACAGGGTCCGGGACATAGGACATGCTGTGTGGGGTGAGGACAGGCCTCAGTCTCAGTGAAGCTGTCCCTCATGATCTGTGGGTATTTCATGCTGACAGCCACTGTTCAAGTCCATGGTCCCTACCATGGCCACTGTACTCCACTCTTCAGACCTTGTGGGTCCACTGGAGCTGGGGGCCTGCTCCACACTGGATACCTTGGGACCACTTCAGCTCAAGGCTTCCCTCAACCTTAAGTGATCAGGTGCTCCGGGCCTATCCTAACAGGCTTGCAGTGTGCCCAGGCTGTGTGTTATGGGGTTCCCTGAATCTTACTTCATGATTTTTGCCTCTTTAGAAATTTAATCCTGGGAGGAGGCAGACTCTCTGGGGGTCTTCTCAGGTAACTTCCCAGAGCGCTGTTCTAACCTCCTTGCCTCCGAAACATCCTGCTTGTCAAATCTTCATTTTATTTTTATAACTAGTTAGAAAGCTGCCCTTGTATTATGTTCTAAGTCCTCTCTAGGATTTGGGCTAATTTTATATCTTCTGTGCTCTGCCCTCCAAGCTTTCTTGTTGAAACAACAAAGCCCAGTTCTCATAAATCAAAATCCCTGGATTTTTAGACTGTTAACTTTTACAGTAGATTTCAGGAGCCAGTTTGAAACTCAGCGTCAAGAATTTTGCCTTTGTTCTAGACATCATCATCCTTTCCCTTGGGAAAAGCACACTCCATGTGCACTCGTGGGAATGTAGGAGGAAATGAGAGGAAAATATTAAGATGACCCCCCTGCCACACACACCCTATGTACCAAGCTTTGAGGGTGCAGTGGGAACGTTCTGCCCACCTCCCCCCTGAATATGTTGAAGCCCTAACCCTGGTACCTATGAAGGTGACCTTATTTCAAAATAGACCCTTTGCAGCTGCAATAAAATGAAGATGAAGTCATACTCCATTAGGGTGGGCTCGGCTCCAATATGACTCGTGTCCTTATAAGAGGAGAAGAAAGCCAGACACACACAGAAATAACCATGTGAGGCCCGAGACACAGATCCGGTGATGCTCCTACAAGTCAGGAAACAGCAGGGGTTGCCAGCATCATGAGAAGCTGGAAGAGACAAGGAACAGACTCTCCCTGGAGCCCCCAGAGGGACACCTTGACATTAGACTTCTACTCTTCAAAACTACGAGAGGCTGAAGTCCTGTTGTTGGCTAGAACTTGTTAGGAAATGAATATAGACTCAGATGCCATGAGCAGATTAGTTATCATTCTTCAGGTGCAAGTGGGAAAATACCCAGCCTATCTTGCGTTAAGTAAGAAAGAGATTGTGGTAACAAGCAAAATGTGGGAGCAGGTCTGGTCAGCTTCAGTGAGTGTGCCTGTCCCCTTGCAGCTCTGGCCTGTTTCCTCTTGGTCATCATCCTTCAAAGGCTCCTCTTGGGTTCCCGCCATTTGATTCCCCCTTGGCTTATGTTTTCCAGCAATCAGTCAGCCAATCATTCACCCATGTAATCAATTTTTATCCTGAAAGTTCACTCAACCTGAGACAGTGTGGTCTGATGGCTAGGAGCCCAATTATGGAGCCAGGTTCCCTGCCAGCCATTAGCTCTGAGTTCCTGGGTGAATTATTAAGCCCTCTGTGTCTCACTCATTAAATGGAAACAATATAAGGAATGACCTCACAGTGCTGCCTGGAATATTAAGTGACTTGAAAGACATTCAGTACACACAATCAAGTGAATTAATGCCCATCATTGTGAGGAGCGGGGCCTCTGTAAGGGCTGTATATGTGTCCCTGTTTATGGACCAGTGACATATGATGCAAAGTCTCCTTAATTTAATAATAGACCATTTCAAATAAATCTATGATATAGACTTGGCATCCCCAGGAATTATACAAAGGAAGACATCGAAGCTCAGAGAGGCTTAGTGTCTTGTCCAAGATAACCAAGCTGATAAAACATGTAGCCAGAATTCCAAAATAGGCTCCCATTTGCAAGTGGGGAGATTTTTCACTGCACATCTGACCTCTCCCTTTGCTTGGGCTCTTTCTTCTCTGTCAAGCAATATACACAAGTCTCCCTCAGCCTAAAAATATCCTTCCCTCCCCCGTGCGGGGACCCAAGTCTCCCCCGAAGGCCCTAATGCTCCCATTATCTGTCTCCACTTTTATGTACCAGAAACTCATCAGAGTGGCTGACACTCAGCCTTCCCGTATTTTCAGTCCGTGCTTGCTTCATAACCCTTTACAATCTTATTTTCTTCCTGGCGTCCTCCCAAAAACACCCTCTTCATGGTCAGCAAACAGCCCTTCCTGACAGCTGGGCAGACAGGGGCTGTCCCTCCTCTGTCCCTCTGCGTCCTCTCCCAGCTCTGCCCCGCCCCTGCCCAGTGTCTAGGTCTGTTCTGGCCACCGTACAAGGCACCATAGACTGGGTGTCTTATACAACTGATTTCTCAGGACTCCATGGCCGGGAGTCAGCAGGTTCAGGCCTTGGGGAGGCCTCTCCCCCTGCCTTGTGGATGGAGGTTTCCCCCTGTGTCCTCACGGGCCCTGCCTCCAAGCTTACAGGAGTGCACATGGGTTGGGGGAGAGGAAAGTTCTCGTCTCTCTCCTTCTCACAAGGGTGCTGATCTCCCCCTGGGGGCTTCACTCTGCTGACCTCATCTAAAGCTGCCCACCTTCCAAAGGCCCCGTCTCCTTACACCGTCCCATTGGGGATTACAGTTTTAACACACGGATTTGGGGGAGGCCAGACAGAGTCAGTCCCTAACTCGGGGCTCTGCACCTTTCTCATCTTCCCTCTGGCATTGGGAAGGCTGGACGGGTGTGTCTGCCCTGTGTCCCCATTGGCCCCACAGCTCGCTCTTGCTGGACCCAAGGGCCACCATTGCTGCCGGGCAGAGTCACCAGGTCATTGGTGAGGGAACAAAGAAAGATGTCAAGCTACTGCCTGCAGGTTTTAGTTCTCTTTCAGCTATGTAGCCCAAGGGAAAGAGGAACACGTGTTTAAAATGCTTGCTTCTCCTAGGAAGAAAAATTATTCTCTTTAGACCAGGAGAAAAGGAAAGGAAGCAAATTAAATGTGTTCAAGTCCCTGAGAAGCAGCAGGCACCCACGCTGGCGGTCCCCGAGGGCAGACGTCTGAGAGCCCCAGGGAGGAGGAGGCAGGACAGAGGGTGACGTGGGCGCCGGCAGTGTCAGAGGAGGGGTCGCTGGCCTGAGGGTCTGCTTCGTAGAGAAAGGAGCCTCCAGGGACAAAGCAGGTTGCAGGACCTGCGCACTGACCCTCTGGGAGGTGCTCCAACAGCCCCTGCCAGGCCTCCGTCCTGTGTGCACAGCTCTAGGGGAGCTGCGGGGATCAGAGATGGGGACAGTGGGGAGCGGGGCCGGGCGGAGCCCACCAGCTGGAACCGAGTCCACGAGAACAGTCTGGAAGCTGCGTGTGCTCTGCTGTGGAAACCGCCCGTCCCCTTGTTCGAGGGAGGCTCTCCCACCGGAATGCTGTGGGGACCGTCAGCCTCACGGCACAGACACAGGACACAGGAGACTGAGCAGCCTGTTACAGCTACGCTCAGCCCAACAGCCTGGGGACAAGGGTGCCGCACGCAGAGCCACACGAGGGTCCAACGGCAGGGGCTGTGGGTGGTGGGCTCTGCAGGAACGAGGGGGTGAGGGGCCCCGGTTCCCACCAAGGACGGGGTGAGCTTGCTCGGGCAGCCCTGCCACTGGCCCCATGACTCGTCCTTGTGGTAAAGGGACAGGGTTGGCCAAGGGACGCCAACAGCAAGAGTGGAGCGGGAAGGGCAGCCTGTGTGCCTGCCAGCTGAGCCCCGCGTGTCCCTGGGTGTGAGGGCACATGTGCGTTAGGTCTTACACTAGGCTCTCACACCTGTAAGCCTCCAGCCGCCATGTCAGCTGGGCTGTCCTGCAGGAGAAGCTGGCATCCCTGCCGTCCCCCTGCCTGGGGGTCAGAGGAGCAGAGTGGCCAGTTTCCGCTGAAGGCCCACTCACCAGGTGACAAGGACTTGTGCACAGCAGTGCCAGGGCCTGGACCCTGTGTGTTGACCTCTCAGAGGCTTGAAGGCCCTTCCCCGTCCCTGTGAAAACTTCATGCAAGTGCTCTGTGGCCCCTAACTCAGCCCGTGCAGGGAGGGGGATTCTGGAAAACCTAGTTCCAACTTGGCCAAGACCACGGGGTGAAACCACCATGCAGTCCCCACCTTCCTTCCAGACCCAGAGCAAGTCCCGTCTCCTCCAGGGGAGGCCTTCCCGGCTGTCCCAGCAGGAGACGGCCCTTGCTCCTCTGAACCTCCACGGCACTTCTCCTTTCTCCAACACCTCGCTTTTTGCTTGTGATTACCTTTCATCTCCCCTAACGATAGCGCAGCCACTGCTGGCCAGGGCTTGCCCTGTTACCTCCTACCTTCCCAGTGGCCCAGGACACAAGCACGATCATGCCCATTTTCCAGGTGAAGAAACACAAGTCCGGGTGGAAGAAGGAAGGGGTAGCGAAGCTTCCAGCCCCATCCAGGCTTCTCCAGTCCCCTCCCAGCGCTCAGCTGCCTGAGGGGACGGACTGTGCTTTCCCTGTGGAACTTTCGTGACCACTGGCTCTATAGGGTGGAAAGGACAAGAAAACCTTCGGGAGCTATTCAAACCCTTTCCGGGTGTGCAAAGGAAAGGGCCCGTTTTTAGAGAGACCAGGATTGTAATTGGCTGCAATCTCAGGTCGCCATGCGGTGCTGGAAGAGTGGGGGGAGCGAGACGAAGTGGAGAGGCCAGAAGATGGGGGGCGGGGGGTGACCCGCTCCAGGGAGGACCAGGCAGATACCGATGGCAGTTGCGAGCGACACTGCGCTGATCTGCGTGTTGAGTCCCGCAGTGAGGCTGGTGTCAGGGCTGCTGGGCTGAGAAAGGAACGTGGGCTCGGAGCTGCAAGCCAGGCAGGAAGCTGCCACCTCCGCAGAGGGAGAAGGGGAGCTCACCCTAGCAGGCCTGGGGAGGACGGATACTGGAAAAATGACACTGCAGGCTTCCTTCCCGGCCATCATGCCAACGAGCTGACACTTGGCAAGAACCCAGTTGCAGTGCAAATGTGAGTACATGAACATGCTCAGATTTCCAAAAGTTAGAGTTGTGAACTTGTACTTAAACCCAGGGCTCAAGCTGAGTCAACACCTTCACGATGCTTCTTACCAAGAAATTCGAAAGAATAAATAACACATTGTTGGCTTGATAATAGGAGCGCAAGATACACAGTCATAACGCCCTTTTGCTTTTCCCCTGTTGTGGCCCTAAGCAGTTCTAAGGTGACAACAAAAGCCATTTCTCCTCAGTCACAGCAACCTTCATTTTAATTGGGAGAAAATTCTCCAAAAATTGGTGGCTTTGGTGAACACTACTTTTACCTTACAAAGACATTAACTATACATGCAAAACACATGTTTACATAAAGAAGCATCCCATAATTCCAACTGCTTACTACAAAGCAGGTGTCAGGACCTATCATTTCAGTTACATGGATTATCCAAAAATACTTGAATAGGGGCATTGTTAGAGTCCAAAGGTTCAGAAAGTCTCAGTTACCTATATAAGAAAAAAAAAAAAAAAGGTTAACATAAAATTATAATCTTTATAATTATTTTTAGTTATATTTTATTTTTTATTCCTAAAGTTATAATTTACTCAATAATACCCTGGAATCTTGAAGACACTAATGAGCATATTCAAAAGCCTCTTGTGAGCACCTAGAATGTCATTCACACTAAACCCAAATTAATGGCCCTAAGGAGCCTGCTATTTGTTTTTGGCAAACAGTAAAGGGGAACTTTCTTCTCATGAGCTCCATGAAGTAGACAAAGTCAAAACTGGATAAAGAAGACATGGTACATGTATACTTGGAATACTACTCAGCTGTAAAACGAGATGAAATACCGCCATTTGCAACAACATGGGTGGACCTTGAGAATACGCTAAGTGAAATAAGTCAGTCAGGAAAAGCTAAGAACCGATCTTGGCTCGTGTAGTTCAGCGGATTGAGTGCTGACCTGCAAACTGAAAGGTCGCCAGTTTGATTCCCAATCAGAGCACACGCCAGGGTTGCCGACCAGTCCCCAGTTGGGGGCGGGCAGAGGCAGGCGACCAATCTATGCATCTCTCGAACATCCATGTTTCTCTCCCTCTCTATCTCCCTCCCTTCTCCTCTCTCTAAAAATACATTAATCAAATTAAAAAAGAAAAAGCTAAGAACCATATGATTGCACTCATATATGGGATATAAAACTGAAACTCATAAACACAGACAACATTGTGGTGGTTACCACAAAGGGGGTTGGGGTGGGTAGCTGAGGGTAAAGTGGGCCAAATATATGGAACAATTTAAAAAGAGAGAATCAAACTTTTTGCCCAAGGTCATGAAGGAAGTGTATCAGAAGATGAAATGGATATTCTCTTGGTCTTCTAGCCAGTATAATGTCCACCCAGATGGCTAAACAGGACCATGAAGGTCCATCACTTTTATCCCTCCAAAGTCAAGATGCTGAGAAGCCATGAAGACAGGGTCTCCTTCCAGTGACTCTGGACAATAGTCACTTTCTGTAAGTGTTAGATGTCGGTCACTGCTCAATTTACTTAGTTTTTCTATGAAACTTTTCAATTCTCATTGAAATTTAAACATTGATAACAAGACATCAGTGCTTCTTGCTTAACTGTTTAATCTCAGAGTGGATTATCTTGCCCATAACCCACCCACACATACACACACAGATGCATCAGTGCTAGAGGACCCTGCTATGGGGTCTGGCCTGGGAAAAGCTAGTGTTGACCAGCTCTGGTGGCCACAGTCTAGAGTTCAACCAGTTTGGTAGCTGTGACTTGGGCAATTAATATGATCCCTACAGAATAAGACCCATTTCATATTTTACTTCCTCATCCCCATCACCATGGGCACATGACCACTATAAACCCAACCTTAAAATCCCAAGGTCAGATCATTGTTAATACTTTCTAGGACTTTACCTTCATGTAATAAAACTTCTGAAAGCCAAGCAGAACAAGTGAGTGCATGTGAGAATGGTGGCAAGGGTCCTGGGTTGAATGGTGTCCTCCAAAAAGACATGTTGAAGTCCCAACCCCACCCCCAACCCGTGAATGTGACCTGATTTAGAAATAGGGTCTTTGCAGATATACTCAAGCTAAGATGAGGTCAGGCCAGATGAGGATGGGCCCTAATTCCAAGGACCAGCGTCCTTATTAGGCAAGTGAAATTTGAACACAGTGACACAAGGAAGAACACCAGGTGATGACAGAGACAGAGACTGGAGTGGTTGGTGTAGCTACAAACCCAAGAATGCCAAAGACCAACAGACAATGCCAGAAGCTGAGAAAAGGCAAGAAAACTTGTCCCTGGGGACTTGGAGGAGCATCATTCTCCCAACACCTTAATTTCAGACTCTCAGCCTCCAGCCAGTTTATAGTTCTTTGTTTCCACAGCCCTAGGAAATGAGCACAGGGTTCTGGGTGATTGCTTGTTGGTCTGTTTGTTTGTTTTCAATTATAGTTCCTATTCAATATTACTTTGTATTAGTTTGTAGAGCAAAGTAGTTAGACAATCTTATACTGTACAAAGTGATACCCCCGATATCCCCAGTGCCTACCTGACACCATCCATCATTATTATGGTGTTATTGACCATACTCCGTGCTGCACTTGACATCCCCCTGACTATTCTGTGACTGCCAATCTGTACTTCTCAATCCCTTTACCTTTTCACCCAGCTCTGCCTCCTCCCTCCCCTTGGCAGCCCTCCATCTGTTTTCTGTACCTACGAGTCTGTTTCTGTGCTGTTGTTTGTTTTGTAATTTCACTCATTAAAAAGCATGTGTGTCAGAACTTGCAAAGCTCCCTGGCATGTCCATTTCTCCCTCGCTGAAGCTCATGAATGACAGGGAAAAGGGGACCCCACCGAACACCTGGATCCTGGCCACAGAGCATCCCGCCAATTGTTTGGCCAAGAGTAGAACCACCCAAACCTGTCAGGGTTTTGAAAGCCCAGTAGGTGCATTGGGCCAGCAGTGGGTAATGAAAAGCACATAGCAGCCTTCCTTGAAGCCCTTGCAGAGAGCTGAGTGGAGCACATTCACCAGAACTTCAGGGACAGAAGTTCCCAAATTTGGTCAACTTGCATGGAGCCTGATTAAAAGTCGGAACACAGGGCCAAGGGTCAACATCACTGTCATCCCTACTTCTGGGTCCTTGCTGCTTCCCTCTGTGAATCACCCTCACCTATCTGGACTCCAGTAACCCCTAAATGTGCCTGACTCCCCAACATATTAAGTGGCCACATTATCATGAGGGGCCGATGAAAATCAAGGGGTCCCACTAGGGCCAACAGCAAAGTGATTTGAGTTCTTCAGGGAGGTGGTAAGGGGAACAAAGGCAAATTCTGAGTATTTGGTCCTTTGAAGACTTGATGTGTGTATTTCTAGTGAGCAGATGCTACGAGGAGTAATGGGTCTGCCTGTGACATTAACTCTGAGCAGTCACCCTGTGATAATTATTAATAGTCCTGATTGTCCTCCAACTCTGTAGCATCCTTCACACTGGCCAGATTTGGCCTGCTGTGCACCTCTGAGCATCTCAAAAGCCTCATCCAGAAAGCCAATCCCTTGCAGCTATCTGGCTGGACAAGAAAACATAAACCCACTACAGCAATGCCAGTCTGAAATGACCTCAAAACCAAGAGTACAGCGCTCCTGTAAAAACCCATGATCTCATTTAGTGGCAGAAGACCAAAGCGGGCAGAGCACAGAGGTAAATGCAAATGGCTCATGTCAGAGAAGGAAGGGCTGGTAGAAAGGGCAGCCCTCCAGTGGCTCATTCCTGACAGCCCGAGACCATCACGAAAGCCAGAACAGTGGTCACATGTTACATGTTGAACTGTGGGCTCCCCCAAAATGATATGTTGGAGCTCTAGCTCCCAGGATCTCAGAATAAAATTTTGTTAAAAATTGGGTCTTTACAGAGGTCTTCAGGGTCATTGGAGGTCATAAGGGTGCCTTTATTCCAATGAGACTGGTGTCCTGGTAGGAGGGAAGTATGGGCACAGGCACGCATAGAGGGATGTGAGGTGAGGACACAGGGAGAAGACGGCTGTCTACAAGCCAAGGACAGAGGCCTTGAGCAGAGCCCAGCTCACAGCCTCAGGAGGAACCAACCCCGCCGACACGTTCACTTTGGACATTTGGCCTCCAGAGTGTTAGGCAGTACATTTCTGCTGTTTAAGCCCTTCCGTGTGTGGTACTTCACTACCACAGTTCGGCTTTGTTGGCAAACTAACAAGTATAAATGTCATCCCCCAAACCCTCCATTTATTCACTTGCCCGGAATTGTTTTTCTGTCTTACTCTTTTAGGAGGAAAACCAAATCATAAGAAGACAAGTCAGCCTGGTCGACTTACTCTTTATTTTCACCCATAGTACTTATTCTAGAGGGCGCTCTTCTAAGTGCTTTGTGAATATGACCATGTCGACATTCAGCTGGAAGATTGGGGAGAACTGCAAGAAGAGGGGCATTTCATCCAATCAAAGAGTGTCATCAAATCGGCCCCATCGCAGCTGCACACCGAAAACCCCAGCCTGGGCACCCGTGGGCACCGTGGGAGAGCAACTTCACGGGGGGTCAAGGACTTGAGATCCCCGCTCACTGCCTTCTTCCCCCTCCTGCATTCTGGGGAGAGCCGAGAACTGGGAACTGTCCGGGACACCGACCTCTACTTGGCCAGGTGGTCTGGGGGTTCCCATCCCCCCCACCCCCGCAGCAGGTGAGGCACCAGTGTGGGCTGTTGTGGTGAATCGGGGGAGAAGTCGGCAGTTAGTACGTGGGGTGTGGGTAGGCTTTGGGGAGCATGGTGTTGGAGGAGGCAGAACTACACGTCCTTAATTAGGACACAGGAGAACACAACACAGGCGTTTGAAATTTAGACCTGGAATTCCAGAGACTAGACCAGAACAGCAATGCACTTGGGCATCAGCAGCACATTTATGTACAAACTTTCGGGCGCTGCAGACATGCCCCACGGTACGAGAGGCCAGGGAGGGTACTCTACAGGCAAGGGGAAGAAGGAGCCCCAGAAGCGGAGAATTACATACAGCTGGGCCACCTGAAACGAACATGGCAAAAGCTCACACCTGCGATCGTTTCAAGTTTCATTGAGCCCCAAGCCCCCATCAAATCCGCCCGTCTTATTCAGAGGCTGAATATTTTAGCTTCTTTTTCTAGCTGTTCAATTTAAACACGTCCCTTCGTGTCCTCTCTAAAAATTGTGTATCCCCAACCAAAATGGTGACACATTTAGAAAAATGTTAGTTATATGATTTACAAGTTTATTTATGAGAAGGTTTACAAGCATACCAAAAATGGCATTCAGTTATATACTTTTAGCAAACTGACTTTATGGGGAGGAACAAAACTCCGTGAAACCACAAGGACTCCGGAAAACCTCCTGTATGTTTGGAGAGATGTGGAGAGATACCAGTTAGCCAGTTTCAGGGAGGGAGGAAGGAAAGAAGGGAGGGAGGGAGGAAGGAAGGGAGGGAGGGAGGAAGGGAGGGAGGGAGGAAGGAAAGAAGGCAGGAAGGGAGGAAGGAAGGGAGGAAGGAAGGGAGGGAGGGAGGAAGGAAGGGAGGGAGGGAGGGAGGAAGGAAGGAAGATGGTGAGCAACTCATGGGGGGACTGATGCAGGAGAGTTGGAGTGACAACCTCTGTTGATACGAACTTGGACTCAGATGCTGGGGTGTGTGGGGCTGTCTTGCCACCGAATTTCAAGGTATCTGGTGTCCATGGGTTTTTAGTTTGATGCTCTTCTGTGTGTTCTTAGGGGAACTTAGGGAGCTTCCAAACTCATGCTGCATCTCCTCCCCTTTCCCTTTGATGTTTCATTTGATAAACTTGTTAAGGATCATTGGGGGATGGGCGTCGAGTACCATTTTTAGTTAGAAATCTTCCCTTGGACCACCTGGTAAGCACCGCGTGAACACTCGCGGAAAGTCTGGGGACAGACTTGCTGCATCTACTGCATCACGGACGGCAGAGTGGGGGCCGTGCCGTTGAAAGTCATGGACATTGATGGCTGAACCCAAAATGAATCTCTCGGCCTGTAGTTTAGGCTAACGTGCAGCCTGTGCGTTCTTGTCCTGACGCTCTAAGCAGAGGTGAGCGATGCATGTCCCTCCCCGTGGAAACAGAAGCCTGCCTCAGTCACACTTCATCCCCCGCATACAACACAGCCACTGGCACAAGGACATTTTTCTTTTTTACAAAATCTGTTCATCAAGGGGAAGAATGACGCTTATGCTGGGTCTCATCAACTGCATCCTAGGAAATGCTCTTCTCTGCTGCTCAGAATCCAGGTCAGCGAGAAACAGGAATGTGCGTGAAAACAAAGCTCTGCGATACCTTTGGAGGCACCTAGCATCAGTGACAATGGAGGTGATGGGTTGAATACGCTTTGGTTGAAAGGGTGGCTCACTTCAAGGGTGTCAGAGGAGAATGAATGTATTCCGTGTCGCACCATCGGAAATCACCCTTTCTCCATCCTCAGTAATGGCAGATCAAGGGTCACTGTTTAATATTTTGTGCCCAATCACACGTGGCCTAGGTAAGCATCATACTCATTCATGTCTTTGTGCATTAATAAATACTTTTTAATCCCCTAACATGTGCAGGTAGTAAAAATACAGCAGACAATAATGATTATGTACACAATGCAAGTATTACAAAGAAAAGATGCCCTAGTGAAGGGGAACCTAGATGGGACTAATTATTTCACCGATCACCATCTATAGAATATAAAGGGGTCTTCTCACAAGTAATAGAAGAACAACCATAATGTAGTAAAACCTAAATATATGGCCTTTGCCCTCAGTTCCAGGCATGTTGCTCCTAAAATCCTTGATATACCCCAAGCAATAAGTGTCTTTTTGTACTAAAGAGATGACTGGTGGTTGGGGACCCCTAACAGCTTCAGGTCTGACACCAGAAAGACCAAGACGTGAGTAGGGGGTTGGAACTCTCAGCCCTGCCTTCACCTTAAGAGAAGGGAGAGGTGTGGAGGTTGAGTTCACTTACCAAAGGCAAGGTTTAGTCAATCGTGCCTATGTAATAAAACCTCCATTAAAAACCCTCAGCAGTGAGGTTCAGGGAACTTTGGGGTGAGGGGACCCATCAAGACACTGGGAAGATAACATGCTCAGAGAAGTTGTGGGAGGTCCATGCCCCTCACTTCCGCCCCTTGCTCTATGCCTCCCTTCCATCTGGCTGTGTCTGAGTAGCATCTTTTATGATAAACCAGTAATTATAAGCACAGCACTTCCCTTGAGCTATGAGTCATTCGAGCAAACTGCCTCACCTGAAAGGGAGAAGGCCTTGTAGGAACCCCAATTTTGCAGCCAAGGGGTGTGGGTATGGTATAATAAAAGATACATGGCCTTTGCCTTCGTTCTTGGTACAGAGTTCCTAAAACCCTTGGGATTTCCGGAGTGGGAGTGATAGGAGTGTCTTTTGTCACTCATAACAGCCACTTACAGGACACTTGAGTTCATGCCAATGAGGTGGTTTAGGGTGAGGCCTAGGATAAGGCTGATTGCCAAAAAGACCAAGCGATTAGACTTCCAGAAAAGAGGGTAGAGGGCTGGAGATCAAGCTTTGAAAACCTCTTGAACAACAAGATTTGAGAAGTTTTTTTTAGCACATCCACACAGAGGGCTGGAAAACCAGAGAAAGCTCTGTCCAAGCCTCCCACACCTGGCCCTGTGCATCTCTCCCATCTGGCTATTTTTGACTTATATTCTTTATAAGCCAACAAATATCAATAAAGTGATATCTTGAGCCCTGTGAGCTCTTCTCACAAATTACAAACCTAAGGTTGGGGTCAAAGGAACCCCTAATTTATAGGTGGTTGCTCAGAAGTACATGTGGTTTGGACTTGGGGTTGGGGTCTGAAGCCAGGAGCCTCCTGGGGCTGAGCCCTTAACATGTGGGACCTGGACGAAGTCTAAGGAGTTAGTGTCAGAGTGGAGTTGAATTGTAGGATACCACATGCCCGGTCCCCAGAATTATGTAATTGGTGACATTGGGAAACACCAACATCCAGAGTGGGTGACCTGGGGTCAAGAGGCTTGCACCTGGCACTTGACGTGGGACAGTCTGTGGGACTGAGCCCTCCACCTATGGACTCTGACTATAACTCAGGGTATTGTGTCAAAATTGAATTAAATGGTTGGGCAACAGTTGGTTTCCTCAGACAACTGAAGAATTGCTTCGTATGGAAAATTGCACGCATTTGATGTCAGAAGTATTGTGTGTAGCCCTGGCTGGTAACACAGTGGATAAAGGCGCCGGCCTGTGAACCCAAAGGTCGCAGGTTCGATTCCCCAGCCAGGGCACATAACCAGGTTGCAAACCAGGTCTCCAGTCAGGTCTGTGGCTGGAGGCAGGTGAAACCCAACCGTACATTGAAAAAAAAAAAAAAAGAAGAAGAAGTATTGTGTGTAAAAACAGTATGAGCATTTTAAAGAAATGTATACGAGGTCTGTCCAGAAAAAGTAGTCTTTGTTAATACAACAAGAATGGTTTGTGCAACATCAACGTAACCTGGCAGCTAAGGAGAGTGGATTGGAATGCGCATGTGTGAATGACAACTTCACTGTATAGTCGGGGTTGGGGCAGACAGGCAGTAGATGCTGTTGAGTGAGCATGTGTACCATGTGGCCATCACATTCAAAATGACTGAGTGACTGAAGCAATGAATCCAAATCAAATTTTGCTTTAAACTTGACCATTCCACCATGGAAACTATTCAGATGATTCAGAAGGCCACAGCTCTGGGCAACTGGTGATTAGCAGCTTCATCAAGATGTTTGGCCGAACATTAAATCACACAGGTGACTTAGCCCCCTACAGCCTAGATTTGGTGCCCTGCAACGTCTGGCTTTTCCCCAAACTAAAATCACCTTTGACAAGGAAGAGATTTCCAACCATCAATGATTTTCAGGAAAATATGACAACTTGAAGAACTGTGTGAGGTCCCAAGGTGCCTCCTTTGAAGGGAACTGAGGCATCATCGTCCTATGTACAGCGTTTCTTGTGTCTTCTTTAACAAATGTCTGTTTTTCATAGTACATGGCTGGATACTTCTGGGCAGGTTTCATAGTACTGATTCCAAAGTTACGCATTTATAGGCAAGTATGAAAAAGTCAATCCCAGCATACCTGAATTTAACATAGGAAAAGCTATTTGGGAGAAAATGAGTGTGTTAAAGTTTATGGACTATATTTCCATGGTAGGGATATTCCAGTTCCCCATTAAGATTCTAGAACATTGCTCTTCTTTTTATTTTTTGTTAGGGTATTATAAAGTGTGTTTTTGAGCTTGATAGTGGTATGAATTTTAACTAATGGGGATTGCCACTGTGTAAGAGAGAATTAATTTTTTAATAGGCCCTGAAAATGATCTGGCCCAATGCACAGACATTTAGATATAAGTACACTGAAGCTCAGAGCCATTAGAGCACTTTCAGCAGGTCACCAAACCAGTTAGTGGCAGAACAGACCTGAGACGCAGGTAGCCTGACTCTCTTCTCAGTGCAGATTGTCTTATTCAGATTGTAACTCCCAGTTAAAAATAAAAAATAGGTGGTAAAAAAAAGGCCCTGGCTGGTGGTTCAGTGGATAAGGCACTGGCCTGCAAACCAAAGATTGCTAGTTCGATTCCCAGCCAGGGCACATCACCAGGTCTCCAGCCAGGTCTCCAGCCAGGTCCGTAGCTGGAGGCAGGTGAAAGGTAACCATACATGGATGTCTCTCTCCCTTTCTGCCTCTCTCCCTCACCCTCTCTGTAAAAGATAATAAATAAAATATTTTAAAAAATAAATTTTTTTTAAAAAATGAATAACAGGAAGCAGGGAACACTCAAGGAATAGCCCCTCCCCCCAAACAATCACTATTTTCAGTCAAGCTCTGTAAGTGGAAACTGCTATCTAACATGTGGATTTTGAGGGAAGGCTGGGAGGCCAAGTCATGATTCTTATAATCCTAATTGAAGATGGAAAAATAAATCAACCATCCTTTCCTTTCTTTAGAATGCTTTACTTTTGCCTTATCCAAGTATGCCAAAAATATATATATATGTATGTGTGTGTGTGTGTGTGTGTGTGTGTGTGTATGCTCCTCACCCAATCAGTGCTACACATGCTGAAATCTACATACTCAATTGGGATCAGTGACAGTAGTTCTGACCTACAAAATAGTGACCTGTAAGGTTTATCATGCCATCTATAAGACCTCATTCTTATTTAAAGGACGTATCTTATTTATGATACGTCAAGACATCATAAACAGCCACCTTGTTAAACTTAATCTAAAGTTTTCATATTGGATAACTTTATCACTAACTGTAACAGTAAATGGAAAGCAGAGCACTTAATAGTTGGAATAAGACTGGAAACACTGTGGGAAGACACGGGTGCTCAGCGGGAGGAGGACACCTGCCGACTGGTACAAGTGGAAGAAACACAATGGCCTCCTTTAAGTCCCTTTAATGGGACAACTTGCTGCGTCTACTCAAGAATCAGTGTAAATTAACTACCTATGACAATGGTCAGCAGTTGGAATTAATTTATGGCTACTATCCACTTATTTCCTTAATATAAAATAACTACTAACTTGAATATGCCAAAGGCACTACAGGCCATTAAAACTCCATTTGTTCTATAAACAAAGCACTTGATCATTTTGGAACCATCCTCTTTTGAGCAGCATCCACAACAGAAACTTCTAGATTGTTAAAGCCACTCTTCTAAGCTCACAGTAAGACCGTATTGGATCTATTTACGGGAAGAGTTAGGCTATCCTGCTGGGAATTTGATCTCTAGTTCTTCTGGATTTTCCCATGATCATTAGACTTCCGTACTGTACAATGGATTCCAACTTCACGAAGCAGTCAGTGAAGGCTGGGCGAAATTGCTTGTTTCCTGTGATTTAGTAGAATGTTCACTTGGAATGGGCTGGGACCACCAGTGTGTTTCTCAGACTCTGCCAAGATTTTTATAGCTCCAAAAATCATTTCTGCCAACAGAAGCTTCATGCTGCAATACTCTGGAAGGTAATTCACTGCCTGCCAGTGAGTTCAGAATGTAAAGAGATTGAATAAGAAAAATTAAACTCGGAAACCCTGGAGAAAGGGCATAGATTTCCCAAGTGGGCCATAAGTCCACAGCGGCTGATTTAATCTTCCTTCTCCCTGATGTGATCTGCCTACCTTGAGGAGGGAGGCAAAGGTGGAGAGAGAGAAGAAAGTGAAGGGGCCCGGAGGCAGCCACTAAGAAGGGTCTGTCCCATTCGTTACGGTCAATGGCCAATATGTGGACTAATAAAAGACCTGGGACTTTCGCCCTTATTCGCAAGCAATTATGAAGGCATGCCTGCATACTTAGGAAGGGTGACGCAATGCTTAAAACTTCTTTTTCCAAGGAACATGGCGTTATAATTTGGAATACGGCCATGACACCTGCTCCACCCCCAGTAGACTTTCTCATCTAAAATGCATGAAAATAAACCAGTATTTTCTCAAGAATAGTCATAACTATTTTATGCTAAGACATCGCAGAGCAACTAGGCACACAATAGCAATGATAATAACCACAGTTATGGAGCATTTAGTACACCCCAGGCAGCATACTAAGAGTTGATACATACCGTTGCCTTACATTCGATCTGTGTAAAAGATGTTGCTCTTCGTAGTTAATGGATGAGGAACTGAGGCTAAGAGAAGTCAAGTGACTTTCTGCAGATCAAGCACAGCTAGAAAATGGCTCAGCTGGTGTTTAACGTCATTCAGTCTCACTCTGAAGACAACAGTCTCTTTTCTTGGCAAATCTAATGTCCTAAAGAGTAAAAATAATAATGATAGTATATTAATATTATCAGGTTGTTTCTTCCTAGAGAAGCTGGAACCCACATGAATAAACAACTCACGCATGAGCTCCATGGATAATGGGAGCTGGAAGTGATTTAGGGGAGAGCTCCACCTGCCCTCTACCCCTCCCCATCTCCCTAGGGTGAGACTCCACCCCCTCACTAATGGAGCGAATAGGAGGCTGATAAAACATTAGGGAAGATTGTGTAGGAAGAGTCAAAAAAAATCAAAGATTTAAACTTGAACAAAATACAGGCAAAGCCTGATGGTCACCTTCCTTCCTTCATTTATCACACACTTATTGCGTAGCTACGATGAGTCAAGCACTGAGAATGGAAACTGGGCATC
This sequence comes from Noctilio leporinus, assembly GCA_004026585.1. Classification (NCBI taxonomy): domain Eukaryota; kingdom Metazoa; phylum Chordata; class Mammalia; order Chiroptera; family Noctilionidae; genus Noctilio; species Noctilio leporinus. Next base: position 55,377 of record PVIW01002414.1, read on the forward strand.
CCACCCCCAACAGTGAGGGTGGCAGGTGGGCTCCTCATCTTCATGGAGCCTTTACTCTCATAAGGAGGGTGGTAGCAAGAAGACAGTAAATATGTACCTCGATTGCAGGTCCTGCTCAACCTTTACTGCATCTCCTCACAAGTCCAACTAGGTGAGGGTTCCCAAGGCTGGGATCGTAGAGCCATGGAAGACGAGAAAGGTGTCCAATGGGACCGGTCATATTTAGTGATATCCAGGGACAGGAAGACTCTGGGATGTCGTCCATACTAAGGGAGAGTTTGCATCCTCAGAATATTTTGGCTGAAAACATCCATCTCTGCCCTTGGTTGGGCTCCTTCCCTGCGTTCTGCCATCTTGTGGTCTCTCTGCTTGCGTGTCAGCTTTCCCTCCCTTGCCTTGCTCTGCAGCCATGTTCATGTCCTGACCCACATCTCCTCATCCATTCCTGCTGGCCTTGACCCTCTCACTGGGGGAACAGGGGCTGCTCTGCCAGCCCTTCTCTTCCCCTAGCAGAGCTGCCCGAGGGGTTGCATTGGGAAGACCAGGCACTGTAGTTTGAGGGGAAAGGAAAAGTCACCTCAGGCCACAAAGGTCTCCTCCATTCACTTTTTTAAAATATACTATTAATAGATTTTTAGAGAAAGGGGAAAGGAAGGAGGGAAAAGTAGATGTGAGAGAGAAACATTGAGTGGCTGTCTCTCACCTATACTGGGACCTGGCCCACAATTCAGGCACATGTCCCAACCAGGAATTGAACCCACAGCCTTTTGGTTCGTAGGCTAGTGCTCGATACACTGAGCCACATCAGCCCGGGCTCCTCCATTAACTCTTGAGGAAGCCAACATGCCATTATTTAAGACTAATTCTTTTGGATGTTTACTCACAAAAAAAAACCCTTGTTTGAAATAGGAAATTATCTGAGTAGCTAATTCAAGGATTTAACTCAAGTCCCAACTTTTGTACGCAAATACTAAAAATTCCAGAGTTATACAGGGTCACCCTCCACAACCCAGGCAGGGAATTTCTAAACAATATCTTGGCGGAAGAAAGGAGACACAATCCAGAGTGATGCTTCCACCGGCACAAGCTTTGACTTTTTACAAATATTTCCTGGAAATCGAGTTATGACAATGTGATGGCCTTTCTCTTTGTTGTACGCTGTGGTCTTAGAGGGGTAGTGGGTTGATTAATGTCCCCCTCCAAATACCTGTCCACTTGGAACCATGAGCATTATGGCTCCTCCATTTGGGGGAAAATGTCTTTGCAAGTATGATTAAGTTAAGGATCTCAAGACAAGGTTGTTCTGGATTATCCAGGTGGACCCTAAATCCAGTGATAAGAGTCCTTACAAGAGAAGGACAGAGAGAGGCTATACAGGCAGAGGAGGAGGCCATGTGACAAAGAGGCAGAGATTGGAGTGATGTGGCTGCAAGCATAGGAATGCCGGGAATCACCAGAAACTGGAAGAGACGAGAAGGACCCTTCTTGACAGTCCTCAGAGGTATCACATCTCTGCTGACACCTTGACTTTGGGTGTCTTCTCAAGAAGTGAGAGAATATATGTCTGAAGTCGTAAGCCACCAGTTTGTGGTAATTTGCTATGGTGCCCCTAGGAAACTACCAGGGGAAGTGGGAAGACACCTCTGACCACACCGTCTTTCCATCAGCTCTGCAGGAAGTCCACATGCCATTATTTGATATATATCCGGTGAGTCTTCCTTAAAATATTTTTTCTACTTTCAGAAAAGATATATTAAAATGGTTTTCTAAAAAGCTTAGTGGATATTAATTTTCCAAACATGTCACCTAGCCAAATAACAACCAATGACATGAAACCCCAGGGAGGTGTCTATAGGGGAGATACGGAGTATGGGGTGAAGGCCAAGGCAGGAGGCATCTGAAACAGGTCACTTACCAACCATTTTTGTGTCACACACGCTTAATAGGACAAATGGCTTTTAAACCCCAAAACAGTGCCTTCCGTTTTTCCCCAGGAGCTGCATGTGACTTTGTGATTATTACATAATCTTAATGACTCATAGAAGCTATGAATCTTTAATATGACATTGATGCCTTGCGCCCCGCTGCAGGCTCCCAGGAGACCCTCAGCAGGGCTGTCGTTAGGTTTTCCTAACTGGATGCTCTTGAGCGCAGGCCACCTACTCACAGCGCGCCTCTCTGGTGTGAAGCCATCCTACACACTCAGTTGAACTGCACGTTTGTTTATCCACAGACCATCAACAGAAGTGAGCTGAAATAATTAAAAGAGGCACTTATATGCTTCTGGCAAAAAAAAAAAAAAAAATTAAAAATCAGCACCCCATGGTCCTTAGCTAACTTAAGCCAAAAATATGCAGAACTGCCCCAATTCCCTGCAGTTTGAAGTTGACTGTGCATGTGCTCGAGGGGTGGCCTCCTGGGTCAAGAGTGTTTTGGGTGAAGGGACAGAAGCACCAGGAGCAGCTGTGTATCCTGACTGAGTGGGTCATCCCAAGAGGAAGGCGAACCAAGCCTAAGAAGAAGCTGACCCTCTCTTGCAAGAAGTGGTATGTGTATCTGGAGCTTAGTAAAGGGGTAGCTCCAGGGTAGAGGTGGCTCTGAATGGCAAACATTCCAGGGCTCGTGCTTTTGGACAGGCCTGGGGTTGATGGCCCAACCTCGGGCTATCTGTAGTCATGGCCTTGGTGTCCTCAAGACAACCAGGACTCCCAGGGAGTGGAGCAGGTACCAAACTCATCCGCAAATGGAACATTCTAGACACCTACACAGTCTGTTGACTTTTTGGAAAAACACACACCAAACAAAGCTCAACAAATCTGAATATTTGCATAGATATCAGTAGCTTAAAGGTATAAAAACATTCCATCCTATGAGATGCTTGGGAATGAGCTCATAGGCAAGGCCATGGTACCCTGGGACATCCCGAACGGAAAGGCCACTTGTCAAATAAAAGAATGTCAAGTTGAGACGAGTGAAGTTTAAGGAAGTGAAAGTCTATTTCAAGACCAATGAAATACCTGTAGAACCTCCTCCTAAATTACTATTCCGCTTGCTGTGGTGAGAGCCAGGGCAAGCGTTCCCACAGAGAGCCACTATTTCCTGTTTTTTTCCAGAAAAGCTCAACTAGGGGAAACTCAGCGAAAAGACAGGGCAGCACTCTCCCTCCAACCTGGTTTTTAGTGACCTGCAACATCAAGTCGCCAGCTTCTTCGGAGACTCCGTGTAAGTCTGTCAGTCTTAGAGGCTCCTCTGTTTCCCTGAGTTAGCTCAGTGGGAGCCCTGCACCACAGAGAATTAATCTCTGACATCAAAGCCCCAGAGATGCTAGTAGGAAGGGGAGGGATAGTAAAAGAGGGAACAAATATGTTGCTAAAAAATTAAAACCTATATTGTTATGATAGAAAGACAAACCGTGGCTTCCAACTCTTTAAAGGAACACCGTTTAACAAGTTAACTTCAGGCTTGGTTTTTGAGAGGTTGGTATGCCAATAATTCAAAGGTCACCCACCCTGGCTATGCCAGTCTGCAGTATCTCCACTTAAAAGGCTTTCTTGGCATTTCAAATATTTCATTTGTACCAGATAAAAGCAGCCTTAGAACACAAAGGTCATATTTTCAGTGATTTCTCCTCTGAAAGGAGACATGCTGGGTGTCTTCTGAATGAAGCCATCCAGAATAAATTGTGAGAAAACCGTTAAATGACCAGTTAACGGGCAGTGGCTCGGGGAAGACCCTTTCCCTATACTGCTTGGGACACACAACCAGGGCTCCCAAAAGTGGGAGTCAAATGTTGCCACTTTTGATCATTGCCAGGAAAATCCATTTCTGTTTCCTCCTCCCTTAACTATAACAGCATGCACTTACTACTCCTCGCAAACCACAACCTCCTAAGTGCTGGCATTCCCTGCCTCCTCTCTGATCCTCTCAGCAACCCTAGGAAATAGTGTTGCTGTCAGTGGAAATCAGGTCATTCCATGGCCTCACAAGGAAAGCATTCCAAGGACCCATGCGTGAGAAAGTGTGGTGCAGCAAGACGGTTGATTCAGGTGGAAATAGAGACTGTTCTAGGTTTCCAATGTCCCACCTCCCTCTGTTCCACCATGGAAAACTCCAACCTTGTCCTCAGCAAGCAAGGCCAAAGCAAAGGCCAGTGGCCTGCTTCATTGAAAGCTTGGTCCTTTGGAGTCCATGCCATCTGCCGCAGGCCCCCGTGGCTGCTGGATCCATGTGGTCACATGTTCCTGGGGGCAAGTGTGTTACAGGGTGGATTGAGGAGTGAGGGCTTTTTTGTTCCCCTGGGATTATATTTGCTTCAGTTTGGGACAGACCAGGTGCTTTTCCAAAGGAACTGATTAGTTCCCCAAGCTTTTACAGGCTTTTGATAGATTCACACCCCCTAGTTAGACTGACAGGCCTTTATGAGGGAGCTCCTTCTGTACCTCGCAACATTTCGTTACCGGAGCTGGGAAGGAGGGAGTGTTAATGTTCTTGGTGGAGAAATGCTGTGAAGCTGTAACTTCCTGGTGAAGCACACAGGCTCATGCTCCCCAGTTTATTAACCTCAATATCTAATTCCTTGTGCTCCTCTTTCTTACTAATATTTAGATAACTACCCATAGTAATAGTGCTATCGCCCTTTCTGCAGAGAAAACCATGAGACATGGAGGCACCGAAACTAGACTCTCCCAGCTTCCATGTCCTTGGCCCACTTGCTGTAGGATCCCAGGATTTCTCACTAGAGGCACTGAGATTGTCCCAATGGCCTGAAGCTAAGCCTGGTGCCAATTCATCCAACTCTATGGGCTGAGTGCCCATATTCACAAATAACAACCAAAAAAATCAGAAAAGAGTAAAAATTAGTTCTTGGCCTCAAGGAACCCAAAACACATAAGAAAATTAGCACTTGTAATGTTTAATTTTGTGTGTCAGATTGACTGGGCCACGTGCCCAGATTTTGGTCAAACATTATTTTGAGTGTGGCTGGGAAGGTGTGTTTGGATGAAATCAACATTTGAATCCATCGACTAAGCATAGTAGATTGTTCTCCTTAACATGGGTAAGTCATGTTCAATCAGGTAAAGGCCTGAATAAGAACAATAGTACTGAGGGAGAGGAAATATCTCTCTATACCTGACTGCCGGGGCCTAGACATCAGTCTCCGCCTTCAGACTTGGACTTGACTAGAAGTACTCAGCCTTCCTGGTCTCTTGTTTGCCGACTGCGGCTATTGGGACTTCCCAGCTGCCATAACTGTGTGGGCTGATTCATTTATATATATACATATTGATTTGATTCTGAAGGACCCTGGCTAACCCAGACTCCTCAATACCCCTCAAGTTACTTTCTTTGTCACTTGGGTGGACAGCAGTGTCAAGAAGCAGTGCTGGGAGTGTGGAATTAAGCTGAAGATGAGGCAGTTTTATCAATAGCTCCCAGGATGAGCTGCAAATCAGTCAAAACTGGGCTCAGGCCTTAACTCTGAGGCTTTGTTTTGAAATCTGAAAATCAAGGTGGTGCTGATCATAGTAACTGAAAGAGTTGTGAGGGTTAAATGCACCTAAACCTGGGAGCTTGGGCATTCAAAACACTTCGTTCAATGCCCAACATTGTAAGTGCTTGTTTAATAAATGCTATTATTCCTGTGTCCATGTCATCGTTACAGATTCATTCATTCACTTGCAAACGTAAAGATCTTTTCCAGCTCATGATTCACCTCAGCCTGAGCTACGTTCACAAACATAGTTGGCCACCAGCAAAGAACAAGACGCTGTGGCACAGCAACAGAGCGTCGGGCACCCCAGGGAAGAAAGTGGGGGTGAAAAGGAGGCAGATGGGAGCGTGCTGAGAATGCAGACAGAGATGGCGTCTGAGACAAGGTTCCTGCTGCACAATTTTATCAAAGTCCAGCCCATGGACAGTTAGTTGTTACTGATTATTTTAAAAATCTGGACAGTTCCATATTGTCAATAACAATGATAATAAAATGACAACCATAAGTGATGTTTGTCAAGTGTTTAGGACAAACCCAACTCATCCCCTATGGCTCTAGATGAGCGTAGTGTTGCTTTCCTTGGGGTTAGGCTGAGTCGGTCCCATAAAACTACATTTGTTCATGGCTCAGTTGTCACGCAGTAGTAAACGTCATTGGGAGTTTCCTCACTGGGCTTCTGAACATTCTTTGGGGGAAAGTCCCACATTGTGTGAATCTGGGCGGACAGAAAGGCTGGGTGTGCCCCTGCCTGCTACCAAGTGGGCATGGGACTTCCTCTTGGCCAAACAGGGAGCCCCTGCGCCAGCTTCTGACCCAAAGGTGCCAGAATGATGGAGAAAATTGCTCATGGCGGCCGCCACACAGAGGCAGTTGTCCAAGTGACCTCTGCCCCCAGGACACGTCAGTATTGGCATTAGATGTCCAGCAGTAAATAACCACTGTGCTGACCTTGATGTCCACATGTGGGGACCCCTGGTTCCAGCCCCATTGCTGAGTGTACTGTAGTCTCTACCTTTTCTCTGAACCAGATTCTCCTGTCTTCCCTTTACTTCTAGAAGCTTCCAGTGAATTCATTCCTGCTTAACCCTAGGTGTTTTGATGATTCACCCATGGACAAATGACCCACAAGACAGGGAAATGGATATGATAATACCTGGGCCAACATTGGCAAGCAGTTCAAGCCACACAGAGATGACAGCCCCTCTGTGACTTAGTGACTAATTTACATTTTATATGAGCATCTAAATTATTAACATGCATTTGTTTATTCAACAAATAATATTGAGAGCCTCCTAGATGCTCGTTTCATACATGGCATGTCTCTGAACAAAGAAATAGAGCCCCCTTTTTAACTAGTCTTAATCAGCAATTAAAAGATGTGCCGTATTTTACAGCTTTTTCTGAGACAAACTGGAAAGTCATTCAGGGACACAGAGGACTAACTCTAAGTGACACAATTAGACCTGCATTCCATATCAGCACTTTGAAAGTCTCATTTTTCAAAACATAATTATAGTAATTGATATGAGTGATAAAAACACATGGTTTTAGCTTCATAATCGAACCATAGGCAAGGGCTTTATGGAGAGAGAGATGCCAATTCATTAAGCCCTTAGTCTCGGTGGCTGGGAGGGCAGTGCCAGCCAGGCAGCGATGGTGAGACATTTCTCATTCGCATGTAAAGCAATATACTTGCTGAATACCCCAGCCCGCTTCAGACAGTCATCAAGTGTGAGGGGAAATTAGAAGCTTCCTTCTGTCCCACTCAATTTCCTGGTGGTGGGATAACAAGAGACAGAGGCGGCCACAGGGACGGTGCTGGTTCAGGTGCTCAGCAGTCAGTCCGATGTCACATAAACGCAGCACAGGTGTGGTGACTGGTTAACTTCAGTATCTTCGCTTCTGGGGACTTTTCTTGGGCCCCGTCCTGCCTCCCCTGGGTCAGACAGCAGCTCAGACATCACAGCATCCTCTCCTGTCCATGGTCCCTTCCTGCTGCGATGACACAGCAGAACCAGGGTGTCAACTCACAGCTTTAGAGTTTAAAAATAAGCTTCGCAGCTCCCTGGAAAACCATAGCTCACAAGAACAGCTGTTTGGGTCACAGAAACCACAATCCTGCAGGGCCCAAGGAAACACATTTTACAGTATAAACAACAGATTTGGAAGAACATAAGCTAAAGTGAGAACTGGTTTTTCTTGCCACATGCAAGAATTCATACAAGGAATGAATAACAGATGATGAGACTGTGGCAGAATTTCCGTCCCCAGGCTTAGGTGAAGAAGCACAAGGAAAGATGCCTGACAGTTAGTGGTCATTGGGTGTCCTGAGAAGGGGCCCCATGCTCAGGCTTGTCTTCTAGAGCCAAGTCATGCCTGGAGAGTGTGATGGCTGACATTACACGTCAGCTTGGCTGGGTCATGGTGCTCAGTTGCGTAGTCAGACACCAGCCTGGATGTTGCTGCAAAGATATTCTATAAATGTGAATATCATTTCAATCACTGGGCTCTGGGTAAAGCCAATTACCCTCCATCATGTTGGTGGGACTCATCCAATTAGTTGAAGACCTTAAGAGCGAAGACAGAGCTTTCCCAGAGGAGAAAACACACAGGCTTGAGACTGCAACATAGAAATCCTGCCTGAGAGTCCTGACCTCTGCCTTCTACAGCTCGAACTAGACCTACAACAATTTCCACCTGAATTTCCAGCCCATTGACCTGGCCTATAGTTTTCAGACTTATTGGTTCTCATAATCACACAAGCCAAATCCTTAAAATAAACCTGTTTCTTTGAAAAGCACTGGCTAATACAAGATGGAAATGACAATTTCCCCCTCCCCACCTGGAGAAGTTTGAGGACTTAGTGCGGAGGTGACCTGTGCCTTTGTTTCTTAACTGGGGGCCAACATCTGAAGCTTTTCACCCACCCCAGGTGGTCTGATACAGGAATGACAACAAGGACGACCCCATAAAAGCTCTTCACTAGCTAGAGGGTGTCCCTTCTGTGGCAGCCAGAGTTCTCCAGAGAAACAAACCAATGGAATATGTAAGAAGAGGTTGATTATGGGAACTGGCTCACACGGTTATGGAGGCTGGGAAGTACCATAGTCTACTGTCTAGGGAATCAGGAAAGCCAGGGAACAATTCTGTCTGAGGCTGAGCCAGATGTGAAGGAGACACTGATGTACAAAGGCCAGAGAAATAGGGGAGCTGATGTCCGGGGGCAGAAGATGGACATCCAGCTCAGGGAAAGAGAGGATGTGTTCTCCCTCTGCCTGTTTGTTCTATGTGGGTTAGGCGAGGCTCACCCACCTGGGAAGGCAGATCTTTACCTGGTCTATGGACACTAATGTTACTTTCCTCTGAAAGCACCTTCACAGACATGCCGAGAAATAACGTCTGGGCGTCAAATTGACACAGAAAATTAATCATAGCACCTTCTTCGCTAAGAATTGCTCAGGGGATGACAAAGGGAAGGATAAGAACACCTGCTAAGGGCTTCAGGTAGAAAGCCCAAAGTGGCCCTGGCTGGTGGCTCAGTGGATAAGCTGCGGGCCTGCAAACCCAAAGGTCGCTGGTTCGATTCCCAGCCAGGGCACATAACCAGGTTGCAAGCCAGGTCTCCAGCCAGGTCTGTAGCTGGAGGCAGGTGAAAGGCAACCATACATGGATGTCTCTCTCCCTCTCTGCCTCTCTCCCTTCCCCTCTCTCTAAAAATAATAAATAAAATCTTTAAAAAAAGAAAAGAAAAGAAAAGGAAAAAAGATAAAGAAAACCCAAAGTGGACAAGTGACCCCTGATTAAATGGAAGCATGGATAGCAGCATGGACATCTCAGAAGTTCTCAACAGTAAACCATGACATCCAAGGACAAGCTGCCCCTCCCACTCAGGCTGTGGCTGTTTCTAAATCCGCCACCCTGGATGTATTCCCCATGATAGAGGAAAAAGGAGGAGACCCTGGATCTCCAGAGGAACCCCTGAACTGGCTGGGTTTATGTTTCATGACCTAGGACTCTCCGTTTCCACCATTCAGGAGGGACTTAGGAAACACACATAAAAAGGAAGTGTTGTTTCGGATGCTTGGGTTTGAAGACTGAGGTTCATACTCTCTGCGGAAGCTTGCATGTTAAGATAGCAAGTTCCAAATCTTCACTCGGGAACCTTGTAAGTCATGGTGTTTTTTAGCCTGGAGCTTTTAAATTCAGGAAAGCCCTCGAGTCCTATAATTATACTTATCTTTTCTATTACTTTTTCTCCTTGATGTTAACCTGGAGCGTATTCTGAAGGCCTGGTTGCTGCTATTTACCTCCAGATTTTTGATGTTCTTAGACCAGGTGATCACCAAAATGGCAGCATTTTACTCTTCTATTTCTCTCAGAGGTTCCTAAGAAAGTTTTCCCTTTTCAAGAGGATCTGATACTTAAGTTTAAGAAACACTCATACTGAAGAGGGAGGAAGACCCAGATCAAAAGACTTGTTCTCCAAAATGCCTACGTTAATTCATTTGTTTAAAGAATTACTCTTTCCAGTAATATGAATTGCAATATAGACAGGGGGATGTTAAGAAGAACAGAGAAAATAGAGAAGCCAAAGAATTTATATGCATGACTCATGGACATGAACTAAGGAGGGCATTGCTGGAGAAAACGGGGTGCTGGGTGGAGGGGGGCAAAGGGAGGAAAATTGGGACAACTGTAATAGCAAAATAAATAAAATATATATATAAAAAAGACTTGTTCTCAATTCCTGGCTCAGTTACTCTCATCTCTGGTGAGTTACTTCACCTCTAGGGGTGATTTTGGAAATTAAATCAATTAAAACACAAATGAATGGTGTAAATGATGAGGTCATACGTAATTGTATTGTCTACTGTAATCCAATCCCAGCATATAGAATTAGATGATCTAGGAGTTTTAGTTGTGGTTGGCTATTTGTGTGTGTGTGTGTGTGTGTGTGTGTGTATGTGTGTACTTTGAAAAGTAAAATAAAAGTCTAACATTCAAACCATGGCCATGAAAGCCCATTCCTTTCCTGTTGAAAAGCAAGCACCTAATTTGTATAAACTGGTATTGCTATTTTGGCAAAAGCAACCATTAACTGTGGAGAGGAAATGAAAATGAGTTCAAAACAGCTGGTGGGACTGGAAGGTGTGGACAGGAAAACCTATTATCTTTCTCTTCTCCAAGGAGAGTTTGATATCTTTTGTAGAAGGGATCTTCGTCCTGGCTCGTGGCCTAGGGCACTGAGCACATCTTAACCACTGGGAAACAAAATAATTACTCTATTAAATTGAGTGCAAAGGCAATCAGCAATATATCATCAAAATAAAAATGCAGCTGCTAAGTGTAATGTATCTCCCCAATGATATGCTTATGTTAGAAGCACAGAAAACCTAATCTAAGATGCCTAGAAAGTTTCTTGCCAGCGGCAGGAAAGGGACACTCTGATTTAAAGCAATGGAAATACTTTGTGGGTCATTCACAAGAGAGAACTTGAATGTTCTTTCTATCGTCCAATCTTCTGAATATTCTAGTCTTTCCTATGAGAGTAGGCACCATGGCCTCCACACAAAGTATTTAAACACACTTTCAAAGCCAGGTGTGAATAAAAGATAACGAGACTGTGACAGAATTCATGAACCAATGACTGTGACACTCTGAGTAGCCACCCTGAGCCTCCAGGGACTGTCTCGGAGATGCCAAAACGTATAAAGCCACATGGGAATGGCTTTCTGAACGCGTACATCAGTGATTGAAGAAATACAGGTTTAAGTTATTTATTTAAACCCCGTTCTTAGCTTGCAGGGATACAGCCTGCCACCCAAAAATCCTCCAGATTAGGAGAGACTGAGAACAGGAGACTGAGGAATTACTTAGGAGGTGACCATGGAAGCAACTAGATGTACTGCTCCCAAAGAAAGAACAAGGGCTCCAGGTTGCTGGGGAGGCCATGGGAGGGAGGCGGGGCTCCAGAGGAGTTGTGGGGGACCTCAGGGAGGGCTACCAGTATTTCAGATGAATCACGGAGAATGTGTAAGATTTTAGTAAGCCAAAATTAAGGTAGAAGTGCCAGCAGCGACTGGAGCACTGCAGCTCACAGATCAGGAACACACACAAATCTTTTCTGAAAGACTGGAGGTCTAGCAAGTTTTCTTTGCACTGGCAACTGGACTTGGGGCCGGATAATGCTCTGCTGTGCAGGCTGTGCATTATTATGTGTACAGCCTCCCGGGCCTATGCTCACTAGACGCCAATAGCAGCATCCAAACAGTCACAACATAAAATATCCTGAGGCGTTTGTTGAATTCCCTTGGAGGGGATGAAAAAGCCCCTCGTTGGGAACTACCATTGTCGAAGAGAGGGAGAGAGTTAGCAGATGATGCAATGAATGCAGGTGGTGAGTGTTATGACGGAGACACAGGGAGAGCACAGACTGACCCCACCCTGTGCAGCTGGGGACCACAGAGAGATGCCAGGTGGAAGGGCAATGCGGCCTCAGTCTTTTTGTTTTTTTTTTTTAAGATCTTATTTATTATTTCCAGAGAGAGGGGAAGGGAGAGAGGCAGAGAGGGAGAGAGACATCAGTGTATGGTTGCCTTTCACCTGCCTCCAGCTACGGACCTGGCTGGAGACCTGGCTTGCAACCTGGTTATGTGCCCTGGCTGGGAATTGAACCCGCGACCTTTGGGTTCGCAGGCTGGCACCTTATCCACTGTGTCACCAGCCAGGGCCCATTTCACTTTTCGAACAGTTTACATTCAATATTATTTTGTACTAGTTTCAGGCATATAGTGCAGTGGTTAGACAATTATATATTATATACTTTGCTAAATGATCTCCCATAATGTCCAGTACCCACCTGGCACTAACATAGTTATGACAATATTACTGACCATATTCCCTGTGCTGTACATTCTACCCCCAACTACTCCGTACCTGCCAATCTGCACCTCTCGATCCCTTCTCTTCTTTCACTCAGCCCCTTATGTCCCCTCGGGCAACCGTCAGTCTGTTCTTTGTAGCTATGATGCTATTTGGTTTTGTGTGTTTATTTCTACTGTTCTTTAGATTCCACATATAAATGAAAGCATATGGTATTTGTCTTTCCCTGACTAACATTTCACTGAGCATAATACCCTCTAGGTCCATTCATGCCCCAGTCAACGTTCTGACTGCAGCTTCATGAGTGACCCTCAGCCAAATCACCCAGCTAAGTTGGCCCCAAATGTTTAACCTGCAGACACTGAGATAATAATGTTTGCTGTTTAAAGCCTATACGTGTGGGGTGATTTGTTACACAGAAAGAGATAACTAATACATGTGTGGCGTTAAAGAGCGAAATTAAAACCTCGGAAGGGCAGGACTGAACTTTCTGGATTTCAAGGCTGAGCTAACAATGTGCTGGGCTCTCAGTCAAAACCCCGACACAGTGGCAAAATAGATGTGACCTGAGTCCCCCCAAAATTGCAGCCCAATCCCACCCCAACTGGGCTGAGTCCTAATTGTACTAAGGTGACAGGTCTCTTATTCTCACACAGCAAATGGAGTCTTTAATGTTCTGTTATACATGATATAAATATTTAAAATTTAGGTATGATAAGAGAACTGCAGGACAGCATGAAACACAATAGTATCTGTATCCTAGGAATAGCAGGAGAAGAGAAACAAGAGATGGAAAACCTGTTCAAAAAAGTAAAGATAAAAATCTTCCCTAACTTAGATATGCAAAGAGGAAAGACCATATGACCAATAATCAGTAGCAAAACATTCTATTGAAGATTTTTTACAAAAAGGATTTTAACTTGATTTATATGTTTTTAATGAATGTAAAAAATTATAAACAAAAAGATTAAGCATTTTTGCCCAATCAAATGAACATCTAAAGATTAAAAAAAATATGATTCTCAATCTGAGATAATAGTGGACAGGTTTAACAGTGCATTGGACACACAGAACTCAATATTAGTAAAATGGAAGAAAAATGGTGGAAGCCACCAAAACTGCAGCAATATATATATATATATACTAGTAAAAGCAATTAAGACCATAAACAATATAGAAGGTACTCTTAGAAGGTCCAACCTATATATACTTGGTGTCCCAAAGAGAAGAAAGACAAAAATTTGGGCAGAATAATCAAGGAAATAATTGCTGAGAATTTTCCAGTGATGAAAAGGAAGAGAATTGCTTTATTGTCTGAAATACTGGAGGATGAAGAGGAATTCAAATATCGAGGTAGTGGAGGCCAAGAGTGAGGGAGAATTTTTATTTTCTTTGCAAAGTAGGACACAGGCGTGCCTGGAGAGGAGGCAGTTTAAGGAAGCAAATTTGAAACCTGAGAATAGAAAAGGGGCAGATCAGTGCCGTGGGCAGTTCACCAAAGAATTAACGAGAATAAACAATAAGCAGAGGCAAGTAGAAAGCAGGTCCCAGCTGAGGTTATATAAAGTAATTTGGTACTGAAGGTAATCCACGTATTGGAGTATCTTTCTCTGATAGCATCTAAAGGTTCAACATCAAGATGACAAAAACATGCACACGTTCACAGGTACACACATGCACACGCATGCACATGCTCATACACACACTGACACAAAACACACAAAGATGCACAATCTCACACGCGCATGGGAATTTAATCCATGTTAGGCAGTAAACACAGTGGGTGACGAGGACAGTCAAGCAGGTCCTGAAGTTCAGGACCCCAGAGAGAGACGAGTGAAATTGCTGACCTAATCCAGGACGGGTGGGGAAATTGAGATAAGAGAAGGCTGCTGGACTAGGAAAAGTAGGGTGAGGTGACAGGGCACCCAATCGGTTTGATGATGGACACAAGGAACATTCAGAGTGAAACAGTGGGAGTGACCAAAGGCTGTAGACATGGTGCAGGGTTACCCTCCTTCAGGCCCAGTAACGCCGGGTAGTTATAAGATACAAAAACAGGTCACACATGACCATTTCTGAAATGAAATGAAAGTGGAGATTTTTGATGAAAAAAAATGTCTTTTTTTTTTTAACTGTAAAGCCAAAAGTTACTTCATTTTCCAAAATCTAAGGAAAGGACCCAGCCGGGCCCATCCATTTTGTCATGTCCTTTATTTTCTTGCTCAGTTCCCTAGTGTAAGCTAAAATGCACTGGGATTTTTCTTTTTCTTGTTTTTTTCCGGGGGTTTTAGCCATATTCAAATTTTGAATAAAAGTTGCCTTCTGTAAGCTTCCTTGCTGACATAAAGCAGTCTTTTAAAAGGTCTGCTCAAACCGTTAAAAATAAAAATATAAAAATAACTCTCTTTGAAAAGTCACCTTTTATATACGATTGCCTATTTCTTTTCTGAGCCCTGGCTGAAGATCACATTAAAAAACTTGCATCTGAACTTCCAAATAAATCCACGTGGTTCTTGAAATTTCAGTCAAAAAACATCAGGTCAGCACGTTTCCAAAAAAGCATCCAGTAAGAGCATCCAGCTTATCCATAAAATATCAGCTAGTGAAGGCAAGTTGTTGGGACAACGTGGAGAAAGGTGACCTGGAAAATGCAGGGAGGACACCTGTATACCAACCATGGCCCCACAGCTGACCCTTGTAATTAATTACCTTGACTTCACAATCACAAACGCCGCATGTGATCCATCCCTAACATGGGTGACCTCTACCCTGGGGCTTTGGAGCAATAACTTCTGAAAATTCGATTCGGGCAGAAGTATTCTGTGGATGCACAATTGTAAGGCACTTGGAGAGTCCGTTAACAAAGGTACATTTAGGTGCCTCTCAAAATGCATCAATCACACATTCATGGAAATGTCTTCATCCTCAGATAAAACTGAACGCTGAGACCCTCAGAAATTCGGCTTCTTTTCATAAAACTTAGTTTTCTTACCGTTGAAGTTTTTTTGAATTGGGTGCTTAGAAGCCAGTGTCCCCCTTTCACACCAAAGTCAGGGTTAGTGAACTCACGTAATCTTTAAAATACGATTTCTGTGTGGTTGTATTCTATCATGCACAGTAACTCCCCAGCAGCAGGACTTATTTTTAAAAACCTATTGTGTAGTGTTTATTGAGAGTGCTAAAACTAGAAAGAAACTAATTTTTCATAAGCTTCATTTCATTTTCATGACATTGGCTTGTACTAGACTTTAAAGATATCAGTAAGTTTCTAGAAATAGTTTCCTAGAACAATAGCCAAGGGAACATGGCCAGTTTTTATTAGCAGAAAGCCTGACTACGCTTTTTCCTTTTTAGCATAATAAATTCAGTTTTAACAATTTGCTTTGGATTCGGGACTAAGTAATAAAAGTCCAAATGAAATTTACAAGGGGTCAACAACAAAAGTGTTTTCCTAATTTTGCACCAACGTGACTAATACACACAAGACTTATTGTATTGAAAACCATTATCTTCCCATTGATAGGAGGTCATTTGTTTTATTTTCCCTTCAAGCTTTTCTTTCTCCAATTGAGCACATTTCTGCAGCATAGCGTCAACAGTATTCCACAACGATCACTCTTTCTCCCCCAAAATCTCGGTAAAATCAGCAAATAAGCTCCAGAGAAATCATCATCTACATGATTGATAACTTTGCAAGCAAAGCATTGTTTGCCATCCCAAGTTAAAAGCTTCCGTGGTAAAACCTGTGTGTTCAAGTCCCGCTGTGTGTTAGCTTACTAAGCTCCACTTTGAGGAGAAAAGGTTGCAGAGCCTATTACACTAGTCTGCTGCATCTTGACAGGTTGCTTCTATTTTTAGCAGTAAGCTCCTTTGATTTTTATCTAAGATCACCCTTTGCAGCTGGCTACAGAGGTAGCTGGGAGAACTCAGCCTCAGATCTTACAGCCTTACATTTCATAAACAATGTTAATTATTCCCTCTTTAACAATCACGATTTTAACGCCACTCCTCAAGTTGTGCTCTGGGCCAGCCATGTTGGGAGCTACATGGAGGAGAGTGGGGGAAGGTAACACAATCCCCATGACAGTCTTCCCTGGACATCAGCTTCATCCCTGGTGGGTAATTTCCACCGCAAACAAAAATAGAATGAACTTGTATGTCAGGCTAGACCACCCGTTTTCAAACACATTGTTGGCCATTGGGCTGCTCATGTCTTGGGCTGACCGTGACATATATAATGTAAGTGTTTTCCCTCTGGGGCCTCAGAAACAGTCAGCCCAATAAGACAGCTATCACAGAACCTGAGTTTCAAAATAGATCCCTTCTACCGCACAACAGCACCCCAGAGTGTCCCGTCATGAGTCAACCGGCACTGCTAACTCCCTTGGGCAGCAATCATTCAGCACATGGTCACCGAATGTCTACAGGGAAGTCGGGTCCTGAGCTGCTGTGTTGGCCCGGGCCCTCTCATTCTAGGACTCTTAACCAGCCTTTTTTTTTTTTTTTTTTAGATTTTATTTATTATTTTTAGAGAGAGGGGAAGGGAGAGAGGCAAGAGAGGGAGAGAGACACCAATGTATGGTCTTAACCAGCTTTTGAGGCCCATTCAGGAGGCCCCATTCAATTCCCAGCTGAACTAGAAGGTTTTTATTTAGATTTAGATTCGGTGCTAATAATAAATGGTGGAAACTGTGACTATGTCTGTACCAGATAAAATCCTACCGTGTGCCGGTGCCAGGCCTCGGTGCTTTGCAAGTTAGGGAAAAACAGGTGGCCAGATCCTTGTCTTTAAATAATTCATAATCTCAGTGTGTGGGAGAGTGCGCATGAGACGATTTATGAACAACCTTAAAACTGCACAACCTTAAAACTGACACAAACAAGGTCAGCGTGTGCTGGACATAGGCCAAGTAGGGGCAACCTGCACTGGGGAGTTCGCACAGTGGTACATCCAGAGACAAGCCCAGAAGCTGCATATCGGCAGGAAACCGTGACCCAGCCCACAGCAAGGATGCAGTACCAGGGCCCCGACAGGAGCTGAGAGCAGAACACGCAGAAGAGATGGAGAAAACAGAGTACACCAGTCAGGCGGCCCTATAGACCCACCCCTGGTCTTCCAGGACAGGGCCAGCCCAGGGCTCAGAATTCAAAGACGATTGCAGAGCACCCTGCCCTTTCTCGAGCTTTTGGATGTATCTCAATCTTCCTCTTCCTGGTATTTTGGCCACAGGCCTTGAGAGTGACCTGGAGTTGCCCGGATGAGCCCTGAGGGTGACACAGCCCTTTCACCTGGGCTCTGGCTCCCTGTGACCCTATGATGTGAGGGTGCCAACACCAACTCAGAGCCCAGAAAAGCCTTCAGCCCCAGAGTGAAGGGCTGAAGTAGCTCCCCAGTAGCTGAGAATGTGCAAACTTGCTCCAGGTTTCTCCCCAGGGCCTCTCTTTTGTACCCAGAGCACTATTGCTCCAAAATACACCTACTGGGCCATCCTCAATTGCTGGCCCGCCATATCCTGTCTAACAAAGTGGCACATTTAATATTAATACATTTTTTTATTTACATCATTTGCTGCCTAATGGCCTGCTGTGGGTAATCTTCAGAACTTTTAGTGTACCCGATTAGCTGTATTCCACTGGTTTCTAGCCTGTTCTGCTTGGAAAGCATTTTCATAGACTCATTAGTCAGTCAGCCAGTCCTGGGGGAGGCCGTGGGTTTTCAGAATGTCTCTCTTTCGATAGGCACCAGAGACCAGAAACACCCCCAGCAGAGGAGCGGCCATTAGGACGACTGCGACTGGATTCCTTTCCTGTGGCTGCGGTAAGAAATCACTACAAACACAGTGGCCTAAAAACAGCAGGAATATATTCTCCCTCAGTTCCGGAGAAGTCCAAAGTCAAGGCATCCGCAGGGCCACACCCCCTCTGAGGACAC
This sequence comes from Noctilio leporinus, assembly GCA_004026585.1. Taxonomy (NCBI): domain Eukaryota; kingdom Metazoa; phylum Chordata; class Mammalia; order Chiroptera; family Noctilionidae; genus Noctilio; species Noctilio leporinus. Next base: position 73,685 of record PVIW01002414.1, read on the forward strand.
TAGAGGAGAATCCAGCCCAGGCCCGTTGCAGCTTCTGGTGGCTTCAGGTGTCCTTGGCTTGTGACTGGATTCCTCTGCCCTCTGCCTCTGTGGCCACATGATCTCCTCTTCTGTGCAGACAATCTCCCTCCACTGCACTGAAAACACAAAAACAAAAATGGAAAAAAAAAAAACAAACAAACAAACAATGAAACAACAACAACAAAGAAAACAGTTGTCATTGGCTCTGGGGCCCACCCCACGTAATTCGATATGATCTCCTCATCTCAAAATCCTTAGCTTAATTACATCTACAAAGACCCTTTGCTTTAAGTAAACATAATAAATGAATTGGGGTGACCTTCCTTAATAACATCATCTAAGTTTCAGGGGTAAAATTGTAGAAGCCATCATCTGTCTGTTACATTGTGTGCTCACCATTCAAGGCCTAGTCTCCTTCTATCACCATGTATTTGACCCCCCTTTACCCTCTTCATCCTCCCCATTTTCCAAATAAGGTTGCATTCACACATTCTGGGCATTTGGACATGGACATATCTTTGGGGGCACCAACTGTCCCAGTTTTCCTGAGACTGAGGGGTGTCCCAAGACAAGGGTGTTCTGGTGCCAACATGAAGACGAGTTGGTCACCCTAATTCCGAGCAGCAGAGTCTAGAAGACTAACCCCCATTAGCAGAGTTAGGTGGCCGTTCCCCCAGTATGCGTCCCAGACCCCAGCAGCAACCCCTGGGAGCCTCTTAGAAATGTAAATATTGGGCCCCATCCCAGACCTGCTGAATGAGAAACTTTGAGGGTGAGGCTCACAGAGCTGTCTTAATAAATGTTCCAGGTGATTCTAACATACACTAAAATTTGAGCACCCCTGGAGTAAGACTTGAGCCTTGGTCCGAAGAGAATAAAACCCCTGGCGCGTTGGCTCTCACTGGGACAGCACACAGAAGTCACATGGAAGCCCTGTAAAAGGGCAGCTGCCTGAGCCCTGCAAGTGGTCTAGGGGCAGGGCCCAAACGCTGGCATTTTCTGAAGGTGCCCCAGGGAACTATAGTGCAACCCAGGGCCAAGAACCGAAGCCACGAGACTTAACCCAGGGGCAGCATAATGAGCCCGTGGGCACACGTGGGTGTCAGGGGAGGTTCGCCTCGCTCCTTTGTTCTCCAGGTCATAGAATTAGCAAAACTCTGCCTTCATTTTGATCTGAAAAAGGAATGAAAGACCACATTTCTTTGGTCTAGCTACAGAGGAATTATAACATGTAATTTCAAAGTAATTTTGGAAACAGGAACATGTGAATAGTTGAGGAGTTTAAAAAGATCCCAAATTAAGGCAAAATAAGGAAAAGATTTGTTGTGGGAAACGGGCTCAAACACTGAGTTTCGCTGAGGGGAGAGGCGTTTCCTGCACTTGATGATGGGAGACCCCCAGGCCCTGCCGCAGGTGGGCAGCAGGCTGCCCGCCACCCGTGGGGCTAGCCATTGTGACACTATTTCGGCTACCATCCTTTTTCCCCTCCATACAATCTCTTTAAAAATGGTTCCTTCCCTTGAGTGTGTCTTAGATGAAGCTTGAGCGTTAAAAACCATGAAGATTGGGTAGCCAACCAACACAAGCTATGAGTGTCAATGAGATTGTCCTAGAATGGAATACTTTGCAGCAGAAAGATCTCCTACTTTTTGGAACTGGAGAGAATTATACTTAGAGAAATAAGCCAGGAGGTAAAAGACAAACACCATAAGATCTCACTGAATACAGGGAACTAATGAATAAAACACAGATAAGCAGAAGGGAACAAGAGACCTGGAAACAAGGAACAGACTGATGGCGACCAGAGGGGTGTGGGGAGGGGAACAGGAGGGGAAAGAAGAGGAAGGGTGTAGTTAAGGAACTAGGATAGATGACCCAGGGGCAAGAACAATGAGGTGGGGACTGACTGGGGAAGAGGAGGTGGGGAGGGTGGGGCAGGGGAGAGCAATGGGGGGGAAGTGGGACAAATGCAATACAACAACAATAAATTGATTAAAAAAGGAAAAAGATTGTCCTAGAAAGAAAGAAGGAAAGCTGAGTAGAGAGCCTGAAAGGTGTCTCTTTGTCAGCGTGTGGGACGAAGGGAAGAGCCAGGAGTCACACGGATGCTCCGTAGGAGGGCGGCTGCCTGAGCCCCGCTCCTGGCCGTGTTTCTCCTTCTTGGTTAACTTTCACGTTCATGGACTGTCTCTTCAGGTTCCTACTAAAAAGAGTATCTGGAAGGTGTACTGTTTGAGACTGTGCTTTTAACAGTGTGTTTTCTGAACTTTGACAGTTGAACGGTGGCTTGACGGGGTATGGCTGCGGGGAGCGGGAGGGAAGCAGCAAGGACAGGACAGTGACAAGAGGAAGCATAGGATTGTCCCCAGAAGGGCGCGGCCAGCCCACCCTCAGGACAGTGGGGAAGGCTGCGAGGGGGCCGGGCCACAAAGGCCAGTGGGGAAGAGCTTCCAGGAAGCGCAGGCAACTTTTAAACAGAAATTCGGCTCCAGAGGGAAGGAGAGGAGTCTTGGGAAACACCAGGCTCATGGGATGATTTTTTTGAAAGATGGGGTAGGCCTAACCATATTTTTACAGGAGAAAATGCGGCTGTAATGAGGGAGAATCTACCAAGTGAGGAACAAGAATAAAACCTCGGAGTTTTCTAAAGAGACTGGGAGGAGCCGATCGCTGTGCAGGGACGAGGCATTTCTCCAGGCGCAGGAGCCAGGGAAGCGGCGGGGCTCCCAAATACCGTCCCCACGAGGAATGGGGTCCAGGGCTTCTGCTGTGATGGCAGGTGAAATCGTTCCGTGAAGGTGGGAGGTGAGCTCCTCCACTGAGGGGTTAGGGAACAGCTGTGACAGCGCTGGTGTCTAAGGGGGAGTTTGAAGGGCAGCTGCTGTGGGAAACCGGCAGCGGGGCTCAGGAAGAGAGCAGATGGGCTGAGTTTGGAGCTCAGGTGAACAGTGAGGAAACCTGTGTCCCCACTGATTGAAAACCTGGGCAAGGTCGTTCCACCCTGAGTTATCCATCCCAACCTGGCGGGAGGCTGCAGCTTGGTCCCCGGGGGGACTGAAATGGAGAACAGAGAGCGGAGGTTACGGCATGGACCAAAGCACGAGAAAATTCAAGTGTGTGTCCTCCGTGGTGAGACCGCGGGGCCTTTTCCTCTTCCATGTGGAGCCCCGGCCGCCAAACTTAGACTCTTCGTCCCGCACACTCACCCGGGCCGCTCAGGGTTCTCCGCAGCCCTGACAATGACCTACAGACGGCAAGGAATAAACGTAGCCAACTTTCTCTGCATGGAATCTACCCGGCCACCAGCTCCGCCAACAGATAAATTTAATGCACATTAACTATGAACAGGCAGCCCGGGATGGGCAGGCATTGGACCAAAGCCTCGAGCAACCGGACTTTCTTGATCTCTCCACTATTGGGATTTTGGCCTGGAAAATTTTGTGTTGGGGTGCGAGTATTCAGTGCCTCTGGAAATGCCTAGCAACATCCCTGGCCTCTACCCACTTCAGCTGCGCACAACCAAAAATATCTCCTGACATTGCCAAATACGCCTGAGGGGAAAGTCCTCCTCCTCCTTCTCCCTTGCCCACCTGCCCAGATGAGAATCACTGATCTGGCATGAAGGGAAAGACAAATTCTAAAACAAACGAAGAAGGAAAAGGAAACAAGGGTGATATAAGGACAATAATATATCTTTGCAGGGGAGTGGGGAGGACTATCATTAATATCCTGGTAAATACTGTTTTAATAAAACCAGAAGAGAGTGCTATTAAAAGCAACTACATTCAGTCAACAACAACAAAAAAGTAGGTCTTGGATACTATAAATGTGAGATTAAAATGGAAAATGCAATAAAAGTACTAAAAGGCAACCCTGAAAAAAATCTTTCAGCTAATAAGACAAAATAAAGAGGAATGAAAACCAGGAGAGAGAAATATACAAAATGAAATGGTCATTCCAGAAAGCTAACATCCAAACAACAGATATTTTAGAAAGTGAGTTCAAAGAAAAAATAGGGTGGACTAAATTACCAAACAAGTCATTTAAGAAAATTTACATGAGCTGAAGGACATGATACTCCAGTTGAGAAGTTTGCTTTAAATATTGGGTACAAGAGGATGAAAGAAACTTACTTCAAAGCGCAGCACTGTGAATTGTCAGAAAACTGGGATAAAGAGAAAAACCTAAAAGGCTCAGACAAAAGATTGGAAATCAAAAAGGCATTTGATTTTTCTTCATCAAACACAGAGCCAATAACATAATTTTCTAGGATGTTTGAAAGAACACCTTCAAACATCTTAGAAAACAATACCAAGTGTTGACAAGGAAGTGAAATTGGTACGACCCCCATACACTGCAGGTAGAAATGCAAAATGACACAGCCACTTTGGAAAACAGTTTGGCCATTTCTTGAAAATCCAACTATAAGCTTACTATATAACCCCACATATTCAGATAAAGAAATGAAATAAAAACACATATCCACACCGATATTTATGTAAATGCTTATTGCAGAATTATTAATAAGATCTTAAAATTGATATGAACACGGTGTTAATGAGTTACTGAAGGAAAAACTACAGTATATTTATACAATGGGATACGTTTCAGTCAAAAAGGAATAAGACATTAATACATATAACGATATGGGTAGATCTTAAAAGCATTATGGTAAGTGAAAAAGGACAGACCCAAGAGCCTAGAAACTGATTCCATTTATACAAAATTTTGGAAAAGGAAAAATTATAGTAACACCAATCAGAACATTGGTAGCCTGAGGATTAACTGTAGAGGGGCTACTTTTTAGAGTGATGGAACTGCACTGCATCTTACAGTAGTAATTACACAACTATATACAATTGCCACAAATCCTAAAATGATATAGTTTTAACGATTGAATGTTATTGTCTGTAAGGAATAAAATTGAAACAGCCAGGGGGCAAAAACAACATAAGAAATATGAAAATAATTACTTGCAGACTAGAATGTTATACCTAGTCAAGCTATCGTTCAATTGTCAAAGTGAAGAAAACACATTGTTGAAGGTGCAGCCTCAAAACATACACCTTCCAGATACTCTTTCTAGTGGCAATCCAAAGCTATATGCCATGAACATGAAAGTTAACCAAGAAGGAGAAACATGGCCAGAAGACAGGGATTCCAACAGAGGAGAAAGGCGAGGCGACTGCCTGTGAGGAATATATCAGAAAAAAGATGGTGAAGAACACTACAGGTGACTTCAGGTATTTGAACATATTGAAGACCAAATACAGTTTTGGTGGAAAGTCTGAGGTTAAGATAGTGGTCAGTTTACAAAAGCTAAACAAAGAAAAAGTGAGACCGTTGTAAACTCTGGGGAAGGAAAATGTAGTAATGGCACATTAAATGACTCGGCTCTGTATTATATTAATGTGGACATAATGAAAATACCAAAATTGATTGAAACCTAATTCTATTGATAGGGTAAGAAAAGGGAAGATTAAGAGGGAGCTCAATCTTCATATTACATTTAGGAAGCCCATATATACTATCTGAAACAGAAAGATTAAAAGCTCTACTATATGCATGTTTTAGAAATAGGGTGGACAAAAATGCTTAGAGAAATATCTGAAAAAGCAAAAAGGGCGTTTTCTTTGGCAGACACAACCTGGAGATGGGAGGGGTGGAGCAGAGCATTGCTACCTTTGTTCTAAGCCTTACAGAACTATGTAACAGTTGATAGAGTAAAATTTAACCAAAAACATACAGGCAGCACATCAGGAAGGAAGGGGAATGTGTACCCTGATAAATGGTTGAGAGGAAGGCAGAGCTGAAAAAAAAGCAAAGATAAAATGGAAGTGGTTGGGAGGTAGGAAGAGATTAAAGAGGCAGGTCATGTGTCTGTGCGTGGAGAGCAAGGGTAATAGATGATGCTGGCCGTGGAGATGTGGAAAGAGTTAATGGAGGTGGTGAAGAAATTTAGCACTCAAATCAGGACATTTTGTTTGGAAACCCGTCTTCATCAATTTTCTGTTCCTTTGTAGGCCAAGTCTCTGAACACTGCATTTTATATCTCAAACAAAATGTTCCTTTTGTTCTAGTCTGTACAATTTTATCAGGAGAGTAGAGTCATAATAGTGAAGAACAGTTATAAAGTCAACAACTATTAGTGCCCAAGTCTTAGCGCCGTGGGACATGAACTAAGGCAAGGTTGAAGCACTTTGCCAGAAACACTTCCACCTACGGGTGACTGTGCTCATCTGTGAACATATTGGTCTATGATTCTAGATGAACTAAAAGACCGCAGCACTTTTGATAAATATTAGGAAAATACAGCCTACATCATTAGCTGAATACCATCACTTGAGAATTGACTTAAAAGAACTGCGAAAGCATAGGTAGGCTAGAAGTCCTGAAGTCCAGCAAACAACCAATGACTAAATACATCTTCAAAATAGAGCTCATCAGAGTGCCCACATCAAGGGTCAATGTCAGAGTTAAATGAGGTAAAACGTAAGAGTAGTTGGAACAACCCCTGGTACAACATGTGTGCTCAGTACTCTTGTCTGTAATGACAGTAGTGGTGGTGGTGATGGTGGTGGAGGTGCTGATGGTGGTGTTGATGACAGTAGTGGTGGTGGTGATGGTGGTGGAGGTGCTGATGGTGGTGTTGAGGGGCGTGGTGGCTGTTTGATGGTGGTGTTGGTGATAATGGTAGTGGTGGTGGTGATGGTGGTATTGAGAGGGTGTTGGCAGTGTTGGTGATGGTGTAACGGTAGTAGTTGCGGTGGTAACGGTGGTGGTAATGGTTCATGGTGTTCATGGTGGTGCTGGTGGTAGCCGGCATGGTCAGAAGCAACAGTAAAGCTATGCAAACTCACCTTCCATCCACCGTGTATCTGCCTCTTTTTCCTGGCAGATGGCTTCTGTTCCCGTTTCATGGCTGCAATTCAGTCACATGGCCACATCTCTGCGAGGAGGGCTGGGAAGTGTAGACTGGATATGTTTCCGAGACACGAAGAAGACAGGCTGGTGAACTGTGAGCCATCTCTGCCGGTGTGGCCATCTGTCACCTGGCCTGGCCTTCCCCTACTTCTCCAGGCTTTGATGCCAGCACCTGACTCCAGACTCCCCACTCATTTTCCAAATCGGAGTGGCTGCCATTCTCTCAGCAGTGTCTTCTTGCCCCTGTGGCAGCCCCTCCTGGAAGTTCCCCTTTCCTGTCTGCACATGTCAAAGTTCTATGCTTTCCTCGGGACCATACACACCTCCCCCTGAAGTATTCTCTTAGTTGGAACGTCGCACTTCCTCCCCATTCTTCAGCTGCCTGTCTGCCAAAGGACTTGACACTTTTACCTTACTTGTGGGCATGTCTCTCACCTCTGTTAAAAAGCAATCTTCTTGCAGACAGATGACCATGTCTTCACATTGTGCCTAACCCAAGCAGCCTGCAGGAACTGTTTGTGCCAGTTGCATCCTTTGCTCTGTGTCCCTATGGAATCAATACCACGTCCTGTACTCAGCAGGTACAAACGGAGCTGGTGAGAGCTCATGCCCTCAGGTGCCCCCATCCGCAGACGGACCACAGCTCCCCAGTGGATGCACTAAAATGGACTGTTTCTGCACAAACCAACAGCAGGTTCAGCAGATGAGAGTATCCTCCAGCTACGCACTGGGCAAGGGCATGGTGGGAAAAGTCTGCTTTTACCTCCAAAGCCAGAGAGAGGAAAATTATTTTTCCTTCCTTTTTTTCTTTCCCCTTTCTGCCTTTCTTTCTCCCACCATTTTTTGTTTATTATTATTATTATGATTCTCTTTTTTCTTACCCTTCTTCTGACCTCACTCCTCTCCTAGACTTCATTTCTTTAAAAAATGCTTTTTTGCTCTGCTCTGGGTACAAGATAGGTTTGGATCAATAGCCAGTGGTGAAGCAGAACATTACTTAGCATCCTTTTGTAACTTCTCTGGGCTGCCACAAGCCCACAGAAAAGTTTTCCATGAAAGGAGGGGCAGCGGGAAGCCGATGCCGCCTCCCTACCTGCTGGGACGCCAGGGCTTCCTGCTCACAAGAAGCCCGGCCGCACTATTCAGACAAGGTGGTTTGGACCCACTTCAAAAGCTGGGCTGATTGAAGTTTTGCAGCTTGAGCTAGATCGGCTCACAATGCAGCTCTGTGGGCAGCCAACGTAGAAGTGGCTTCACAATGTCCTCTCCCCCAGAGGTCATCAGTGACCATGCTGGACCAACAGGCACCCCCCGCAGCTTCTCCTCTCACTGTTGCTTTCAATGACATGGGAGCTCTGCATTGTCCTTCCTGTGGATTGGTGTCATCGTGTCGCTAGGCTAGAAGGTAAGAACGTGGCACCTTGTTATTGGTGTCCACCGAGGTGTTCTTGCACAAGATGTCTGGAGGAAAGAACGCTGGGACCCTTCGCAGAGTGAAGGAAAGGACATTTCAGAAGGAAGGCAGCATCCACGGGGGTCCGAGCGCAGGCTTGTGAGCATGTGGGGAAGGGGGACATAACTCCGTGCCACAAGGACAAACAGCCAGAAGTCAGTCCAGCTGGGGGCCTCATCCCTCAGGAGCTCAAGGCACAGCATCTGAAAACTCTGCTCCATGAAAATAGTGGCTCCAGCTTTTATAAACAACCTTGGTTTCCAAATCGTTCAAAAATGATTTGTGTTTCCTGTGTACTTACTTGAAAGCTGGAAAACTAAGAGTATCTACCTTGGCAGTCCCTTGCAAGGATGAAAATGGTTACAATGAGGTTGTCCTTGCAAAGTCCTTAGCAGGGCACCGGCAAAGGGATCGGAATTCATGAGCATCACCGGTGTTGGACACAGGCCCCGGGCCCCACCTTCCTTTCCCAGGCTCCCCAACAATGGCAGTTGTGAGTGGGACCAGCTCTGGCCAGTGGGATGCGGCTGGGCTTGTGTGCTGCTCCAGGGCTGGCAAACTATGTGCAGTGGGTTGAGTAGAGGCCCCCAAAGGATATATTCCAGCCTAGCCCCCCACCCCTGGCATCGGTGAAAGTGACCTCACAAAAAAAGGAAAAAGTCTTTGCAGATGTAATTAAGTCAAGGATCTCAGAATGAGATAATCCTGGATTTTGCATAGGCCCTAAATCAGGTGACAGTTGTCCTTATGAGAGGAAACGGGAGAGACACACAGACACACAGATAAGAGGCCTAGTGGACTGGAGGCCGAGACTGGAGCTATGTGCCTATGAGACTGCAGGATGACCCAGAGAACAAGCAAGAGAAAGGATGGAACGAGTCTCCCTCCGCATCTCCATAGGAACCAACCCTGTTAACACCTTCATTTTGGAAGTTGACCTCCAAAATAGTGAGGCAATTAATTGCTGTTGTGTTAAGCCACCCAAATTTATGACAACTTGCTATAAAAGCCCTAAGAAACAAATACACTAGGCCCTGACCAGGTAGCCCAGTTGGTTGGAACATCATCCCAATGCACCAAGGTTGCAGGTTCAATCCCTGGTCAGAGCACATGCAGGAACCAACCAACAAAGGCATAAATAAATGGAGCAATGAGCTAATCTCTCTCTCTCTCTCTCTCTCTCTCTCTCTCTCTCTCTGTGTGTGTTTGTGTGTGTGTGTGTGTGTGCGTGTGTGTTTCTCTTCTCACCTCTCTCTAAAATCAGCAAAAAAAAAAAAATTAAAGATACAAATATGCATGAAATCCCTCAAGCTCTTTCTTTCAGTCGCAAATGTCCAAAGAAAGTAGAGTCCCCCCAGAGGTGAGGCCTGAAGCCCTGAGTCACGGCCTGGGCAGACAGGGGCCCAGGAGAACTCTGAACACTTGTCAGACCTCATGGGAGTGAGAGACATGTTTCTTGCATGTTGGATCATTGAGAAATGGAGTCGTTTGCCAGAACAGCTTTAATTATCCTCAACAACGTAATTGTTATTAAGAGATCTAGGGTCGGAATCTAGATGAGACACAAGGGAAAAGACACCTAAACAGCAGGAGAGGTAGAAAATGGAGGAGGTAGGCTGTTTCATCTCCCCATCCTCAATGGTACATCAAGTCCTGGATCTTTCTCCTGGATATGGGTCCCAGATAGAATGACCCACACATGCCCTGCCTATCCTGCCTTACCCCTAAACCCTACTGGAGTTGCTGCTGTCCCAAAGACTTATTTCAAAGCAGAGCTGTAAAGTCCACGAACCCCATGGAGGGACAACCCCCTAACCTCCTGGAACTGGGAAGGTATGTGGTCTTGGGCCAGAGGAAACCAAGAGCCACATCCCAGGACTGAGTCCATCCAGATTAGGCTTTGGGTTGAAAGCAAGATAAAGATGACACAATCTTCTGGAAGGCCACTCAGCTTGTTCGATTGCCTACCAAGAGAACTGAAGAATCAGCTTGGGGCTTAGAAACCACAAGAAAAGAGGAAAGACGGGACTTGGGAAATGTCGAAGGGCCGCGGTGCCATCAGCCTCATCCCAACTGGAAATGATTTGAACGGGACTAGCTCTTTGGAAATGGCATCAGCGCTCAGAGACGGGCTCAGCTCTGTGCAAACTCAGCCTCAAGATTCTCTGTAGCCAGGACCACCGAGAGCTTGTGTCCATCAGAGAAGCACTGTCACAGGTGTCGTGAGCACCCTGGGAAGCGGTTGCCTGGAGGTAACTAAGATGGGACCAGACCCAAGGGGCTGCTCTTGGGGAGCAAGGAGCATTCTGAGCGTGTTCTGAAGGAGAAGGCGGCTCAGAGAGCTTCAGCCAAGAGCAAGTAGGTGAACATCCAGAAGAAGCAGGGAAGGCGAGCAGCGTATAACGTCCCAGGGGTGTGGAAGGGACAGGGCCGTGCCCGTTTAAGCAGAGATGCAGGAGCCGATCCCAGTTCATTCCAGAGCTCAGACCACCAAGTCATAACAAAGCAACGGAGAAAGTGGTATCCCTGGAGCGACCTGAAATTCCTGTTCTGCTCGCGTGAGAAAGCAGAGGTGTGTACACAGCTCCCAGCAGGCGGAAGGGAAGGTTTCATGGCTGAAGGTCTTGTGATTCAGTAGCTGAGGTTGATGCCAAAGTGCGTGATCGTGTTATGGACATTGTAAGCCCCATTCTTGGAATGTCCTTCCTCCTCCGGTCACCTCTCCAGTCCTAGAAGCCTCTGGCTTCCCAGCCTGCCCACGGAGACCTCTTCAGTGCCCAAGGACACCCTGGCTTCCTTGTAAACACAAGCTCCCCTGGGATGTGACCTGCCCCCATCTCTCTCATCTGCCTTCTCATACACTGACATCTTGAATCTGCCAGTGGAACGAGCCTTCCAGGGAAAATAGAGGCCGTGTTCTCTCTTCTCTGGGTCTCCAGGACTTAGCCAGACCCCGGCACCAAGTAGGTGAGCAGCACCATCCTCCTCTACCTTCCTCCACCCTTACAAGGCAAGTGGCGCCTTCAAGGAGGGGAACAAACCAACCCTTGATGAAGAAAGACGCAGTCAGTTCTTAGACAATTTCATCTTAAGAGGCTGATTTCTTCGTAGAAGAAGGTTGTGAAAAAAATGATGTAAACAAAACATACGGTCCAGAATCCTTGGAACCTGGAGTTTAGCAAAAAAATGCCCACACGTCTCTCTTGCCATATGGTGTGGGTTCGGCTCCCACCAAAGAAAACGTTGAGGCAAAGATATGGGTGGAGGTGGTTTATCTGGGAGGTTATCTGAGGAAGGAAGTGGGGACAGGACCCAAGAAGGGAACAAAGGCAATAAAGGAGTGTATCTCGGAGCAGGTTGCTTACAGGGTGTACACGCAGGCCGGCAATGCTGCACACGCAGGCCGGCAATGGTGTGCACACACAGGGCTACATCACTGGAGCAGGTTACCATGGGCACACTCAGGGCTGGCCCCTCCGGGGAACTCCGGCAGGCAGGACAGAACAGGCCCTGAGCAGAGCAGTCTCACCAGAGGAAGCAGGAAGCCGGGGTAATTACCATCAACTCTCTCCCAGGCGCTGAGCAGCAGCGGCGCCTGTCATGCCCAGATTCCCTGCGTGCGGGCTGGGTCACATGGCATAACCTGGAGTGGCCAGAGCTGAGAAGAGGGGACAAGCACCAAGAGGATCTACTTCGGCACGTGCCTGCCAGGTCCCCAGGCCAGGCACAGCAAGGGAAGAGGACAGATACCAACCTTCTGGGGAACCTGGGCTCCGTACATGCTCCTGTCCACAGTTTAGGCCACAAGAGATGGTCCTTGTGGCAGAGACTGTGCCCCATCCCTCTACATCTGTCCTCCCAGTCATCACCCCGTGTCCTCTTCCTGGAACCATGGTGATCACTCTTAACCCAGTGGGGGAGGGGCAAGACCTAAGGCGGGCAGAGCAACCGGGTGGAAGGGACACTGGTGCCTCAACCACCGTCCCAGGTTAGACAGCCCCTGCGGGAGCCTCAATGACTGCGGCGAGGTTGGGGGCTGGTGAAAGCCACCGCAGAGCTCAGTCCTCCCCTCCACCCTTCTGACATTTGGACTAAAATAGCTACAGAGCAACCCACAGTTTATTAGCTTCTGATCTTCCTTCCACTGGCATCCTCAGGGAATTTAGTCAAAGGTTGGGTGGGCCACCTGGCCAGTGAGGGGTCTTAGAGGCCTGGCGGGGAAAGACTCAGCCCCACCCACCATTGCTGATAGGGACTGGGAGGTGGGTTCCGCTGGCCCTGTCTGTGGGTTAAGTTTTACAGGAGTTACAAGGGCCCTGAAGGACTCTGGGCCAGGGCCTGTCCATGTGGCCACAGGGAAGCCACCCCGCTTCTCCAAGCCTGGCTTTACTGGTTTACACAATGCGGCAGGTGGACAAGATCCCCTGAGCAGGCCCTGGTGTAGGAACACGAAGGCACCTAAGGAGGCTGTAGATGGAAATGAGAACACCCAGTAACAAGAGCTGGGCTGACAGCCTGGCAGCTCCCAGGGGAGCTAGAAAACACCTGCATCCTGTAACCAATAACGCAAATGAGTCACTTGAACACGGAGCCGGAGCTGCCATCCCGGAGGGGCCACCCCACACGCCCGACACCTGAAACCCTGGAACGTTAGAACAGGGCCAACGCCCCTCGCTGAGCCTGAGCGACCGTGCGCCCCAAAGAACCATTTGCAAAATGTAACGAAAAAGCAGATATGCTCACTACCGGACTCATGACTACCAGAATGAAAATTAAAAACATGGTTTAGTCACAGCATCCCTACATTTTGGGCACCAACAGAAGCGCCTTCTTGCAATCGATGGAATTGTTTCCCTTCCCTTTCTCATCAATAACCCTTATCTTTATCTCCTGATTGGAACACTCTCGGGGCTTCTGCCCCAATCAGTGATTGCCGAGTAGCTATTCTTATTGATCTCAAATTAATGTTTGTTTGTCGCTCACTTTGAAAGGCCTTTTTAGTTTAGGTCGGGTCCACTTAGACCCAAGCAAAGCCCAGCGTGGCCTCTCCTGGACCATGGGAGCTCCCTCCCCATCCGCCAGGAGGGGGACAGGACACACACCTCCTCTGCTTGGGGCCTGACTGCGGTGTGGGGCCGGGAGGCCACAGCGACCTGTCGGTGGCCAGAGCCTGCCCGGGCGCTCCTGCTCGCAGTCTTGTGGCAACGGAACTTTCCCATAGCCGCTGCCATTGCCTGGCTCGGTGCCCTGGTGCTGCAGAGGCTCCCAGCTGGGTGCCAGCAAGCCACACAAAAGGGCCTCAGCTACCCCTGAACCATGAGACAAGCTGCGGTGACAGCCAGCGCTGCCCAGGCCAACCTCCACGGCAGGACACCTTTCTGGGCCGAGCCGGCCCACCGTTGTCCACTCGAAGCTGCTGCAGATGCCATGACGCTGCCCTCCGGCTCCAGCCGCCAACACCTTACCTGTGTGAGGGGCCCCACCGAGATGGTGGGTGTGAGGGTGCTGCGTGGCTTCCGTTCCCGGAGACCATGTCTGGTGATACCGTGATCTGCCACGTATCCCAATGACCTCACCACGGGAACATGGTTTTGGACCCCAGCCAATTTCTGCACAGCCCACTTAGGTGCCTGCACTGTCCTTGTGGAGATGGAAAATCTGTGGTCCCCACCCCCACGTCTTGGCTGTTTACTGAATAACAATGCAGGATTTCTCCACACCCCTCTGCGCTCAGATATGTTGGGGGAGACCCTTCTGCAGAGTGCACGCAACAGGCTTGGACACGTGTGTGCTCATTCACTCTCACAGCAAGGTTGTGCCGAGCTGGTGAATGGAACCGGAAATGGATACACCTGACCTCGGGGGCTGAGTCGAGGACACAAGTACTAACACGAGAATCACATGCATGCATGTGAATTTAAAGCTGTAATAGGTAAAGCTATAGGACCTCATGGGGAGGGTTGGGGGGGGAGAGGAGGGTTGGAGCAGAAACCGCTGTATGTTCACCACAGCTGTTGCCTCTACCTCCTGGGCACACAGGTAGCCGCATTTCCAGCTCCCCGTGAAAGAGGTGTGGCCTCAGGCCTGCGTTCCGGCCTGTGGGATTGATTTAAGTCACTTAGGGGCTGGCACGCTACCATCCTTTGACACCATCTTCCACACGGAGAACAGCCATGACTCAGGACACCTGCCTCGGGCCCTGAGGGATGAAATTCTACTGAGCGCAGCCTCAGGGACTTGGGGGGTCACCTGTCGCGGTAGTTCACTTTATCTCCACTGCTCTGGGAAGCAGCCTGGAGCTCAGCACTAGAGGATGAGAGGACCTAACCAGGGGCAGCGACAGAGGGCTGGACAGTGAGCTGGTGTGGGAGGAACCACAGGGCACCCAAAGAACAGAACTATCCGGAAAGCCGGGGAAGGGGCCCGTGCAGGGGACCACAGGTCACGTTGTGGAAGAGTTCCAAGTTTCGGGCAGGAAGGCACCGAGATGACGAGATTCATACTCTTCAAAGATGGGTCTGCCTGCCACAGAGGAAAGCACTAGAAAGAAAAGAGGGTGCGAAGTGGAGAAATCAGAGGGGTGGCCACTGAAATGACCCGGGTGTTCCGTGGAGGAAACTGTCTTCGTTATTAGCTCCACCTAGGCCTTGGAAGCCGTCGACAGAGTCGGCCACAAGCTCCGCTGTCTCGGGCCGGACACCCCATGTGTGGCTTCCAACCCCCAGTGGTTGGTCAAGGACCGGAATGGGGCGCCATGTCCGCACCGGAGCAGGGTGGTGTTTTCAGCCTCAGGGAAGTGTGGGCGCCTCCAGTCTAGGAAGCGTGTGATTAAAGGTCATCTTACTTTGTAAAGATTTTGTTTATTTATTTTTAGAGAGAGGGAGAGAAACATCTATGTAAGAGAGAAACATTGCTCTGTTGCACCCCAGCTGGAGACTGAACCCAAAACCCAGGCACGTGCCCTGACCGGGAAGCGAACCAGTAACCTTTCATTTTGCGGGATGATGCCCAGTCCCCGAAGCCACCCTGGTCAGGCCTAGGGGGTGTGTCCGAAGACTATGTGATTTCACCCGGGTCTAGGTGTTTTGTGCAACGATCCATCCTCCGGGCCCGAGACCCAGCCTGCATTTGCACAAGACGTTCTGGCTGGCGCGCCTCAGTTCCCTTCCCAGCCGGGCCAGGAGAAGGCTTGTTAGTGGCGGGGCTGTAAGAAAGACTGACACTCAGGAGCTCAACTAGAGAAGCACTTCCCCACCCGTTGTGAGCAGCTGCGACTTGTGCATGATGGCATTAATTATTCAGGTGACAGAAACCACGGGACTGGTTAGCTTTGGGAGTTTCAGACTCTCCATATTCAGATCAGCTTTCAGGGCAAGGAGCGGGGTAGTCCCACTTCTGACACTTTTCTAGTTGCTTTATCCATTACTGTCCCTGCTCTGTGGACCCCTAACTCCCAGGGAGGTCATGTACAGCAGCATGTCATTCACCCTACAATTCTTATTCAATTAAGTGTCTGTTCACAAAAGAACAACTGCTTCCCCAAGGGCAATGTGACACTAAATGGGGTCCAGGGTCACCTCCAAGAGGCACATGGAGCCAGTGTTGCAGCAGCTGAGAGGCAGTGGTGACAGGCAGTGAGGGCAAATCCCAGCCATGGAGCAGGTCAGCTGTGCTATTCAGGCTGATCACATTATAGCAGGTGGCATCAGAAGAAACGAGAGTCCCCGTTGCTGTGAAGGTGGGTGATATGGACTGAATGTCTGTGTCCCCTAGAAGTTCACATGATGAAACCCTGACCCCCCAGTGTGATGGCCTCTGGGAAAGGAGTAGAGTTAGATGAGGTCATGAGGGTGGGGCCCATGATGGGACCAGTGTCCTTAGAAGAACAA
Organism: Noctilio leporinus; assembly: GCA_004026585.1. Taxonomy (NCBI): domain Eukaryota; kingdom Metazoa; phylum Chordata; class Mammalia; order Chiroptera; family Noctilionidae; genus Noctilio; species Noctilio leporinus. The sequence goes on from PVIW01002414.1 coordinate 89,972, forward strand.
GAGACAACAGCTTTCACTCTCCACCATGTGAGAGGAAGAAGGAGGCTGTCTGTCAGCCAGGAAGAGAGTCCCCATGGGGACCCAAATTTGCTGACACCTTGATCTTGGACTACCAGCCTGCAGAATGGTGAGAAATAAATGTCTATCGTTTAAGCCACTCAGTCTGTGGTGTTTTCTCATAGCAGCCTGGACTGATTAAGACACTGCACACCAAAGCCTGACCAAGGCACCCACCTCAATGATCTGTGCTTGGAATTACAATCCAGTGAAATCACCTAAATATGCCATTAATGAGAATCTTCATCTTAAACATAAATCCTGAATAAGCTCTAACCATAAACTCTTTCTCGCCAATGTCCTCTTACAATTACACTAACATATCTAGGTCAATCTATAGGGCATATCATTTCTTTTTCATTCGAAGGACTGCAAGACTTGAGAATAGTGACCTTCCAGAGTTAAAATCGGTCAACCCAAAACAGGTGACCTATGAAAATGATGAGATGGTCTGCCGCTGTCACTAGCGACGGAAACAATCCCTCAGCTTCCCTCAAAACACAGGGATAGACTGTCAGAAAGACAAGAACCAAAATAAATAAATAAATAAATAAATAAATAAATAAATAAATAAGCTAAATGTAGTGGAAGAGACAAAATTATTGTTATTGGCAAATGATAAGATTGTCTATTTGGGAAGCCTAAAAATTCCACGAAAAACTGATCAGACAGTACGTAGTTCAGTCAGTAAGATGAGTAATTATAGAGTTAAATATACGGATACCAGTAGTTTTCCTAGATAACAGCAAAACCGACTAGAGAATGCTTTGGGGAAAGACTCTAGAAGGACAATGAAACCATGAAACACTGAGAAATAGAACAAAGAGACCTAGATGAAGAAAATTATAAAACTTTAATGAAAGTCATAAAATGCTAGAAAGGCATCAATTCTTCCCCCACTGTGCCCCAATTTATTTATAAATTTAGTGTAATTCCACCTGCCCATGGCATTCTGTTCTTCTTTGGGTAACTTAGACATACTCTTCTTGGATGCCTGTGAGACCTGAATAATTCTCGCTTTTTGGCTCATGTGAGTGGGTTTCTGCCCATTGCAACCCAACTAACTCAGATTAGGCTACTCTCTGTCTGTTGTGGGCCCACGAATCTTGGAGCTCACATCCTCTAGTCCATTGTCTTGTATCTCTCTCAAAGTGGGGTTTTGGGGCTTCCTGGGGGGGTGGGGGGAGAAAAAGTTTGTTTTGCTTTAAAAAAAATGTTTTGTTTTGCTTTGCTTAGTGTGTTTGCCATTTTGACCTGCCATGATACCAGCTTTGGTCCCAGTTCAACCACTTCTTGCCATTAACTGGCTCATTTCCCACAACTGTTGGTTCAGACTCACAGGAGGATTCCGATTGGCTGAGCTCACCCCCTGGGTCAAGTTTCCACCACTGACCCCGCTGGCTATAGCCAAGAGAGGCAGAGTCCCAGGGAGCTCTGGGCGGGGTTGAGTCAGGGAAAGGGTGTTGGGGACAGAGGCACCGAACGACTCTATCTCATAGGTCTTCCATGACCAAGGGCTTCCATTGATTAGACACCTGCACTGAGCCAGGCACTCAGGAACTTCACCTCATCTTACCTAACATTTTCCCATCCACCTTGCCAAGTAGACTCCATCATCACCTTGCTAGTAAGGAAAACCATCTCTGCAGACACTTGGCCAACTGACCTGTAAGTCAAAGATGAATCCAGTTGTAAGTCTCAGGTGTTGGGGTCCTCCCTGGCCAGGTTGGGGTTGCAGAGCCACTCCCCCCAAGGTAGGAATAAATCATGCTCTTGACCCGCAATTGGGACAAGGGAGGTGTATCAGAACCGTGGAGGGGCCTCTCCAACCACCTTGGCCCTCACCCCACTCTTCTTCTGCACCGGTGGGCTGGTGCTGCTGAGGGAGTGCTTCCTGTCCCTGGAGAATTTGGGGGAGCCACTGCCTGGATCTCCTGCTTTGCATGGGCAGTCCTCCTAGGGGGAGCAGCCTCACCCTCAACCAGACCTGCCTCCAGATGGGTCAGAGCGGAGGAGACTGGGCCATGGGGGTGGGACACAGCCAGAAAGGGAGGTTCTGCTTCCGTTCTGTGAAGCAGAGGATGAGGGAACAATGGGGGTGCTGGGAACACAGGGTGTGGAGGGAATCCGTCGGAATTATGTAAGCACTTGTTTTGTTCCCAGCTTCCTTTCTATTGGTACTTGAGGGCACTCTGAAGAAAACTACATCACAACCCTTCTAAGTTCTGTGGCATTTGTACTGTGCCCATCGCAGGAAGCTTTCAATGTGTGTGTTCTCTTTTCAGTGGGGACCGCAGGCCATCGGGCGCCTGGGGGACCCTGGCTGGTTTCTTCAGCTGAAGCAGCTCTTAGTGTCAGACTGATTCTGTTTAGTGTTTGTCTAACCAAAGACCTGTCAGCCCCCACCCACCTCCAACCCGGACAGAGAATTTTCCAGCAGGAGAAATCCCTTTACGCCAAATAATAAACACACGTTCCGATGGATTTTTGGAGACAGTTGATCCTCCCAAGCAGTCCTGTCCTTCTCTGTCCACACCCTCAGGGTGGCGAACAGGGCTCCACCCCAGTCATCACTGCACAAGCTGCTTGTGACTCCCACCACGCTTCACACCTGCCCCCAGGAGCCCTGCCCTTCTCTCTCTACCATTTTCACACTCCACTTGGATCCTTGGCTGAGAAGCTAGCAAAGAGAACGAATCAGAGGCCCCATAGGGGTACAGTAGGTTGTCACGGAGCCCCTTGGGGTACAGAACACCAGCTGCAACTTCCACACAAGAACGTGTGTGGCAGACCTCAAATGACAGCCAGACGCGGGGGCCGGGGGTCCTGCCACCACGCACCCAACACCCTGGCTCCTGACTCATGCTCCCTGCATGAGGGACTCTCCTGGTGGCCTGCGGAGCCTTTGAGGTGGCATGTGAGAAGCAACTCACCTCTGAGGTTTGCAGGGGAAGTGGGGCTGGAGAGAAGCCAGACAGTGTCACCTAATTGCAGGTGGTGGTCGATATCCCTAACAGGGATAACTGAGGAGCCCCTGAGGGACGGAGAAGCATCAGAGGGACCCTCAATGGGGCAATAACTTGTCTGAAGTCCTGAAAGGTGCCTGCTGAGCTAACCTGAGTGACACGTGCCAAATGCAGATGCATCCATCCTCCTCCCTTCTGGTTCTCCTGTATGCGTTAAATCCCCCCAACGGAACTTGTGAACCTTTGCCACCCCAGGCGACAGTGCTCTCGTCCCATCATCAGAAGAAAATGCAGGGGGCAGCTAGGGCTCCCCAAAGGACACCTGTAGGCTGAGAACGGGCCTCAACAGAATAGCTCCTAACAGAGGCGCTGTGTCTCAGCGTTTCCCTGAATGGAAGGAGAAAACAGACACCTGGTCAGCAGTCCCTTAACAGTAGATTAACGTGAAGGGAGAGACGGAGGCAGACACTTGCATCACGCATCTTCACTCCATTTTATTACAACGCCAAGGAAAGTAGCTGCAGGAGGAAGGACACAGGAAGGAAGGACACTGGCAGCTGCCTCAGCTACACCTTCCTAGCAGGGTGGGGTGTCGGGGTCTCTACATGCATTGTGGGATTGCTGCGCGTGCTGTGTGCGGGCGATTTCTCTCTGGGGCATTTCCTTTCATTTCTCGACAGGTGGTGGTTGAACGTGGGGTCTTCCGGCAGGCTAGGAAGGGGCTCCCCTGCTAGGACTGGGACCCAGCCTTTTTCTTCTGGAATTTTCTGAACTGAGACTGGATGGCCACTGCCGCCCGTTCTGTCTCTGGTGCATCCATGTCGATGTCAAACTCTTCTTGAACTTTCTTCTGCCCATCTGCAGCAAGGAAAACACAGACGTAAGGCCACACCTGAGCTGAGAGCAAGCAGGAAGGCAGACACGGGCTCTGGAAGGGCCCAGCCCCGCACCCCACCCCACCGCCCCCAGCACAAGACCCAGTCTTCTAACCTAAGTCCAGGGGTGCACGTCCTGACCCCACCTGATCGGCTGTCTCTGGCTGCCTGAACCCTGCATCTGCATGCGATGATGAAGCTCAAGGACCCAATCTCAACCTCTCAGACATGTTCTGTGCATGGTTCTGTTTCTCGCGCTCATATTTTGCATATAGTGTTAAATGCATCAGCTGTGCTGTTATTTCTCCTGGTGTTTCATGTGGGCACCGTTCAAGCAGTGCTGCAGGTGTTAACCCGACGGGAGCTGATATTCGCAGCAGCTCTGAGTTAAAACCTGTGTCTCTGCTCACACTTCCATGGCTCATGAGGTTTGCTTCTTGAATTAAGGGTTCTGTGTGTGTCACTGTCAAGAATGGATGTCACCACTTGACCTTCACAGTTGGGCTAAACTTTCATAGTGAGGAAGGCTTAGCAGTTGGATTGCTAAGGCAGAAAGATTCGAGTACTTCATGTGATGATGGTTGAAAACACAATAGAAGATCAATCAAAGTGAAAACATGAGCTGGTGTCCCTTTGTGCTGTGCACCTTACAGAGCACTGGCCACCTTCTGGCCAGATACTAAGAACAAACAAATAAATAAAATGCTCTAGTCAGAGAAGGGAAGAATCTATAAAACTCCCCAGTGCAGTGAAAGCTAATCTTTAGTCACCAAAGGCCTCCTTGATTTTTTTTTTTTTTTTTTTAACTATAGATCTGGGACCAACCCCAGACTCAGGACTCCTGAGAGCAACGTCAAGTTCAATAATCTTATCAGAGGGGGGAGAGGGGAGGGGCAGACAGCCCAGTTTTCCAATATGTACTCAAGAGTTTCTAAGATGCAGTCTGGGTGGAGATCCAGCTACCTTGTCTACAGATGAGGTGACAAGGGTCTGGAGTTAGCAGAAGGCAGAGCTGGGGGTAGGACCCACCCCTTGGCACCTGGGCTCGCACCTGGAACCTGGAACCTGGAACCCTGGGAGGATCAGGGACACTGAGGCAGGATAGGAATTCCCAGAGGGGGAGCAAGGACAGGGCTCCACTCCTGACTTCGTGCTAATGGAACCTACATCTGGTCCACTTGTCCCCTTCCCATCGCCGTGACGTGGAATGGTCATGCTTAGGCAGCACAGGGTGGGCAGGAGGCTGGGGTGACTGAGAGGTAAGGCAGGTTTTTTTCTCCTAATGCTTTGTTCTCTGTCTCTGTCTCTGATATAGATAGATGATAGATAGATAAGGTAAATGGTAGATTAGATATGTAAATAAATAGATAACAGAAGGTAGGAATGTTTACCTAGTTTATACATTGATACATACATATATACTCATATATACCAAGTTCTGTCCCCAGAGTATCCGCCATTGACATTGGCTCGATACTTTCGGGACAGACCACGGAGCCACCCCGATTACAGCCGCGCCTGGTTGTGCGTCCTGCCCCCGCAGCCCAGGGGACAGTCGCCTCTCCGTTCTCCCGGAGACTGAGCACGTCCGCCTGGAGCTCAGCATTCACATCTCCACCTGGGAGGAAAGGACGCGGTTTTGCAAGCCTCGTGGACTGATTGCCCCATGACCCAAATCAGCAGACTTGTTTCCCTCTATCCCAGATTTGCTGCTGATGCCCATAAAAGCAGAGATTGTGAGTGCATCTGTGTGGTCCGGGGACAGGGGGGGCGGGCATTCTTTTAACCCATGAGCGCCCAGGTGATGCATGGGGTTGTCTCCTGCATCAGGGAGCCATTCATCCTAAGGGATCCTTTCTCAGGGTGTCTCCCAAGGGGTAGGACCCCTGGGAGGGGGAGGAGTTTCCTGAGGCCCAAGTCATGCTTTGAAATGTTCCATGACCAAGGTTGCAGGAGCTAAGACTGAAGGGCAAGTACCCAACAAAACTGGACCATGAACCAGCCCTTCAGTGCCGGTAACATCTCTGTAAACAGTGCCTTCGTGCCAGAAACTGTCCTTCTCATGAGATGCTTTAGTGTCCCCAGTCCTCTCCTCTCCTTGTGTCTACCGGATCATGATCGCAGAGGGGACACGTTCACTCTGATTCCAAAATAAATTGGAGATTTCTCTTTTCGATTTAAAATATTGCCGCAGCCTGACGTTTTCTGAAGGATGTGATTCATCTTTCTCCTTTTATAATAACAACAACAAAAAAAACCAATATTTTTTACTTGACAAATGATCAATGAAAACGCAGAAAATTGTGTATATTTAGGGACTGTATAATGAGACAGTCAGGACAGGCCGTGAAAATAAATTTCACAATTATATCTTCAACTAATATCTTCAGCCAAAAGTGATGTGTAGATTCCTGCCTCCTTTGAAAAAATATTACAGTGTTTAAAAACCAAGTTGCTAATATTTCAAGAATCGTTACTTTTCGTTGACTTCGAAGCCTGTGTTGGTCCTCGTTCCTCGAAGCTGGCTGGGAACGTGTGAGGCAAAGGACTGGGGTTGCGATGGAGAGGGGACAATTAATTCGATTCGGTGGCCCAGGAGCCTGGGAGCTGGGAAAGCACAGTTCCAGGCACCCAGGCTCTGCAGGGGCGAAGGGATAACAGAGGATGTGACCTGCAGAGACCACAGCCAGAGCCCCAGGCCCTGCACAAATTCCAGTCTTCTAGCCACCGGCCCAGGGTCCTCTTCTGTGACGGAGGTGAGGGCCCAACAGAAGGGTTCAGGGTGGCCCTTTGAGAGCCTCTCCTCCCCACCGTCACTCCAGGACAGAGGCAGGGCGCCCACTGACAGCACCGGGGGCTCTTTCTGCTGCTGAGACTGGGAGAGAGGACCCCAACCATGTCTGCTGGGAATGGGAGGGGCGCTGGCATGAGATGCTCCTCTCCCTCCTCATCATGGGTCCTCTTGGGGTTAGTCTCCCTCTGCTCCGTGGTCTGTGGTCCACCACTCTCCCACACTGTGAGCTCCAGGAGGGAGAGACATCACCTGCCTTGTTCCAGCAGCTCCCTCAGGGCCTAGCGTGGGCTAGATGTTCAGTTAGTAATGGTTCAAGGCAAGCAGTCGCATTATTCTGGAAGACCAGACCTAGCCAGTCACCCGCAGTGGTGACCCCTGTGGCTCCCTGTGGAAGGGCTCCTCACCCCACTGCCAGCAACACTCCTTAAAGGTGGGGGCTGGGAGGTGCTGTGGCAGAGCTTCCTTTGGGCGCCATCTGCAGATCGCATGGTGACAGCAATGGGAAGTTCCCTCCTAGACAGAAAGGGTGGCCACGTTGGCATGGCCTAAGGAAGCGTGCAATGGGGGCCCGGGTAGAAAGTAGGGGGCACAGGCATGGGCACTTTCACATGCACAGCTCCCGAGAAACCCCCACTATGTGGCTTCTCACGCCATGGAGCTCTCGGGGGCTCTCAGCCCCTCCATGCAGATCGGCGCCAGCCACCAGCACCTAGCCAGGGAGTGAAGGATAGGTAGGCCTGGCACCAGAGATTGGTGCCCTCCAGCCACCTCTGGAATGAGGCCCACCCCCTTCCCACCCTCAGGCTGCCTCCACTGCTCCCGATGAGGCAATGAGCAGAAACAGGGGTATGGGTCCCGAGGAGAGCAGATTCAGGGCCATCTCTGAGGCTCTGTGACACTCCGAAGGTGCATAGCTTCTCCAGATCTCAATGTGTTCATCTCAAAACTGGAGAAGTCAAATCCTTTATTAAAGAAGCCTGATCCACTTGGGCACCAGCATCATGAGCAGATCAGGGCCATTTGTAAACCAAATGACAGGCAGAGTGGTGTTGGGCAAGACCTGCAGGGAGGATGATGTGGCAGTCACCTGGTCCTCCAGCCTAGGGGCCCCGGATGAGACGCACAGGTGCCTGAGCCCCACTGCAAGCGGAGGGGAGGGCTTTCCAGCAGGGCCGGCCATGTGGCCCTCAAACACAGCTGGAGCCCTGGTGAGGGGGAGGCCATTCATTGGTTGGACGGAATGGCCCCAGCTCAGAAGCACAAGCTTGGAGACCATACCTAAAGGCTGCCCCTAAAGACCTGTGCAAGTGTCCTGTGACTATAAACCTGGAGCCCGGGGTCCAGGGTCTCTGCACAGCTTCTCCGTGGAGGGACAGTGGATCTCAGTGAGTGTCACTTCCTGGTGGCTCCATGGGGAGGTCTGCATGGGCTCCGCCTGACATTTTGTTTAGGGCTCCGCTGCCGGAAGTGGGCAACCCACACGGGCACCCTGCTCCCAGCAGCAGCCTTTTGTCAGTCTGAGCAAACGCTTGGTAAGCTGGCTGGTGTTACCCAGTCGTTATTCTGTTTCTGTCTGGGGTTCTGGAATTTCAGCACTTCGGCATGTCCCTTGTTGAAGAAATTCTGAAGCTGACCAGCCTAACAATCAAGAGCATCTTCATACCAATTAGCAGTTCAGTGTGGGCGGACAGCGGTGGCCAAGCTCCTGCAAAACGAGGAAACCGGCTTCCTGGCTGCATAGCTCAGGGCTGACAAGAACCCAACAAATGCAATGTCCTCTGTGCCCAGACTGGGGGTCCAACACCTGCCATGGGCCTCGCACAGGTCACCCCAACTATGCCAGGTCTGTTCCCTGAAACACCTATTCTCAAAGATAGAGGCTGCCTGAGGAACTGAGGAGGAAAATCCACCCGGCGGGGCAGCTGACATTGGCCACCCGCCCATTACCCACCCTCCATGGGCCCCCCTATCTTCGCTCCCCCCGCCTCTCTTTTGGAACAAAGAGCACAGCTGCAAAACAGTCCCAAGCAATCAGACTTCTCTCCCTGAGCAGCAACTTCGTCCAAATACTAACACCCAGCCCAGGGCTCCGCCTGTGACCCTGGTATAATGCAGAAATGATGTCCCCAAGGCTCAGGCCATCTCATGGTTAGGTTCTGCCCTGATGTCCCCTCCAGGAAGAAAGCCAATCCTGTTCAGATTTACTGTACATGTGTCTTTCCCCTGAAATAGAATGTTGTTTGTTTTCCTTGCAAAAACGGAGCCAGGAAGCAGCCCTGCTATTTTGTATTTTATTACGTCATCAGAGAAAGGTTCAGGGTAGCCCCTCCTAAGAATACCATTGTAATAACAGCCACTCTCTATTGAGCATTAAATCCATCCTCCCTCATCTACTTCAATGGATTTTCTTATCCAGATCATTTCACGGCAAATGTGAAATAGAGGATCATCAGTATAAAGTGAAGGAACTACTACCAGCTGAAGACAATTCCAAATGAACTTCACGAGCTCCTGATGTTGTCGAATGGGAATGGGTTGCCACACTCAAATCCCATTTGCACACACCTATTCTGACAAATGAGGGGGTCTTGCCTAGAGTAGCAGTTATCACACCAGTCCTACACCCATCACTATGTTCCTATGGAGCAGCTGTGTTGGTCTGCAAAGTACCACAAATGGGGGGCTTAACCAACAGACATTTTCTCAAGTCTGGAGGCTGGAAGCCCAAGGTTAACATATGAGCAGGGCTGGTTTCTACTGAGGCCTCTCTCCTTGGCTTGCAGACAGCTGCTTTCTTGCTTTGTCCTCTCTTGGTCTGGTGTCTCTTCATCTTCTTATGAGGACACCAGTCAGATTAGATTAGAACTCACCCTAATGACCTCATTTTAACTGGATCACTTCTTTAAAGGCCCTGTCTCCAAACACAACCACATTCTAAGGGACTGTGGGTCAGGGCTTCTGCCTGTGAATTTGAGGGGACACGTAACAACACCTAACCTAACGTTGGGGATCTACAGATTTTTAAGTAGTTTGTATTCTTTACCTTGTCTGGTTTCTGCAACCATTCATGAGAGCTGCAGGGAATGTCCATTGTCCCCACTTTAGAAAGGTACATAGGTGACAACATGGGTCACTGTAGATCCCCTGGTGAATGCTGGCCAAGAGCTGATTCAGGATTCAGGTCCTGTTCTAAACCTTGTTACTTTGGGCTCCTTAGACATAGGTCAAGATGACAGCCTTCCATGTGAACCAGATAACACCGCTCAGGGTGAAAAAATAAAATCTCTTCAGTGACCCAAGTGTAAACACATGACATGGTCAACTAGTTTGCAAATTCTGCACATTCACCAGGCATTCCAGGAGAACTGGCACCCAATTCCACCATTTGGTAAGTGGTCCGGAATGTCTGCTAAGGGCCCGTTGCTATGCTAGGGCCCAGGGGAGAGCAGAGAGCCAACCCTAGCCCTCGCTCTCCCAGGGGAAATGAAAAATAAAGAAGTACACACACCAATAAGTCATGAAATTTCAAACATTCCAAAAAAAAGAGTGATGAGCAGCAGAACCTATGTTAAGGCAGGTCAGGTAAGGCCTCGGGGAAGGACACATGTGGGGAGAGGAGACCTGTCCCCAAAGCCAGCCTAAGTACGACCCACCTGCCCAGAGGGGAGGAGCACCAGGATCCCCTCATTGATGAGAAACGATACTTGTTGAAAAAAGTACCCTTGATTCATGCATTCACAATCTAAGTGGCAGACTCTAAGTAATTAGCATAAATTGTTTAGAAATTAACAGACATGCGGTCATGCAAGGCAAACCAGAGATACTCATGGATCTTCAACAGCCCATGATAAAAGGTTTGAAACTCACATCATTCCAAAACATATACTTAATCTCCATGCTGATCAAAGGAACTCAGATATACACGCCTCTGGGTTTATAATGGGAAGCCACTGCCTGGAGCAGTAAGTCATGAACACAAAGGCTTGTACACGCACACACACGAGCACACAGTGGTAAGGCCTTTCGTTTATGTATTTAGAAGCCTCCGCATTTAAAGATTTATTTTATGGCAACAAATTACCTCCTGAGGTCTACCCCTTGGATCTGAAATTTGCACCTAAGCCGTAAATTGGGAGGTAATTGCCCTGCGGAGGCATCACCTGATCGGAAGGGCTCCCCGACCGCACCAGGAAAGGGCCTCCATTTTCTCTCGCCATCAAGAAATAACAGTTATTTCACTTAAGAAGGCCTTGCAAGTGGGGTATCAGAATGCCAAGGTCTCAGAATGTCCCACCTTCTTTCAAAGTGTAATATTCACTTGGAAGGAATGAGTAGCTGACAAGGGACACAGTGCTTGCCTCCCCCCCCTCTGAGCAGGGGGTCCACCCTCTCCGCACCAGCGTCCCCTCCCGCCCAGGACAGCAGGTGCGACTTCCTTCAGAAAGACCCAAACCCAGGCCCCTGAGGCAGGGAAAGCAAAAAAAATAAGTAAGAAATCAAGTAAGGATTGGAATGTTTATCCCTTAAGCCTTCCATTGGAACAAAATATACTTGGAGAACAAGGCCTCTGTCAGAGAAAAGGTCAAACCCTCCCAAGAGAAAATAAATCATAAAAATAAATTTATAGGCCTGGTATCTAACAATGCTGGCATAGACCATCTATTTTCTGAAATGCCAGTGAAAAGCAAAGACAACCCGTTCTTTGAAGAACCAGCAAATGAAGCCCAAAGAGGACATGGTATCTCTGCAGGTGGTGGCTGGACTCAATGTTGACTGTTCCAGCGAGGGCGACATCCCACCTGCTGGCAGGAGTGGGGGGGCGGGGGACGGGGCGGTTCACCCGATGGGGCTGCTGGTGCCGAGAATTGCCGTTTTCCAGGTCTTTGCTAAGCATCAGAGATTAACGAGCAGGGTCAGGCCGCGGCAGCTGGCCAGGCGGCTTTCTGCATCTAAAATGTTCTCGTATCAAATCAAAATGCAATTCCCGTTTCTGCTAACTTTCCGCTTACCAGGTTGGCACTTTCTTGGGTACTCCCAGCTTTTTCCGAGAGAGAGAGAGAGATTCTCCCTTGTCCTAGAACAGAGGCACGGAGACCCCCATCCTCCCCTCTGCCACGCTGGGCAAAGCCTGGCTTGGTCGGCGAAAGACGAGCGCTTACTTTTAGCTCATTATTCCGTTTCTCTTGTCCCCACCCATGTGCACTTCGCTTTCAGAACATGACTCCCCAGCTGAGGACTTCGATCATGTGATGAAGCCACGGAGAAGAATGAACGCGATAATATCAGACTTGCCCCCAAATTCATTAAGAGAACAAAAGCAAGACAAGGGCCAGGCGGACGGCTTTTCCGCCCCCGGTGTTAGATTTCCAACGTATAATCCAATATGGCCGCTGGAGCACCAGCCCAGCATTTTTCTATCAGAAACAAAATCAGCTCCTAGCTATGCGTCAGCTCAAGCTGCTGCACCGACATACCACAGGCTGGGCAGCGCAAACGGCGGGAATGTATTTTCCAGCAGTTCTGGGGCCTGGAAGCCCAAGATCAGCAGAGTTGGTTCTTTCGGACTCTTCATCGGCTGTCACTCCCAGGGTCCTCACCAGGCCCCTCACCGGGCCATCTCTCTGCATGTGTCTGTACCCTAATCTCCTCTTTCCCTGAGAATGCGGTTATATTTGAACCCACCCTAACAGCCTCACTTTAACTTAATCATATCTGTAGAAACCCTTTCTCCAAATAGAGTTAGACTCTGAAACACTGGACGGTTAAGACATCAACACATAAATTTTAGCGGGGGGGGGGCGGGGGGGGGCACAATTCTGCACATAACATGAGACACAAGGCCTACATTTTCTAGTTCCCAGGCTCGAGTGCAGTCAGATTTGCCTTTCTGGGGTTCAGGTCCTTCCCCTGCATTCGCAATAGGGATGATAATACATCTCGGCTGGTTACTCTCTGGAGGTGCTCAGAGGGACATGCCCAGGAAGTGCACCATCACGTGCTGTCCTGTGTACAGGGCAATTCCAAGAACAGGGTTACTTTCTGGGGTGGTGGCATGCAGACTGGCTCACCTCCTACTCCCTCCTTCCAGCTCCTTCTCCAGCTGGAGGAAATTCAGCCCCACATGTCCCAGGAATGGACTTCAGGTGCTGAGGCTCAGGGCCAAGAGGAAAACTGAGGCAGGACCGTGCAAAGGCAGAAGTGAGCCCTGGGAAAGGTGGCCAAGTACCGGAAGATCCCACAAGTTCAAAGGCAAAGGCACTGGGTTTCTCTGAGGCAGCCAGGTATCTGCTGTCTAGTCCCTGAAGCCATGTGCCAGTCAGCGACAGCAGCAGTGACTTCTGCCGGAATGAATGGAGGCATGGTGGAGTGTTTCTCATGTATACCATCTGTGGCTGTGCATGGTCCAGGTGCATGGTCTAGAAGGTGGGTTCTCCACCTTCTAGAAATCCTGGGAGGTGCTGATAGCCTGGAAATCCCTTTCTAAGGAACAGAGCCAAAGTGGCTTCTGATGTCACAACCACCATCTCCTCCAGGCGCAGCTACTTCCCCTGGGGGCGGACAGCGGAGTGGATACCATGCTGTGTAAGGAAAGGCACGACCTCTGTCTTGAGGAATCAGATCTCAGGCTATACTTCCGGAGAGTACCTTGAATAGAGTAAGTAAATAAGGCCCCTCTCAAGGTGAGAATAACATGCCAAATGTTTCTCTCCTTCCTCATCTGAGCACATGGAAAGAATGCAAGTTCCTTCTCGAGAACCAGCTGCTAACTTCCCTAGCAGCAAACCACTCAAAGAAGCCACCCTTTGCCCTTCGCAACTCTGACCAAGTAAACAACATCAAGCTGAATGGGGATGAGAGCAAAAGAACCATCTAACAACGTCGACCAGCCCTCCGGGCAAGGCAGCCAGGTGTGTAAGTGCTTAGGAAACACCACGAGCAGGAATGTGTTGTGGCTGAGTCTGCTCATTGCCTCCTCTACCTCCTTTTTGGTTTTATTTATAAAACCTCTGATTTGGGACTAAGCACATGGTTACCAAGAACAAAGTTTCCAGCCTTCTTATTGCTGGTTTTGGCCACACAACTCAGTTCTAGTCAATATCATATGGGTAGAAAGAAAGAAATCTGCTTAAAAGAAAGCTAACAGCCCTGGCTGGTGGCACAGTGGATAAGGCGCTGGCCTGTGATCCCAAAGGTCGCTGGTTCGATTCCCCAGCCAGGCACATAATGAGGTTGCAAGCCAGGTCTCCAGCCAGGTCTGTAGCTGGCAGCAGATGAAAAAAGGCAACCATACACTGATGTTTTTTTCCCTCTCTGCCTCTTTCCCTTCCTTCTCTCTAAAAATAATAACTAAAATCTTAAAAAAATAAAAAGCAAACAGACAACCTTTGCCCTTTTTCCTTGTTCCTATCTGCTTCCTGTTGGTTGGAATGCAGATGTGATGGCTAGTGTTCAAGCAGCCGTATTGGACCATAAGTTGGACAGTCTTATACCGAGGAAGATCTAAAACAATATAGATTCTTCATGCTCCTTGAAACTACCCTGACTAACTTTTCTCAAACACCTACCTCCAGATTCCTTTTACATGAAAGAGAAATAAATGTGATTGTTTAACTTGATTTTTTGCTTCTTGTAGATGAACCTCACCTATCCGCACATTTAGGTGTATAATTCATTTGAAAACATTGCATGTCAGGCTGATAACAGAAATTGAACTCTATATCACTGTGCATGGGTATGTAGTATGGTTTCATTTTCCTCCCTTAACTATGTAAAAAATAATCAGCGGAGCGGGAGCTGCCCTCCCCCAGGAACTGCCCTGCACGTCTTGTGTCTCAGAGCTTTGGAATGTTAGGACAAAAGAACCTCTGACTGGGCCTAAGGCAACACTGTGCCTCACAGAACTGTTTGCAAAGATAACAAGAAAGCAGGTATTATGACTAGATGACTGATGACTGCTGAACGGAAAACTAAAAACGTTATTTAGAATTAGCATCGCTATGTGATGTTGCCTGTGCCAACAGAAATGCCTTCCTCCATGGATGTGGTTGTTCCCCTGCTATTTTCATCAATGTCCCTGGCCTTGGTGTGGCCATCGGGACACTGGGCTTTGGCCTGAATCACTGCCTCCCCAAACAACTTATTCTTTGATCTCCAATAGTGCTTGCTGTCTCTCACTTTCTATTTTTAGGTTCACAATGACATGCTTTTTCTTCTGATACATCCATCTGGCCAATTTCTGATGTGGACGGCCATTTCTTTACAGCACTTAGTTTTTAAAAATCTCATTTTTTTTTTGTTTACAGAAATATTCCCTGCATGTTTGGTAACCTTTGCCAACCATCACCCTCAGGCTTCCTTAATTGGCATTCCCCTTTCTCTCCTTGTAAAACATCAGCTTCTCCCTCCACATCTGCTCCTTCCAGCTTGTGAAAGTAGACAACCTTTCACATGCTTGAACATCTGGAAGCTAATGAGAGCAAGGGGCAGTTCCTAGGTGGTTGGGGCCCACCCTTCACTCTGCTCCAGGTCTATGTGTTTCCTCCCTTTAAAGCTTTGGAATAACTTGAGTTTTCTTTTTTCTGTTGTATTCCCTGGTGTTACCATTTCAGAGGATGTAAGCTTTTCAGACTCGCTTTTGTCTCTGCTTCTAAACTTTGAAATACTAGTTTTAAAGAATCAAATGCTGCATATTTCACCACCATAAAGAAGTTTATAGAATTCCTCGGTTTTTAATAGAAAGAAAGGTCAAATGCAATCACAATTAAGGACATCTTCGGGTTGCCTCAAAGGGGCATTGGTTTGCCTAATTAATATGAACACCTGATTTGAGCCCATTTGAATGTCCAATCCACCTCACCCCATCACTTTGACACTTGACTTTTTTGGGGGATAGGGGGTGTGGAGAGGCTAAGCCTAAAGGAAGGCATTCCAGGGCTCAGCGCACAAGGAGGAGAAAAGCTGGTGATGAAAAGCCAGGCACGACCTGGGCTCCCGTGGAATGATTGGTCCAGCTTTGTGATTGATGAGGGCTGCAGACACAGCGTGGACTGAAAGGTCATCAGTTGCCCAAGGGATGGGTGCCGGTGGGGCAATGCTGTTTCCAGACTTGGGGCTCTGGGCTCTCCTCCTCTTTGCTGTCTGCACACTGCCCCATGGAAGGTGCTGTCCCCAGTGGTGTGCCAGCATCAGGCTTCAGCCCGGCAGGCAGCAGCCCCCCCGGCCCCCCACCAGCAGCAGAGCAGAGGGCAGTGTCACCTCTCAGATGCATTCCCACCTGGCTCCTTGGCCCCTGTGCCTCCCACCCGGGCCCACAGACATTTCCCTTTGTGGGTTTTCAGGGATGACAAGCTTCCCTAGGTACACAAGACTACCAGGCAGGTGCGTCCCTTGTGCAGAGAGCATGACTTTGGGCACAAAGCTCTGAGTGGCGCCCTGAAAGAGGTCTGCCACACAAAGCCACAGCCCTATCCCTGCCAGCTCCGGCAGCAGCCGGGCTGACACATGCTCAGTCCTGTTCAAAATCTCATACTCCAGGCTGCCACCCACCTGGGGTCCCAGTCCGGTCACACGTCCTGTGATTCACTTCACTCTCTACACTTTTCATGAGCAACAACAAAAAAAGGAGCAGAAATAGACAAGACTACAGATATCTCCACCTTCTGTATTTTAAAATTCAATTCAAACGTCCTGAAATGTGGCCCAGGGTACGTGTCAGAATGTCCTAAGGGCAGGGATGGGTTTTCACACAGAGGTGGGTGCAGCGCCTCTGTTTGTAAACATGTTTTTTTGTGTCAGTGAAGATGTGCGTACCCTGGTCTACTCATCCCACAGCCTCAGTTTGCACATCGCCTTCTGTGCATTTAAGGCAAGACACATTGCTTCTGTTTGTCTTGTTTTCTTCTTTACGGGCCCTATTTTAAGAGCTCGTGGCCAAGTATTTACTGATTTGTGGGAAATAGCTTTCTTAGGGGTGAGTCATTTTAAGCCTCGGCCTTTGTTATTATACTTACCAAGAGGACAGCTTCACATGTTTGTAAAGAGAGAGTCCAATCAAGTGCCCACCAAGGGAATAAAGTTTCACAGTTCTGAACTAGGGTAGCTGAATCACAGGGAGTAACCCAAACTCTCCAGCCTAGCTACCAGTGGGGGTTGGTTTTAGCTTTTGCATTATTCAATAACAACATTCCGACTGCCGATTCCACGTAGAAATGGAATATGAAGTGCTTCCCGAGGAAGTAGAAGCGTTGGGAGGCTGGGGAAGAATTCAGATGTGGGCTGTGCTTGGCCCACGGGCCATCCTCACTGCTGAACCGGGGCCTCGTATGTGACACTGTGTCAGGGGAGACAGGCACCAGGCGCTGTGCAGCCCCTCAAAGCCCCTCCACCCAGCAGTTCTTCCAGACCGAAAATAAAGCTGAGAATTTCATTGCAAGGATTCCAACCGCGGAGAAACTGCCAGTGTCAGACAACAGGATCCTAAATTACTCCATTTTTAAACAGTTTTTTTAGAAAACATCACTGTTCAAAGGACGAGCATTGAAACATCATCCCCTGAAGCATTCCATCAAGAGAGGTTGTAGAGGAATTTCTGTCTGGACCGAATATTCAAGCAAGGATACAATACCCATTTCTAGTTGCTGTCGCTCAAGGGACCATCGATAGCGGCTAATGTCAAGCGACTGATGGAAACCAACGTAGATAGACTGTTAGGGGAACGTGACCAGCGCCAGTCCATTAGGGGATGGAAGCGTTCCCTGGAGCAGTAGCATCTGACCTTTTGCCGAAGTCGTTTTCAGCCAAACTGAAGGAATATACACCAGGAGTCACATTTTGCCAACTACAAATGGCCAGGGTGACCACCTTTCAGCCCACATACGTAATTAGCTGCATTTTATGGTTTTGTTCCACTTGGAGATAAGTGAACAGATGAATGCTAAACATTTTACCTGCAAGTAGCTCACAATGTCTTTCTAGGACCCAATTCTAGCACTGCAAACCTAATCTAGGTCATAATTTCAAAATTATAGTTCAACTCCTCTGTACACTGTCATAATGTAAGGTGCCAGTGGGCTGGGTACATAGAAAATGCAAGTGAGACATTTCAATCAATATGCAATTGCCATGGGACTGGAGAGGGTACACAGTGGCAAGCAACATCACGCACGGTTCCAATAATAAGTGGCACCAGGCGGCATTGTCCAGGCCCGCAAGTGAAATGGTTATGAAACCGCCACAGAAAATTGGAATGCCTTCTGGCTGCAGAACGACAGGAGCTCTAGTCTCAAAGGCATCAGGTGGGCTGACCGCAGCCTCTTTTCATGCTCAGGTGTGTCCACCGTGGCCCTGGGAGCCCCCCACCTGATCGTGCTCTTGTGTTGAATGGACCAACATCTACACCTGTCCTCACCTGGAGGGCAGTCCTTGGCCGGGCGGCCTCATTGCCAAATTGAATGCATGTTACTGAACCAAATTTTCTCACCCTCCCCCATTTTGCTGCCATAGTTTTATATTAGTTGTTATTACCACATGTTCACAGCAGATGACAATCTGATTCAGACTCTGTCCATTGCACCATCTTTCCCCTCTACTGCCTCCACCAAAATCAGCATTGGGTTTCTCCTTTGGACATAATTTCCTTGAGGCTGTCAGAAAATAAACTCAAAAGAAGTCCAACATCCTATAGTGTCCTGCCCGCAGCCAGCCACAGAATCATAACATGTCCAGGTTAGGCAAGCGCCTAGAGGCAACATCGTCCCATAACCAGGAACTGGGACCCAAGGAGACCAGGTGATTCACCACCTGGGGTTAGCTGCTGGCACGTGGCCACACCAAAGGACAGCAGGCAGGAGGAACTCTGCGGACTCGCCCAACCCCTCTCCGCTCCCAGAGCAAACAGAATCGGACTTGGTTCCTTGCCCGAGCGGCCAAGCTGGCTCAGAGGCCCTGCCACAGGGGAATAGCCTAAAAATAAAGATCCTAAAAGCGATCGACCAACATGCCCAAGCGAGGCTGGAGAGGGGGCGGCGGCATGGTGACAGCTAATCCATGACTACACGCAGCAAAAATGTGATGCGAAACGTTTCTCAGTTTTCTTCTGAAATCCCTGGGAAGCCATTATCGAGCACGACTACTTAGGAGGCACATTCTGGGCACTTTTCCTGGCCAGGGAAGGCGCTCTCATCTGCCATGAGCAGCCGTTTCTGGCCATTGGCCGAGCGCACGGTGAAAACGCTGTCTTCACGGACTGGTGGGAACGTGACCTGTGGCGAGTGCGCAGCCATCTGACTGTCGTTGGCTTTAAAAGTCCGAAACTTTAGGTCTCGGGAAGGTGGGAGGCAGGAGACGCTGGGTCTGGCTGGATCCGCACACTCACAGATTCCGGGTGCAGGGAGGAGGGCCCCGCGGTGCAGGGTGGGCCTGGCACTCTCGGGTCCCTGAGCTCAGGGTGACGGAGGAGACCGCCGGGGAAACTGGCTGGCTCACTCGGCAAGCATCTCCCTGACATCCGAGGGGACCGTGCTTTCTAAGAGAATGCGGAGCCCGTTAGGTGTTCGGGCCTCTTCGAGTCTGGGCGGGTGGAACGGTGGAGAGAAACCATGTACTTCGGAAATATTGAAAGAGCCGCTGGCCCAGCACAAAAACCACCGTGGGCTCCCTTCTCGAGAGATGGCACATGACCGACAGGTTCTCCCAAGCTCTATGAAGGTGGTGGCCATGCCGCTGTCGCCCCGCCCCAGCCCTGACTTTGGTCTGTGGAATCAATACACATTTCCGAGGATCAGGGGCCCCTCAAGTCAGATCCCAACAGGAAAAAGGGACATGGTAGCTGGAACAGGACAACTGGCCAGAACCCGAAGGACACCCAGGTGATGGAAAGGAAGCAACTACTGTTCAGTTTGTTTGGGGAGGGGGGGGGTAACCTTGAAGGGGAATATCATTTTTTGAAGATGTTAATTTATTTTTAGAGAGGGGGGAAGGAGGGAGAAAGAGAGAAAGAGAAGGACACCCCCAACTGGGGACCTGGCCCCCAGCCCAGGCGTGTGCCCTGCCTAGGAATCGAACCAGTGACCCTTTGGTTCACAGGCCAGAGCTCAATCCACTGAGCCACACCAGCCAGGGCAAGAATATAATTTTTACCTGTCTTATTAAATTAAATCGAGTAACGTACTTGCTCATGACAAGGGGCGATTTCTATTTTTAAAAATCATAAACACTACACATTAATGCTGGAAAAAGCAAAGTTTGTAAAGCGTTATATTCGAAACGCAGTGGTTCCACAATAATAATTATCCTTCTTCTCTCTTCCTCATTTCTTTAGAGGGTTTTCTCGCTGAAGTGCCCAAGAGACCCTCGTCCCTGGCTGTGCGCGGAAGGCCAGGGTAGAAGGCATGGATTTTGCTGGATCATCATTGCTCCCAGTCCTCAGCAGCGGATGCTGCAGTCACGAGTTTGAAGTTTAACTCAAGGTACTGAAGCCAGGGACTCCAGACTGACCACAGAACTGGTCCCTGATGCCCGGGCAGGAGAGTGCAGGCCCGTTGCCGCACTTCTGCCCCTCCTCTCCCGACAGCGGGCTGGAGACAGCTCAGAGCCCAGCAGCCGCTAAGCGGATCTCCCCTGGGGCCCGGAGTCAGCCCCTTTCCGTGGCCAGGACAGAGAGGCCCTGCTCCCAGCTTCAGCTCACTGCCCGGTGCATGGCCACACCCACCAGGTTTGGTCCCTGGTGGCCCCAACCCCGGGAGACTGGCAGCTGCTGTCACCTCACTCCTGCTCTGATAAACCTGACTTTCGGGGGAAAGCCTGCTCTGCACCCCGTCTGTTTCCCAGTTGCTTAGGCTCCAGTAAGGTTTCCCTTCAGGCTGGGTCCAACTCTTCACACACACCGGCACCCTACACACACAGACACACCTGGCTACAGTCCTATTAAGTACCCCAACCCTGGCCTTTGGCCACCTCCTTTTTCTCCCTGAATGCCCCCTGCAGGGAACTAGGGGGGCTTCCTGACTGCCTGACGCACACACTAACCTTCACAGGGACCGCCTAATTGCTCTAAGAATGTCATCTACGTCATCCTTCAAAAATAGCTCTGACAGTTTTTCTTTCTTTAAAAATATTAAGCAATGATACTCCACAGTTCAAAGGATGATATGGATGGACTGCTTTCCTTTTCTTTTTTTTTTTTTTTTTTTTTGCCCCCCTGAAATCAATCCAGAATTTGCTTACAAAAATCATTCCTGCTTTGTCTTTGTAAAGCTGCAATCACTTCTAGTACAAGAGGCTACCTTTTATAATTAGGGAAGACAGAGAGGTCCGGGGTGACCTGGCCCCATGACCTGGGAAGAGAAAGGTACTGGCAAGAACTGGGGCAGTTTTCAACTCTGTCCATCCACATCCTTCCTGCTCTTTCCAGCCATGGGGCCTCGCATTTGGTTGGGTTGGTCCAGTGGGAGGTACAAGTAGCAATCAGAAGACAGAAAGAGAGAGATCCCGGCGTTTATTCCCTTGCCTCCTTTTCCACTCGGGTCGCCAGGTAAAATACAGACTGTTCGGTAAAATATGAGCTTCAGATTAAAACAAGGAAAAAAAAGTGTGTAGTAAAAGTACACTCCAAATATTCCATGGAAGAAATTCACACTATTTAAGGGGGGGGGGGGGGTGCTTATCTGGTGCTGAAATTTAACTGGGCGTCCTGCATTTTTATTTGCTAAAGACAGGAAAGTCTACAAAATTGCCCAAAACTCAGAAACGTCCATCAACAGAAGGACACAGCCCCTGTTGGGCAGTCCCTCCACACAGCCCCGTCTCTGCAGCCCTGCGGCCGCCAGTCTGCAATACCACTCCGTTCTCTGTTGGTTCCCCTGAGCCCTGCACACGCCTTTGCAAATAGTCCCTTCCGTGGTTAACTCCGCTCACAGTGCTCAGGTGGCCGGTGCCTCCGTTTCCCCCCAGGAGCACAACGGAGGCATTCGCCTCCGAGGACCTCCAACTCCCCTCCGCCAGCCTTGCTCTTGGAAAATATCCCATCACCAGCGCTGATCACCACCTCCAGCCCAGGTCAGGTGCTCAGCAAATATTTCTAGATTGAATAAATGAGCAAAACAAAGCTTGAGTCCGTACCGTTTTGCAACCCCTCTTCTCTGGCTCGTAAGGGCCTGAACGAAGGTCTCTGTTCCGAAGAGACTGTATTGTAACCAGCAGAGAGGAGGAAAGGATTGAGAGCGTACTTGACATGGAGTGAGGGGCAGGGGCCCAGCCTGCGTGGGCCAGGGTGTGAGGTTCCAGTGCGTTCCAGTTAACCATCGTGGTGGGACGAATTATCCCCGCATTGTGCAGCTTAAACACAAGAAGTGACGATACCACGCCCCCCATTCGTGCCCACTCTGCTGCGGTCTCCCATTCAGTGGCAGCCAGATGGCCCTGGGGCTGGAGTCACCTGGCGGACTCTCCCACCTGCCCACCCACCCAGCCCCAGAGCATCTGTCCAGCGGCGGGGACAGGGGGCTCGCTCAGGCTTCCTCTGAGTACAATGGCTTGAAGGTAGCTGGGCCATCAGGTGGTGACCGCTGTCCCCCACTGCAAGCACCCCCAGAGAGAAAAAGGGCAAGCTGCCAGTTTCCTAAGGCCTGGACCCAGAGAACCACATGCCTCTCTCTGCGTTGTGCTATTGGCCTGAGGGGTCACAGGCCACCCCCATGAGGCTGGAGGGGACTCTGAACCCCCGGGGGCCAAAGACTTGGCAGCCACCTTTAAACCCCCTACAAAGTCTGACCTAAAACCAGAAATCACACAAAATTACAACCAACACACGATGTGGTCCAGGAATATGTGCCAAGTCCGTGAAAAAGTACAGAAAACCAGAAAGAGCAGGGAAGTTGTACGCCCCTTCCTTGGAAAATAAAATTCAAGTTAATTTTCACACCAAGTTCCCAATTACCTATCGGTTGTGCTTAAACCAGGATGCGGTTGAGAAAGCACTGGGAAAAAATAATGCATCGGGAAAGAAAGTGTATGTATCTGTTTTGGGGAAAAAAGAGGTTGGTGTGAGGCACCCATCACCGGCCGTCCTCACAGCAGGTGACATGACCAGGGGACCCACTCTGAAGGCTCAGGCTTGATTCGTGCTCAGCCTAATAACTGTTTATCAAAGGCTTAGGTTAGAGGGTGGTAAAGCGAAGGCGCCCATCAGACAACTGGGAATGCGTCAGTCAGGGCCGTGCCTTCCAGAGTGCGTGGCTGAGTGAAACTGCTCCCATCTTGAGACAAACTCTGATGGGTGGTGACCTAAGGCATTTAGTGGCTCTCCTGACTCCCCGAAAAGGTGAGGGGGGCAGGCATCCGCCCCTGGAGCAAAGCCACTCAGATGCCACCAGCCTGCTAGAAGATGAGGTTTGAGTACAGGACTAGAATAAGCCACCATCACATTTCAAAGGAGTGGACAGCACAGAGATACAGTCAATAGTGTCATAATCACCTTGTACCATGACAGGCAGTTACCGAACTGATTACAGTGATCACATCATAAAATATGTAAACATTGAATCACTGTGTTGTACACCTAAAACTAATATCATATTGTATGCTGACTACAAAGTAGTTAAGAAAAATATTTTGAAGGAGGATTTAAGGCTCTGGATGGTGGCACAGTGGATAAGGCACCAGCCTGCAAACCCAAGTGTTGCTGGTTCGATTCCCAGCCAGGGCACATAACCAGGTGGCAAGCCAGGTCTCCAGCCAAGTCCATAGCTGGAGGCAGGTGAAAGACAACCATACATGGATGCTTCTCTCCCTTTCTTCCTCCCTCCCTCCCTGCCATCTTTCTAAAAATAATGAATAAAATCTTTTTTAAAAAGTGGATTTAGGGCCAGTCTGTTCTCAGCTTGAAAACTGTAATGAAAACTAGTCGCTTCCTGAAAACAAGAAGAAGCCCGCTTAAGAGAAAATAAAAATCACACTTAGAGTGAAACAGCACCTCTTCCTGACTGAACGGTCCAAACGAAGCCAAATCTCCACGATGGATTCCCGTCGATGGGAAACTCCGATGTGTTACTGACTGAGAACGCGGGCAGAAACCGGTGCGGAGGGTCGAGTGGCATTTGCACAAGCTCACAACAGGCCCCGGCTCTCCCCTGAGCCCTCTGTTCTAGAATCACGGGCAGAGCTGTTTCCTGTGAAGCACAGGGAGGCTTCTGCCCTCGGGTCTGAAGCACGACCCATGGTGGCTCAGCGAGACCTTAATCAATGGTCGCAGGGGCACTGAGGACCCTAGGACCCTTGCCCCCTGTGCAACTCGATGCGGGAGCAAGTCCAGCTTAAGAAGGAAGCCCGGTTTCTGAAGACAATTAGGCCCACTCAATGGACCAAGAACTTCCTTTCCCGAGAGGCATGAGCATTTCTACAAGCCTTTGTGATCGCAGATGAGCCCGAATCGAAGTCACCTTATCTCGTAGGCCAGGCTGAGATGCAAGTCGGTTCCCTCTTCTGGGAAGCTGCTTGCTGGGCAAGTTAATTCTATAAATAAAATGGAGCGTTTCACCTGATTACAAAAAATAAAATGTTTTCAAGCCCTTGGAAAATATTATTTCCGTCCCAATTATTGATAAGCGGACTACTAAATAGTCCAATCTCCTGAGTGGGGCAGGATCCCTGAGGGTAAGAGTGTCATTTTCCTGGTTAATCTACTTCCTGGGCTTAACAAGATCTGAAAACAAGTTTTTTGTTTGTTCGTTTTGTTTTTTAAAGATTGTCATTATTATTTCCAGAGAGAGGGGAAGGGAAGAGCAGCAGGGAAGGAGAGAGACATCAGTGTATGGTTGCCTCTCACCTGCCTCCAGCTACGGACCTAGCTGGAGACCTGGCTTGCAACCTGGTTACGTGCCCTGGCTGGGAATCGAACCAGTGACCTTTGGGCTCACAGACCGGCACCTGTCCACTGTGCCACCAGCCAGGGCTTGGAAACAAGTTTTGAGCATAATTTATAATTTCAATTTTGCACTAAAGCATATGGGCCTCCTCTGTGTGATAGGGAGCAAAATTCTATCTTTAGTTAGTCTAAAGTTCCAGTGTTTCATCTCAAAAAGAAAGAAGAAGGAAAAAGGGAAGGGAGAATATGGGTAAGGCCACAAGTGAACACACTGCTTTAATGTTTTAGTTTTACAAATGAATGTGGCTGCCCCTGGAATGACTCCCAGATCACATGTACTTGCCAAAGGCTAGTTAACTAAATTGATGAGATTATGGTGCTGCTCAGACCCCATTCTCAGTTTAGCATAAGCTGTTAACCTTGTTCTGATCCGTGGGCTCAGACAACAGCCCACCCCAGTCACCAGTTTATAACCAAGACCCTCTGGGAAGAGAAAGCTCGGGAGAGAGTGTGAACACAGCCTGGTGAGTTCAGACCACATGCTAGGTGACCAGAGCTTTTCTCCTCTAATGGATGTGACCTTGGGCAATGCACCTGATTTCCCGAGAAATTTTGCCTGGCATGGCCTCCCCACCCACCCTCCAGGTCCGTAATGGAATCAAACAGGAGGCCTGCTTAAGATCATTTTCAATTCTGCGATTCAATGTGTACAGATTGGGAGAACCATAAACAGGAACAATACAACCACTGCCACTGACGACATTTCAGGCATGTTCAGTGAGTTAGAAGCACTGCTTCTATCCAAGGCGTGACTTGCACACTGAAGTGAGTACAATGCCAAGAAAGAACTCACTCTCACAACTGATGTGGATGGAAACGAACCCCCTGTCAGCACTGATTCCTAAGCTGACCCCCACGCAGAAGCCTCTCACCTGAGCAATGTTGCCGCTGACCAGGTGGGTGTGGACACCCTGATGCTGTCAACATCTGGCCTTAATAAGCAAGTGCACTTTTCTTTCCCACACCTGGATCAATGGCCGGAGCAACCTGGGTACCCCTATCGTCCTTCCGGAATTCTTTAGAGTGCCCTAAGCCAGCAGCACAATGGACGTAACCCCTAGTCGTACAGTATCCACCGACTGTTGTTTTGACATTTTCTTTCCGGTTACTTCAAATGTGGAAAAAAGAAGGAGAGAAAAGGCCGAGAGACCCAGATGGAGACCGGAATCCTTCGACTTTTTGCTATGGAGCTGCTCACGTCTTTGGTGTTCATGGCAGCGCTCACAGTAGGTCAGCAGGGGCAAGGCCCGGGCTTCTTGGGGCCCACAGCTGCATTGCAACAGGAGTGGCAGGAGCAGAGCTGTCTGGCTTGGGAACGGTGGCCCACCTTAATGACCAATCTCTTTTTCTTTTTCTTTTTCTTTTTTTTTAAGATTTTATTTATTATTTTTAGAGAGAGGAGAAGGGAGGGAGGAAGAAAGGGAACCATCCATGTACGGTTGCCTTTCACCTGCCTCCAGCTGGGGACCTGGCTGGAGACCTGGCTTGCAACCTGGTTACGTGCCCTGGCTGGGAATTGAACCAGCGACACTTGGGTTCACAGGCCAGCGCCCAATCTGCTGAGCCACCAGCCAGGGCAAGACTGATCTCTTTAGCGGGGTGCAGTTGTGAAAATTTTCAAGAGTGTGTTTCCCATACACGTTGCCTCTCAACATTCTAAGTTGTGTTTTTCTCTTTCCCAAGAAGCTTCACGTAGGACAGCAAGTTCCCACCTAAACTCCTACTGTGACAGCTGCAGAACTGGCATCTTCGATGCTCCCCGTGGAGTAGAAGCTCAGTCACCCCAGGCTCCCAGGCGCCTGCATGCGGTCTGTGGAAAGGCCACGGATCAGCATTGCAGGCTGTGGGCTTCTGTCCCCTTTTCTGTCAGAAGCAGCACCAAGTCCCGTCTGCGCTTTAGACAGATACAGGTAGGAGCCCTCTGTAGCCTTTCTCGAAATTGCAATTCTGTGCTATTGCCTTCCATCCTAACCTTCCCTGCTCAGGAGCGAGAGCAGCGGGCGAGCCTCCCACCAGAGTTGACCTCCTCCCTCCGGTGCAAGGGTGAGCGCTCTGTCACTTCTCCATCCTGGACCCACCATCAGCTCCCTCCTCCCCAGGCTGCTCTCTCACCCCCTGAGTGAAACCTCCCCCACACACGTCCCCACACCAAGCAGCAGTGATAGGGCAGGTGGATCCCAGGCAAAGATCTGCCCAGGTCTCTTTCGGTACTGACAGACCATCAGGCCCTCGGAACGCCGAAGGGGAAAATGTTAGTATATACTGGTGATCTGGAGCCAAGGGGAGGGTAAAGTATTTTGGAAATCGATATTGGATTTTATTTCTTATTTGAAAAACCATGCTCAGATTAATAGTAATGTATCTATCAGTCTATGAATCGGATCCATCTCGATCAAGCTCTCTCTCCACCTGCCTGACAGCAGAAAAATAAACTTACAATGCATGTGCCTTCAAATCTAAGTATGAGGTCAACTTCTATGGTTTTGGTTTTATTCGAAACAAGGAGAGGGAGGTACCGAGTACAACATCCTTTTGGATTATTCCTTGTTTGCTTTCATAGAATTATATCAAAGCAAACTAAATCTGCACGCTTCTAGCATGTCTCCAGAACTACCAGAAACTTCTCAAGCTATCATCTGTTTTCCAACCCAAAAGGCACACCTATCCGATGCGATTTCTGGGTGTTTGATTGCTACTCACACCTCAAAGAAACTACAAGTGCTATCAGTCCCCAGATAGTTCAGCATAACACCGCTTCCTAGGCATTTACGGACAGCTGGGATTGAAGCGGGACATTTTACTAAAATCAGGTGCATCTGTGCTGGTTCCCTCCAGAGACATAGCCTCTTGGAAACAAATGCATCACAGCTCACCAAGTCAGGAGAAACACATTCCCGTTTTAGAAATTCAATTTAGCTGGGGTTAGCCTCCAAGCTCTAGAAGTAATCTCTGCTGAAGGTTTATTATTCATAAATCTTCCCTTCGGATTGGAAGCCTCCCAGCAGCCACTCTAATGCCAGTGTTTTTCTACTTTTTCCGTCAATAAAGAATTTAACTCTTGGAGTCTCTCTGGAGGACGAGTTTCAAGATCAAGTTATCCAGCAAAATGATTGTCATGCCAGCAAACCTTTTGAATGGCTCCAAATTGATCATGGGTGGTTCACAATCTAGATTCAGAAAGGTGGAGCTGTATCTATAAACACGTTCCATTTTACTGCAGTGGATGAGCTGTAACCAGAGAAATGAACTACTGTTTCTCTCAAATAGGGCATTAATGGCAGAAAATGAAGTTTTGGGCTTAAATTAATCAGATGATGAAGATCTTTGCTCATATGGGAATGAAAATCTCTGAACAACCAAGACTCTAATGAATTTATTTTTAATTAAAAACATAATAATAACTCTAATATTTCTGAAAAGCCTATCTCCAAACCACAGATGAAATGAAAAACTTCTGAATTGGCTGGTTTGTGTCTGCAGAGGTTGGTGCACAAGAAAGTGAAAGGCATTCTGGGTACAGAATGGATAAATGTCATATTTCAGGGGCATTCTGGATATGGAACAGATATGTGTCATATTTCACATGAACAAATACCATGGCAACAAAAACAAGAATCTAGATCCCCAGCCCTCTTGAGGTATAGTTAATACAACAAAATTCCAGTAGAGCCCAAAAATTTGGATCCCTCTAGAGTTTTAACATATCTGCCTTGTGTCTTCTGGGATCCAAATTGCAATTTCAAGACATTCATAATTCACTCCATAATCTTCATGCTTTGAGTGTTAAATGGAGACCAAAATTAAATTTATATTTGAAATAAGAACACTTTGCAGTGTAGATGACTAATGAATTTTGGGACTAATTGACTACTCACGATTAACTGACTACTATCCAAATCTCATAACATTTTAATGTTCTATGCTTCATAGTTCAATTCTCACGGGTCCCTTCTCTTCAGCACATATTGGCAGCTCCATTTATATGAGTAGGAAATATACATTAAGATAAAGATCTCTCAAGACACCTGTGATAAGAGGGTAAAATAATTGGATTTTCAACGGAATGCAATATTGGGTTAACACAGAAATTGCAAGCTGATCTTCTCAGATTATGAATTTAAGAATAAAAAATTAAGCAACATAAATTTTTAGAAAATGTCTTTCAGACTGCTCCTAGAAGTTTGTACCCGATGTTTGTTGGATTTTTACTGACTATTGTCTTTGTTTATTTTAAGAGGCAAACATAAGCTTAATATTATAATAAATATTGTGTACACATATCATACCTGAACAGTTTTGTGTGAAATTATGGTACCTGTTAATAATAAGTTGAATTTATATAGCATGCTTATTTTCTAACTATCAAATTATCTCTAATTCTCAATTTCCCTTTTTCTATTCAGAAATCAATATCCTCTAATAACTAAAGTTTTATGTACATAAGAGCTTAAATAGCATCTTGAAATTTTCAATTAATTTTTATACCTCTTGAAAAGACACACTCAGTTTTCACTAGAACAGATCAATTTTTGGCTGAGCGAACTTCCGTACCTTGGAATGGCAGAAAGTAATGCTGAGCATGTAGATGGGCTTCGAAGAACCTATGTGACACCAGGGCAAATCCAGGGGACAGGGCATCAATACAAGAGACCCAGTCCTGTCTCGGGCGGGCATTCCTGTGCCTGACGGTCAGGTTCCAAGGGGTGCCTCCTCCTTTGAGGAAGTGCTCAAGATCAAAAGTATCTTTTATATTACTAAGGTGTAGTTTTATTTTGCTTTTTTAAATCTCATTCTCTCATGGACACACGGTGGAATTTTCCAGAGGCTACATGACCTGTGACATTATGACAGACTGAATGCAGAGGGACATTAAAGAGGTTGGCAAACAATTGTCTCAACTCTTTCACTAAAACATATTTTTCTGTTTTGGAAAATACAATTACTTCTCATTCTTAGATGTTACTTCTGTTAACGTGCCATGGGTTCATTACTTGACTTCTAATGAGTGAATGAGTAAACCTTTTTAAAATTTCTCCATTTAATTTTGAATATGGGAAACATCCATGGATATAAATGATGTAAGCAAAAATCCTTTGGGGTCCTTGAGAATTTTTAAGAACGGAAAAGAAGTTGTGAGAGCTAACAGTTTGAGAATGGGTACCATTCATCGGGGCTCTCTGAGGAGTTGTTTGCCTAAAAAAAAACCCTGATTCCAAGGTTGTGAGGTTCTATGGACATGAACTTCAATGAAGAGTTGGATATGACTCTATGAACCAGGAAAATCGGGACGCTCCTATATGACAGGCAGTCCATCCTTCCCCAGGTCACACCAAGGGGACAGGAAGAGCCCTGGGTGTCAGGAAAACTAGTGAAAGAGCTTATTTCCTTCCCTGCCCCCTGCCAGCACTGATCAAGACATTCTGGGGCATCAAACCCGCTATTTATTGATACAATGACCTTTCACCCCAGGGTCACCACCCTGACCCTACATAACAGGGTGGCCTGAAACAGCTGAGGGAGTCAGCAGGGTGCAGATGAGTACAGTACAGAGGAACATCCTCATACCTGAATTTTGCCCAGGCCCAGCTCAGCCCCCAGGGACCAGTTACAGCTGTGGGGTGAGTGGGCACTGGCCCAAGTTTCTCCCGCAGGAAATAGGACCCACTTTCCACATAGCACGAACTCATTTTATAATGAACTACAAGGGAGAGTGTGCGCCCAGACTCTAACCTCACCAGGCCCTAACTGAAGTCCTGGTGCCTGCTGGGCATTTTTCACTATCACAAGTCACCCTGCATTACAATGGCTTCCTCCCACCTCTGTCTCCTTTCACGTCCACGTCCTTCCCATTCCTGGTCACATCCCAGCTCCTCAACTCCAAATCTCAGCTTCCCCATCCATAAAATATGATCATTCCTACATTTGAAGGCCAAGGTGGAGACTGGAGTCCCAAGACAAAATACTCCAGTGTCTACCACATACTTCCAGTTTCTGGTGAATGGCTGACTGCAGGACAGCCGCTGATCCTGTCCCTCCCCTGGGACCAGCTCTGGGCTCCGTATGTGGGGAAGGCTGAAGCAGATTTTAAAACCTCCTTTAAGGAGTCGAGCACTTCACAGTTTTCAGAGCGTTTATCTCATTTGATCTTATTTTATCCTCACAACAACTGGGATGTCTCTCAGCACTCAGCAAGCCTAATGAAGAAAGCAGAGAACTATATTTGCACTGTAATTATCACATTGCCCAAAACGGGAGTCATCCTTTGAGGAGGAAACTGTTCCTACCACTGCACTCAGCCGGCTCAGTTTCCTTTTAAAACCAGACCACGGTGCTCACAGAGAATGGCTAGAACGCGCTACACACTGAAGCGCAGACCTATACTAAGTTTATTCCATGCAAGGAAGATCCACGCTGGCAGCACACCCAAGGCTGCAGGTGGGAAAACAGAAAGCAGTTGGGCTATTCATGCCATCTTACCATTTTCGCCAGATGTCTTGTCTTTTCCATTGGTTGCCCCAGCACCTTGTCGCTAAAGGCATAAAATAAAAAGGGAAAGACAGTGTTATCAAATACATTCAGAATCATTGCGTCCCTCACTGTTTCACATGCCTCTTTCATTATATCAAGTTCGGTATTACTTTAGCCCAGTGAGGGGGTGTGGAACAAGGCATTTATGAGACCAGGAAAGGATCTATTGAAGGGACCCAACCAGCCTCCCTCGACCATATCAAGGGACAGCAGATAAGAGAGCATGGTTGACGGAGCATAGCCTGTCTGATAATAGAAGGGAAACAGCCACTGGTTTGTATCAACTGTGAGAGGATCAGAACTGTCACCTTGGTGAGTGGTGATCATGACGCTGCTATGTTCTAGTTGCAATCACAGCATCCAGTGTCTTTTTAAAATAAATTTTAATCAACCAAAAAACTTACGTTGATAATCACATTTTCTCCTATTGCTGCGTTATTTTTTCTGCCATCATTTAGGCCTCTCCTGTGCATGTTTGTTTCACCTGGCTGACCGGAAGTAAGATATTCCCCAGTTAGACTTGGGTGTCTAAGCAATGTGGTCTGCCCACAAGGAGCTTGTGAAAGGTGTTAGCTACACAGGTAAACCTACCAGCCAGCTTCTGCAAGGCTGTAACTACTGCTTTTAATAACATAATGATCTAAATTGTCCTCGGCCAGGGAGAAAGAAGTTGTTTATCCATCAAATTTCCTAGTAATTATCCAAAAACATGCTTTTAATTGAAAAGGATTGAAAACATGTAAAGTTTCTAACTTTCAGGTGAAAAACAAAAATACGAAGCCAGGTAGGGAGACTGATTTGTCCAAGGTCACAGTGGAGACAGGAGACAGCACTTCCTTGCCCAGAGGTCAGTGTCACGCAGGAATTGCCCCTGTTACATAACTATCTGCAAGAGACTTTGGAAAGAGAGACAGGGTACTGGACAAGGAGAAAACTGCTCTAGGTACTTCCCTGTACGGGATAATGCTGCCCTCAAAATTTATATTTTGGTCCAAGACTTTAGTCTAAAAATCATCTCAAAAAAATAACAATCAGTTCATCGGTTCCCATTGGTGTTCGGTGTTGTCCTAAGGAATTCTCCCAGGTCCCTTCATCAACCATGGTTGGGAAAACATTGCTTTCAGGTTCTGATTAATGTTGATAAATGGGGCGAATAATTAAGACTTCTGTTAAGGAAGTCAACCTTCCTGTCTATGCTTATTGCCTTGTGCAGATGATAACTTGAGACAGTCAAGTCTCCAATTTATTACCAACCCCAGCCTGTGCCCCCCCATCCCAGTCAGGGTGAAGTATAAACACCACCACCACCCCAAAAAGTGACAAGTTGGAAACTTGACATCAATGTCGGTCTCTTCGTATTTGAATTAGAACCCCTTAAATCTTCAGAATGCTAGATCTCTCCTGTGTTCCCACACTGGGAGAAGGTTGCAGTTCTTAGCCAAACGTCAGTTGTTCTTTGACACACTCCAGTTAGGTCCCCAAGTCCTGGCATCCTTAGCTAAAGTGCTCAGCCTGTAATAGACGCCATCTTCATTTAAACCAAATCACGCTTTTCTTAAGGAGAGCAGATGCAAGCAAAACTCCCCCTTTCTTTTGTCCTGTGCTTATTTATTAGTTCCTTTTTCCAGACACAAAGCTGGTAAGTTCAAGTTCGCGGCACTCGATGGAAATCTGATCACCACGGCGAGGATCAAGCCATCAGCATAGTAGCTGTCAGCGATGCTCAAACTCTTCCCCCTTCCCCATATTATGTGTAGATGGCTCATTAAAACAAATCAAATTCCACCAAATGGAAGTACAGTGTTCTAGAGTTAAATAAAGTCCAATTAAATAGCCTACAACCACAAAATAGGTGCACACTCAACCCCACTGTCTTTAAATACCTTAAACATGGACACCTTTCAAATGTCGTGAATACTTCATTTCATAAAAGATCACCTTTCAGAAACCTGAAGAAAACCAAAGTGAAATGTGCATGTGGGAGAAAAAGGAGTCCTTTCTTCAGGATTTCTAAGACTGGTTTTTGTGTCATGTTTCATCTGACAGATGCAAAATGCAGTCGCTAGAAGTCATGAGGAGACGGTGTCTCGGCTCAGAAAATGATCCTAACAAAAAAGTACTAGTCATTGAAAGCACCTTATTTTTCTCAGAATTCTTTGAGACCTTGTGACATTTTCAAGGCAAGGCTGAGAACAGTGGGGGAATCCAAAAGCTTTCCTGTCCCTGGGGCCCTGGTGGTTGTCACACCTGATTGTTTTAGCACCAGATGAGATAGTTGAAATTCCCCTGAGTCAGTAAATGAAGAAAGTCCAGGTTAGGCTGATGTCAGGATGGTCACAGCTCATGCGTGCCATGGCCAGACAGGCTCCAAGGGCAGCCAGCAGTGCATCATAGACTCATAGAATCCTGACAGCACCCCTGATGAGGTACATACCACCATGATCCTCATCAGCCTCACTTGACAGATTGCAGCCTAGAGCACAGAGAGGATTTGATCGAGGTCATGAGACTGAAAAGTAGCGGACTCATAACTCCAACCCAAAGACCCTGGCTTCAAAGTCCTCTCTTTAAACCCTCAAGCCTGAGCATCTCCCAGGATCCCCCGAGGACCTCCCTCAGCAGGTAGGAAGAGTCCTGTGTGAAGGTCAATGTGACTTCATTAGCAGCCACAGAGTTTTAAGGACACTTGACTTAAACAGAGTCAAACCAACAGTCCGGGGATCAATGGTAGAATTATTGTGAGGTCTTTCATGAAATTTAAATAACCTAAGAACCATAGCTAGGCTATGCTGAAATGGATGGATGGGTGGGTGGATGGGTGGATGGGCGGATAGGTGGATGTCATTCTTCAAATGTCCAGTAGGGAAAAGGTTCTTTTTCACACCATGATAGAAGTCAGTGTACTGAGAGAGGGGGCTGCCTCCCCAACACAGGCACCCACCCACCCACGTATCACCATGGGAGAAAAGACCTTGAACCTTTATCCATCAGTCCTATCACCATCATGAGAACCTGTGTTACCTGTTGGACAGAATATCAACTCTTCTAACTGGACTAGTAAATAAAATGAAATGTTATAGGGAAAGGGCATGATAGACTGTCTTCAGGGCAAATCCTGACAAGATTCTGAGTGTCAAGCTCTGTTCTAGGAACTTCAGAAATGACTCCATGGGATCATGAATACCACCATTGTGTCATTCCATTTATATACCAATTCAAGTTCGTATGTTAGGGTATGCAGAAGGCAGGAAAATGTTCTCTGACCAAATATATTATCACAATCTTTGGTTAAAGCAAACATGTAGAATATGCTGTCGAGCCCTGGCTGGTGTGGCTCAGTGGGTTGAGCACTGGCCTGTGATCCGAATAGTTGCCAGTCTGATTTCTAGTCAGGATACATGCCTGGATTGTAGGCCAGGTCCCCAATTGGGGGCATGTGAGAGGCAATACATCAATGTTTCCCTCCTTCTCTTTCTCCTTCCCTTCCCCTCTCTCTGAAAAGTAAACAAATTAAATCTCAAAATGAAAAGAATATGCTGTCTAAATTATCTGGAAGACCAAGCACGAGTGGGCTGGGAGCTCCCTACGTGAGGCATTCCATACACTTTCATCAGCAGAATTTTCTCCTCTGTTTTAAGACCGATCTGGAAAGCCATTGCCAGGGCCACTGAGAACAGCAGTGCTGGACATACAGGGGCTTTTGCTTATTTTTTGCTTTGGTCGGGAAACAAGTGGAGGTCAAAAACCAGCACAGTTTCAACATAGCAAAACTGGAAATAGGAGCTCCTCTTCTAATTCTGCTTCCAGAAGAATCCCTTCGTGTTTCTTGTTGTCTGCCCCTTGCTGTGGCACTTGACACGGGTGTCCTCATTCAGGTCTTCTGGTCAACCCAAGCTCCACTCTACTGACTTCATGTTCATAAAACACTCCTGTTGGGACCCTGGGAGACCCCTTGTCCCACACAGACCCCAGCACCTTCTTCCACGTGCTCCTAAGGGTCTAGGAGAATACACAGCACCCTTCTCCTCCAGCTGTGTGAACGCCGAGTCCCTGCTGCTCCAGCCAGCCTGGTGCCTGTCCTCAGGTACATGCGCTTTCCCTCTTCAAACACATCAGGACAACGTCATTCCTGGAACCTCTGTGAGGAACCAGGGATCTGCGTGGGGAAATGTATTCCACTCAATCTACCCTGAGAATCACAAATAAGAAAACTCCTCGCTTGCTAGGACACAGACATGTTTCCCTCAGGACGACCTCTTCTTATACGATCCCCTTGTCGCCACTAGGAAATGCTAAATAGCCGTCCCAGGACATGGGCTGAGAAGTTGAAATTGCTGCACTCCAGGAACCCTGGTCTCCAGCACAAGCCAGGCTTGTGGGGGGGGGGGGGGTCCCCACTGCATGGGAAGCACAGCCAGAGGTGGGCGGGCAGCTCACATCAGCCGCGACCCTACTCACACACAAGCCTGGCTTGTGCTGGAGACAAGGGTTCCTGGCAATGTTGACTAGTAACAAGGCGGCATTTCAGGATTTAATAAACCCCTAATTAAAAGGAGCTTGAATAAAGAGCAAGTAAGTATATGATAGTTCCTTCTGATAACCTAGTAGGTGCCAAGTAGCTATAAAAAGGCAGGAGCGGGATTAAAAAGGTGGAATTGCTGAAGTAATTGTGCCTGACAGTCCCGTTGCAGCAGGAGCTGCAGGAAAAGAGCAGAGGATGCGCTCTTTTCATTTCCCAAGAAGCAGAGCCTGGGACAAAGGCCGTTTGTGCTGCAAGTGGGGAAAAGGTACCAGGAAGGAGGGAAGAGGATGGGGAGGAGGGAGGAGAGGGCAGTGGGAGGATCTGCCACCCAGCTGGCATAGCCCAGTGCACGCAGATGCCAATCTTGTTCTGGTCCTGGTTGTGCGACCTGTGTCAGAAGACAGACCCTGGCAGGGAGAAGGTGAATGAGTTATCACCTGTCTCTGCCTCCCGCTGTCCCAATTCAGCGCCATGGAGTGTCAATTCCCGATGCGTAGAGATCAGGTAACATCTTGAAGCCTACCTGGGGACACAGGAAGCCCCAGGGCAGGAGGTGCAGAGGTGGAGAGGAGCATGGAGTGGGCTGGGGGTGACATGCTGTCACCTCACACCTGCTGGATATGGACTCGGTCTATGGAGCCCACACTGAGCTGGCCACCCACAGGGGTCCTCACGGATAGGCCTGGTGAAAGACGAGTGACTCAACACGTAAGTTTGGCTGAGTGAGTCTTCACAACCAAGTTGCAAAATCAAGGACAGTCCCATTACATGAGGCACTCAGCTAGCGGGACAGGACATGCCAATGTCCCGATAAATAACTGACTTCAGATCTGTTTCCCTCTGAACCTTGAGCCTGGGGTGGCTGTGAAGGCATGTCTGGCCACACACATCAGCAGTACCAATGTCCTAACAGCGACTAGAAAGCATGGTGGTTTCCATCCCCAACAGTAAAAACAGCCTGACTGCCTGGGGCACGAGGCCTAGGCTGTCTTTGAAATGAGTGACTTGATGCCCCTATGGTTCCTCGGGGAAATCTACACAAGATCTTACTGTTCCCAGAGTTGTCACTGTTGGAACAGTGAGTCAGACAGTTCTCAGGCACAGAATACAGGCGTGGGCCAAGCGGGCTGCATTCAACCACCTTGAGTAGCAGCGGGGCTCCCCCAAGCAGGTCCCTGGAACTCGGGCTTGTTTGCAGGAAGGTGTAAATAACGAAAGCTGGCGATCTGAGCACCTCGGGGCTCTGGGACGTCCATCAAACATTCTTCTGAGCTAATAAAGCTCTTGTGATAATCATACCCACAAGTCTTCTTCCATACGAACCACTGTAAACCGGCTTTTGCCCCACCCTTTTAGGGGGGAGTGGGGGGACACCAAGAAACTCATTAATCAAGGCAAATACTGCACAGGATTGCTAATATCTGAAACATGAGTCAAACTCATAGAAACAGTGAGTTGAATGGCGATTGCTAAGGCCTGGGGGCGGGAGGGATGTACAGAGAGGATGCTGGGTGAAATGTTATCAACTTTTAGCTCTCAAATGAATAAGGACCAAAGAGCTAACATAGAACGTGACGGTTACAGTTGATAACATGGTTGTATAATTAAAATGTGCTTAGGAGAATGGAACTTGAGTGTTCTCACGCACAAGAAGGATAAATATTCGAGGTGATGGATGTGGTAAATAACTTGACGGTGGGAATCTTTCCCAATCTATACGTGTATCAGATCATTATGTTGTACTGTTGAAGGATGTTCATCTTTTATTTGTCAATGATACCTCAACAAAGCTGAAAAAGATGAGAGTTTAATTCAATACCTCGGAAAAATTAAGAGCACTGCAAAAAGTCATTGTCAGCAAATAGCAACATTTTACATAAAGACAAAATCCGTCAGTATTACTGATATTTACTTTGGCCTCGGGCTCCTGAGAAGGGAGGTGGGCACTCCCTCAGGCTCATTGAGGTAGCTTTTACAGTTACACAAGTCAAAGGTTCCAGTGGAGTGATTTCAAGGCTTTAGAAAATTATTCTAATACAGTCTTTGAAATCTTCCATCTGCAGCTTTCTCAGGGGCTCTGATGGCAGGTTACAGATTTGTACTGTCATTTGGAGAGTTCTTATTACATGATTTCCAGAATACTGCAGTATTCACCTTTTGGATGATGCCAATATGTATTATATCATCTTTAGGATGAAAGGCCAGTTCCCATTAAAAGACATTTACTTGTTATTTCAGAATTTGAAGAAAATAAATGTGAAATCAATTCCAGTAGAATTTGGGGTAGAAATGACTATCCAAGAATATTTTCTGAATCTAGCAGGTCTGTCCAGAAAGTTTTGAAGCCGATGTCAATGTAATTAAAATAGTTTGCGCAGCTGATACTTTTGGGACAGACTTCTTATACTTGCAGCCTTTAAGTGGATAAATCTGTATTTTCCCCAAGAACTGGCTTGAGATTTAATTTGGAAAGATAATGACTTGCCTAGAAAGACACCACTTCCAAAGCCCCTTAGGGTTGGGGAACGAAGAGCCTTGGAAACAGTAAGGACCCCGGGTCATCACCAAGGTCACCAGGGTCCCACCCACTCTCCATCCTTTCTCCCCCACCGCCGTCTCCCTGAGAGACTAGTTTATTTGGCCACTAAATATTGGAAAGAGCTCTCTATATACATGCATTCACTTTGGCCCCACTGGAGAAAAGTTGGCAAGGCCCATGGAGCCAGGTCCAAAGGGACGAAGAACAAAGGGACCCCGCAGCCTCTGGCTCACAGAGGCATCTGTGTTCAGCTGGAACGGAGCCATCAATGGAGGAGGGGCCGACCCTCCCTGTCCTGGGGTTAGCCCCTCACCAGCAACAGCTTTGCAGCACAGACTAACTCCCTGGTGACAGGGCCTGAGTCTCCCCGACACTAAGAAATAAAAGATTCTTCTCTAAAGCAGATGGCCAAAGGTAGGTCCCTTCACCCTTGTGCAAACCATCCACAGGCAATGAAGGTCACGGGTTCAGGTGTCAGAGGCCCAGACTCAACCCATGGTTGTGGGTAGGGGTGGGGTGGGGAGGTGATTCATTGCGAGGACTAATTGTTTACTTTTCCTCCAAAAAAGCAGGCACTGGCCTGAGCCCTAAGGGTCCCCAAAAGAAGGACCCGTTCTCTCACTGACGGCTCACAACCTGGAGGGACAGAGACTAAACCAACCATCTCAATAATGTG
Source organism: Noctilio leporinus (assembly GCA_004026585.1). Lineage (NCBI taxonomy): Eukaryota > Metazoa > Chordata > Mammalia > Chiroptera > Noctilionidae > Noctilio > Noctilio leporinus. Next base: position 128,849 of record PVIW01002414.1, read on the forward strand.
GGTCAGAATTTGACTCAAAATGGCTAAGATCAGGGGCATAGGTGAGGGACCCCAGTGTGGGTCAAGGGGGTTTTCTACCTCTTGAGAAGTGTGAACAACAGCACCCCCACCAGCCGGGGAAATCCCTTACACAATTTCTGTTCCCTCCCCCTGAGGACAGGCCATAACCTCCAGCTCCTCCTGGCCACATGAGGGACTAGGCACCCAGTAGACATGCGCTTCCCACCTGTCCATCCATGACAGTATTTTCCAGAAGAGGTATTATTTAGTAATCTCAAATTGATGGCATCTGTGTATCAAGAGAAGGGAGAGTATTATTTTAAGGCCCTTTTTAGCATTTTGCCCTCTGTTCCCAATGCCTTCCCTCTGTTGGATTCTGTCTACTAAGTAGTTGCAGAGATTTGGCCAAAGTGGGAAGAAGAATCCATCTCATTCCTATGGTGGCTTCGGAGCCCTTGTTAGCAAACGCTACGTAATGCCATCAAGCCCCGGGTGATGCAGTTTTTCCTAAGTAATTCTTCTCCACGGCGCTATCTTCCTCTCCTGCCATTGTATCCTGATACTCACATTTCTAATGACTTCAGAGTTTTTAGTGCCCCCAAAATGGTAGCATCCTGACAAACAGCTCCTCCGGTGGCTCATACACAAGAGGATCCCTGAGCTGCGTGCATTTGGCATAGACTGGCTCAGGGACTGCAACTTCTTTGCAAAATCAACAGCCATCAAAATGGAGACCCGTCCCCAAGCATCCCAGTGCTTCCTGATCAGCGTCTTTCTGTTTTTTCTTCGGATCACTATGAAGAAAAAAGTTTCTATGGTTTGATGTTTTGTGCTTTGCAGACAAGGCTCGTGAGTCTCTCGATGAAATGTCAGACTTTAAATGAGCCGAGGAGGGAAACCACAGCACCGGCACCGTGAACCGGAATAAGCAGCTGGGCGGCCAGCAGGTCGCAGGTGGTCACCTGGGGCCAGGGCATCATTAAGCTGCAGCTTCTCAGGAACATCAAAGGCACATCATTCAAGACCCCTCCCACATCAGAGTCCAGGAATTCTTCTGTGAAGCAGGAGACGCTTTCATGCCGACATTTTGCAAGAAGGAAAGGATAAGATTCAGGTTCTTGCCTCTGATAGTTTTAAATGGTCTATAATTCTGGTAACATTCTGAAAATTGAGCAGTAAAAACTCACTAATTTAATTCCTAACGGTGTAGACATGAACGTTAAAAGAGAACTTTAGCTGTCTTTTCTTTTTTAAAACAACATTTAGTTTAAAAAATTGATTAGGCTCTTCAATGACAGGGGCTTTAACTTTTATTCTTTCTTCTAATTCTTCCTCTGGGCCGGCTGTCACCTCTGTAAGGCCCTCAGGATGCATTCTGCCTTGAATCCTCAGCCCGACTCCTGGTATTTTCGTCCTGACCTTTATGGTAACTGAAACAGCCAGCTTTGCTGTAGTTCGGGGAGACCATTTATGAAAAGGACCCTCCTGTTTAGGGATTTTAAGCTCAATATTTTATCTCACAATCATATTTTTAAAAATATTTTCTACCCTTCAAAATCCCTTTGCACCAACATTCTTTAATTTTTTTTTTATTTTGAAAAGGAGGATCTGGTCATTCTGAAAATTTTGGAAAATGAACATACAAGGAGGAAAACAGAAACTGCATCTAATCCACCCAGAGTTCATCCATGGTGACAGTCCATGTGGGGTGGAGCAGAGCAGGGACAGAAAGGACCCTTGTTGGCTGTGGCAGTTGCGTGGCCACCAGAGCCTCACCAGACACAGGTAATGATGGTGGTCAGCTCAAGCAGCAAGGAACATGACAAAAAGCCTTTTTTTTTTTTTTTTTTAATTTCTAAATTATATTTGATTGATCACACTATTACAGTTGTCCTGACGTTCCCCCTCCGCCCCCCTCCACCAGCACCCGCCACTCCCTCAGGCAACCAGACATTGTTCCTGTCCAAGGCATGAGTGTAAGTTCTTCGGCTACTCCATGTCCTGTACTGTACTTGACACCCCCATTTGTCCTTCTTACCCCCCTCACCTCTTCGCCCATTCCAGCACACATCCTTCCTCCTCAGGCAGCCATCAAGGCACTCTCCGTATCCATGGTTCGAGCTCTGTTCTTCTTGTGTGTTTGCTCAGTTTGATTTTTAGGGTCAACTGTCGATAGCTATGTACTTTTGCCAGCCCGTTGTTCCTGGCTCTGATCCGGCACTGAGGCTGTTTGGCGGAAGCTGAGGCTTCCCCACTCGCTGAAGGTCCTCTCTGTTTGGGACCTCGCAGCGACTTACAAGGACCAAGGGCCGGAAACTGCTGTCATCACCATCTCCGTCAGTTTCTCACAGTCCCACCACTGCAGCTATCAGCACCGTTGGGAAGCAGTTGCCATAGGATGTACTTTATTTGCAAGTCTGTGAGATCATGCTATTCTCACCACAGTGTAAATACCTGGCATCATGGATTGGGTGTATTTTTCTTGAGGGTGTCATGGCGAAGAACACAGGGTCTGGAGCTGTGGGGGAAGGGGGGAGGAATGGCTGACTCTAAAGAGACCTAATACATGTGTCTAATCTCATCAACTATGCAACTAAACAGGTAACTTTTACAATTATAAATTGCACCTCGATAAACCTGACCCAAAAAAGAAAAGGAGGAAAAGAGTGTCCTGGAATCAGACTGTCTAGGCTATCTCCGCCCTGTTACTTAGCAGCTGTGTGACCCTGTGCTGGTCACTTAACCTCTCTGAGCCTTCATTTCTGCTGCTGTACAATGGGAGTAACAATGCACCTGCCTCGTCAGGTTGTGAGAATTAAATGAGTTTAAAAACAGTCACATTGCATGGATCTGGTCCCTCAAAGGACTCTGACTGTGAAGGAATGGGAAAACAGGCTTCCAAAGAAAAGGCCTGACTGACTCCATTGTGTTCGACCTGCAGTAAGTGAAGGGGATGAAAGAACGTTGGGCTCAGAAGCTGGAAGGCCAGGAGGAGCCCCAGCTCTCAAAGGGGGCCACATGGCCATGAACAAGTGATTTCATTGCTCACACCTGGGCTCCTTCAACTGCCCAGCTTTTCTTCATCAAGGATGATATTAAATGGAATGCATATGTCACATGGGTATTATGAGAATCCAAAGAGGGAATATTAGTATTTGTCCTCATTCTTTTGTCTCCAAGTAAGCAGCATCTACCTGTGAACTCCCCAGTTATTAATTGCAACGGAAGTTTCTGGGCCTCCAACCCTGGCATGGATGCACTTCATGGATTTGGTGCCAATCACAGCTCATGTTTTCTTCTAGAAAGAGAAGTCACCGGAGGGTGGAATGAAGGCCCAAGGAGAAGGCTGGAAGGAGCCGCCCTGGGGACAGCATGTGTGTGTGTCTTACTCAACCCACATATTCTCCAAAGCAACACTTCTCCATCTAACCCCCTTCATTTTTTTGTCCTTCCTTAGATTATGCTCAGAATAAAGGCTATTGCTGTAAAGACCAGATGCCTTCTAGAGCAGCTGCTGAGATTGAACAGAAGACAATAGGCTATTGGATAAAGACACACAAACCCCACCCCCATCTGTCATCTCTCACAGTGTATACAGAAGGTACCAGAACCAAGCCAAGCAGAAAATGACTGCAGAGATTTGCTTTCACTCTGCACCCCAAGAAGTTATGGCTGAGCGGCCAAACGCCAAGAACAGAAAAGGAGATAGGAAACTGTCAATAAAAACAAAAGCAGAAACCGAGATGTGCCAATAAACTACCTTAAACGACTTCATTTAAGGACAAATACCTTACACAGATGGTGCGGGAGAAAACCAACAGGCATGGCCAGTCTTCTAGAACTAAGTGAACCCTATATATCATTGTGACAATACCAACCCTGCCGGTCCGTGCCTGGAAAAGCTGATACATGATCAGAAAATCCACACGTGGTTTCTCCAGATTACGGTGACTGGACACAGAAAAAGACACAGCTTTGCTTTGTTTTCAACAGTAGATAACACTGGCATTCCATTCCCCCCAACTATTTCCCAGCACGGCCAGTAAATAGCCATGCTGAGCATAATCAAATCAAGGCAAAGGGGGCCAGGCACTGCTGAATGAAAACGCCCCTATGGCCGGGAGAATTGGACCCTGAGGACAGCCAGCCATCCTGGACATGGAAGGTCACTCACCATGGTTGTGTGGCTCCACCATGGTTAAACCAACCATGATCTACTGAAGGCAACTTCCTCACCAGGGGAACAAAGTGGTGAGCAAGAGAAAATCGGCCACAACCAAACCCACTGTGAGACAAGACAAGCCACATATAGGGAACAATGACGCTTCCAGGTTTGACAGACATTTCCTGTCTTTGCACCAAGACACCAGGCTCCACCTCCGCAAACAGAAACAGCTTAACATGTCTATGGCAACGACACTGTGCGGTGGATGTGACAACTATTTCCATGTGATAGAGACAAAACAGAAGACACAGAGAGGCCCTGTACCAAACGCAAGGACCTAGAGCTAAGTGGCAGTCAGATGGAGTGTGAACCTGGGCAGACTGGCTTAGAAGTCTGCACACTTGCCGCTGGCTTGGAAGAGGGGAGACCTGATTCTGACAATCCCCTCTGCCACCCCCACCAGCACAGATAAGTTATGCCCCGTGCATGCGGTGGTAGAGGAGAAATCGTGCTTCCTGACCCTCCTCATTGTGGAAGTATACGACATCACAAAAAAATTCTGTGCGTGAAAATGCATGGACCACTGCAGGAAAAAAAGGTGGGGTGAATGAACCCACTTCACAAGGTTTTTGGAGACCCTGATACTGGCACTTGCCTGCAGATGCATGTCCTGCACCTGTGAGGCCAGGGCTCCTGGACCATGCAGACAGCTCGCAGCGATCTCTGCCTGGTTTGCGTTTCACACCTTTAACCAGCTGCCTGGACACTTGACCCTACACTCATCTGTGGAGGTGAGTAGAGCTCTGTCCTCACGCGCTGCCTGCTGGTGACGGAGAGCAGATGTTGACTTGGCACGTGGGTTACCCAGTGTGCTTCCCCGACACCTCACGAGCTACTGACGTGCTTTTTGGGTAATAAAGAAGCAGCCAGGATTCCCCTCCACCGCCCCTCAACTAGAGAGAAAATAGCTTCAGAAGCCTGGGGTTGTGTACTCTTGGAAGAAAGGGAAATGCTTTGTCGAATGTAAATCAGCTGTCGGAGCTCAAGCCAATCAAGATGCACATTAGGAGTCTGGGGTAAAAACTCTGTGGACCATGAGATCTGGGGCTCCCTGGGGAAGTGAAAGGCCCAGCATCTCCCCAAGAAAACAAAAGGCACAATCCCCCTGCCTCCATCACCATCAGCACCACCTACCAACTTGTTCCAACTGCTGTGTCTCCTTCATGATGAATATGTGTTCCATCTTTTATTTCCAAAACTCTCCAAAATCCTGAGTTGCTGGAAAATAATCCCCATTGTAATTTGGTCACAGGTTGCCTTCTAGGGACGGGGCCAAAGCTCATGCCCCTGAGGTGCTTCCTATCTGCTCACATGGACCCTGGCTCCTCTATGATGAGAACTCTTCACATCCCAGGCACGGAAGTGTTTCTTTCATGGAGCAAGCCTAAGATGTCTGTCCTCTGTGTCCCCTGACATGGCACACTCAAGGAGAGAAGGGAAGGACAAAGATCTCAGGATGAAGCAGGCCACTGAGGCGTTGATCTGGGTAAACAACCAGATGTGGGATCAGACCAATGCTCAGTAAAGACGTCTGGGACAGGAACTGGGGGGAAGGGGTCACATGGGGATTATAGTTTAACATTTAGATGGCCTTTTAAACAGTTAGACTTTCCATGTGTTTTTGAATCATTACTTTTTTACTCCATCTTCACAAAAGACCTTCAACGTCAGCCAGCATTGCCTGCCTTCTTGTTCAAGCATCCTCATCCTGCTAGGTGGGCTATCTCTCTAGCATCTATCTATTGATCTATCTACCTATCATCTCTTTTTTCTACTAAACAGCCCTCAGACAGTCCCACCCTTACCCAGCTCATGGCCATGTGACCTGTGCCCCTAACTTCAAAAGTCCCAGAGCTTGATTGAATGAACTGTCATCGTTGTCATGAGGGTCTCGATAATGTTCAACACAGAGCCCGACACTCCATTTTTCACTGGGGCCCACAAATTGTGTCACTGGCCCCATCCTGCGGCCCTGTCACAGGCTCACTCACGCTTCCCAGCTCCATCTCAGCCGCCAGCACCTCACAGGAGCCCGGTTGCAGGGGCGGACGACGGAGCAAATGGCTTCAGAACTGCTGCTAGTTTTTCCCATTTGCCTCATTTCTGAGATCTGCTTGACTCTTCAGTCCGTGTCCGGCTTCCTTGTTGTAATACTAAAAAGATGTAGGAGAGGGAGCAGGGTCCCCTGAGGGCATTACTTGGAGCTCTAAAGTCCCATTACACTGCATTTATATTTTTGTCACATGCGAATTCAAAATCCTCATCCAAAATTCAACATCGGGAAGCTCTCGCCTGAATTTCAGCCAAATCTGGCTCCCAGTAATAACTCAGCAAGAAAGAAAGAAAAAAACAAAACAAAACACCATGACATGGAAACTCACAACATAGCCCCAAAAATGAAATGAATCTGCTTTGAAGATGGGAAAGAATGAATCCTGATGAAAAAATAACAATGAACTTGCAGGAGGTCTTGGTTAGAAGCACTTGGCAAATTGCAACACCTATTTTAAGCACTTATCTTCAGGAAGAGGTAAAATAGTCCACATTTCTGAGGTGTGGGGCATTGCCAGAAATAATATTTCCTTTGTGGCACTGTATTATCTTGATATTTTGACAGGACTTATGTATATGTGAGGACAGAACTATAAATATAAGATAAGCCTGTGCTTTGAACAAGGTCCAGAGAGAAGAAAATAATAACAGCTAAGAAGCCACCATGGGCTCTGAGATACCAAGTGTGCAAGGATATTCTCCTTTGGACAAATGCTAAACTCACGCAGAACATAGATCGCAGGCATATCTAAACTCGTTGAGACACTTCTCACTATTAGAACACAGAACTTTTAAGATAAAACAATAGACACATTTCCAACAATCTTATTGACTATCCTCACGTAATCCACTTGCAATGTACTGACACGAATTTTCACTTCATGCTTTGAAAGGAACATATGATAAGTCAATAGACCCCAAACATTCATTGATGAGCATGGGACAATGTCCGGCATGCTTAACACAATTTATATCTCTAGGTGAGAGTTAGAAATTAACCATGGCATCCTGTTCATTGATCTTGAAGATTGCTAAATTCTCAGGTGGTCCTAAAATTCATGACTTTTAAGATTAACCCTTTTTATGGGACTATTCTTCCATCAACACCATACTGAGCTCCAACTTTTGTCAGCATTGGTTCCACTGGAGATGACGCCCCTCCCCAGGCCTGTAGAAGGACATCCCTATGCTTCCCTGGCACTTGCTCTGTCCAATGAATAGAGCTGCCCTCAATATGGACTCTGGAGTCCAGTTACTAGCAGGTGATCCTGTCTCCCCCACTACCCTATAAGGTCTCTGAAGGGAAAGGACCATGTCTTATTCACTCACTAGCACAAACCCCAACACAAAGTGGTTTCCCCATCAACATGGGCTCCATGGTTTGCGCTGGGGACATAACAAGGTGTAGGAGACACAGTCCCTTTATTTAAAGTTTCATAAGTTAGCAGGCATGTGGCCGACAAAATAAGTGATTTAAGTGATTAGCAATTATAAACTCAATGCTTTCCATAGAAAGAGCCACCACTCCCTGAGGCAGTGTCTTCTAAGAGTTTCATTTGGGGGTTCCGAATGCTCTGCCTTACACAGACAGCCACGGAGGGTAAGGCAAGGAATGAAGGTGACTGTGTAAACGCAAAGTCAGGAAACTGCCAAGCAAGGCAAAAGAGGACTCGGTCAGCAGAGACCATAAGGAGATGGTCCCCAGGAGCCGAAATACCAACATTCACCATCTTCTCCATCTTCGATTGGGAGGGGAGGGTCAGCTGGTCCGAGTGGACCCCTAGCTCTCTGAAAATAAAGCAGATGACCTAGTGAAGGAAAGAATGGCTTTGTCAAGACTTTTGTCATTGCCTTTTTTTTTTTTTTTTTTCTTCCACTGGAGGCTAATGAAAAAAATCCAGGACAATATCATTTTTAATATGTGTCATATTCAAGCCCTAAATAAAATTGGGACAAGCGGGGAAAAATGGGCTGTATAGAGGCTATGTCAGAAAATGAGAAATTTAATAGGATAGGAAATGTGTAAGTGAAACCTAATCTGGCTTTTCCTCAGAAGCTGTGTGATTTTGAACAAGGTTGGCCTTTGGGCACTCACTCCCCTGTTTTAAAATGATTGCTTTGCAAGAAATGACAACCCTGGCCTCCCTTAGTACCCTGAATTCTAAATAGGACCCTGGAAATGACAATCTTTCTCAGGTCAGTGGCCTTTAAGCAGGCTGACTGCACCCCAGCGAGGGGCAGGGCCACCAGATTCAGTTGCATGTGTACCCAGGGGTGCCATTGGCACACAAATCAGAGTTGATGGCACCTCTGGGTTGTAAGGTGCTTAATTCTCACAACGGTGCATGGTGAAAAGACCTTTAGCATTTCTATTTACGTCTGGTCATGATCTCAAATCAATAAGAAAAAAATTAGGCTTCATCTATAGCTAATGTCTGGATTGATACTGACACTGTCAGCCGACTGGCAGGGAAGAGTGGGAATCCCAGGACACCAGGACACCCCTACTCTTCACTGGCTCTCAGAATATCACCGAGCGCAGTACTGTGGTTCCTCAGGTTCGCATAACAGGATTTGTAGGTCACGTGATCTACCCTGAACTGAACCAAGCTTCCCGCAGTAGGTACATGGTTTTAACAAATTCCCGCAGAGTCACATGCTACAACATGTAAGAGACATTGTGCTAAGTTAAATAAGCCAATCGCAAGAAAGACAAAGACTCCATGATTCCACTTTGGTGCAGTAACTAACATAGCCATGTTCATAAAAATACAAAGTACACAGAATGATGTTGACCAGGCGACAGTGGGACAGCAAGGAGGGGGGACTACAGTTTAACAGGTATAGAGTTTCAGTTGGATGAGATGGAACAGATATTGTTGAGACATCTGTTTCTCAACAAAATAAATAAACTTAACACTCCTGAATTTTATGCTTAAAAATGGGTAAGATGGTACACTTTACATGTGGATTTACCACAAAAAAAAATTCCCGCATAAAATGTTCACAGACTACGAACAATACCAATACGGGCAGCAAAACAAGAACAGAGAAATGGAAGTGCTAGCTAACCTTTTACTATGAGAATCTCTTTCTGAGTGCTAGCAGGAGCTTAAAAACCAGCATCCTATCTGTCTCAAAAAGAAGCACAGTTACCAACACCGTAGGGATGATGCATTTCCTTGCTTTTCCATTGACAATTAGCCTCTGCAAGTATATATCATGCCTTGAAACTTTGAGAGGATTAATACAGCCATTACAGTTAGCAAGATATCTACAAGTATGGTTTACTTCATCATTCTCTCATTTTTTAAAAAAATTTATTCATTGTTTTTAGAAAGAGGGGAAGGGAGGAGAAAAGGGAAAGGAACATCAATGTATGGTTGCCTTTCACCTGCCTCCAGCTATGGACCTGGCTGGAGACCTGGCTTGCAACCTGGTTATGTGCCCTGGCTGGGAATCAAACTGGTGACCCTTGGATTTGCTTTCTCATTTTTTTATTATTTCTTTTTGTATATTTTTAACTACACATTATATATTAGAACATTAGCACTAGTAACTATAAAATAAATTTTTTAAATTGTGCATACATGATCAAAACGTATCTTTCTAATATTTATTTTTATATGTTTCCTAAACACACTTCATATATTAGCACATTAGCACTTACACATAACTCTAAAATGAATTTTTTTTAATTTATTGCATACACATGCTCAAAATTTTTCCTGAAACAGTGCACTACCAAATTGTGCAGACAGCCATTCTAGTGACAGCCAAGGTCACTGTGGGCAGTAATCCATTGTTCTGTCCTGGACCTGGGGGAGGATTGGTGTGATAGTTCCCAAAAAGTTGGTAAGCTTTAAATGTCTGTTCTAAAATCCTTGTTGATGGCCATTGGGAAAACAATGGCAGCTCATTGAGGAAACTTGAAAGAAAAGAATGAACAGGCTTGTGAGCGCAGGCGGGGAGGGCAGAAATCCTATGGGATCACCTTGAACTGTCTAGGGAGGAGGTGTCCTACAGCATAAAGGCTGGAAGTTTTGCTGGCTCCATCTACAATTCTTTGAAACAAATGAAGAGACAGCGACTTTTAAAAGAGGGCAGGTTAGTGTCAACACTGGTGTCTAACCAATGAGCTCTTACCCCGCAGAGGTGCAGGGACGGGCACCCAGAGTGCTCAGACTCCATTGCTGTCAGGCTCAGAGGTGGACAGATTCATGGCGGTAGGGGCTTCTTACAGTATCAGACGAGTGTGGGGAAATGTGAAAAGCAAACTCAGGTACAATTCATCACATGTCAGGCTCAAGAAAGAAGTTATATTTTTCTAACAGCTCCTAACCAAACAGTGGATATTACTCAATAAGGAAATCACATACAGAAGGATCTTACGTTTTAAAACCAGTGTAATTTCTTCATTCATGTCTAAGTATTGGAATTTAGCCACATGGTGAACAGGGAAGTATGCTGGTTAAACCACAGATCTTGGGAGAAAGGGAAAACTTACTTCCTTGTGATAGATTTACTTTCTCATTTTGTTAAGACGCGTGCTCATGAGGATTGTCAGCCTCTGGGGTCCTCTTTTCAGGTGTCATGTAAAATGAAAGTAACTACTCATGGCACAGGTGTGTTTTTTGTCATGCCACTCCACAGCTGGTCCAGATGATAATACCAGGAAAAGCATAACCTCAAACCAGTCCCGGTACAAATTCGGCTATCAAACTGTCATAAGCTAGTGTTTAAAAATGGACATTCAGACATCATTCCAGACCACTGAAGAAAGGACTGAAACGGGTGACCTGGGATATTTGAGTCTTGGCAAAACCCGAGAAGCCCTCACACTGGGGACGGAAACCTTCTGGGGACAAGAACCCCCTCTTCTCCTCTCTGGTTCCATTACCATGTGAAAACTGCCTCCTTTGAATAGATCTCTCTTGTTTGGCCTCTTCCCCCTTAGATATTCTGCAAGGGAGTTTTCCATTTGTGGGGAATTACCTTTGTGCGGCACGATCCTAATTTGTCTTCCTTTTAGTTGTAAGGTGGCAGTTGCAGAGTACAACATAAAATAACGGCATTTAGCAGATGATGGATTTTTCCACCGGCAACGTTATAAATATGGCCAGGCGTCTGCCTCGCAGACGTGGAATGGGATGCGATTCAGTAAGATTCTGAAGCATAAATTTGAGGCTATTTACGTGGAATGGGACGTGATTCAGTAAGATTCTGAAGCATAAATTTGAGGCTATTTGCGAAGGCACAGGCGATATTCAAGCAGGTTGATACCTGGCGTGTGTAGTAGCTTAGGCCGAATCTGAATCGTATTCATGTAAAGCAGCCCAGAGGTGAATGCTGGGCTTACAGGTTTGGGCTACTCAAGGGTGTGGCAAGCTTGCTGGGTTTCTGATACAAAAGTGGAGATCAATAGCGCATGCTCGTACCATACCCAGAAGGTACCTGCACCAAACTGAACGGAAAACGTTTCTCTATTCGTATTTATACTTCACTTTGTTCCAATGACTGGGAGAAGAATGGTGAAGAGTTTATGCCTGAGGATGGTGGGGAAGTGGGGACCGCCCCCCACAGGCGGTGCACACAGGAACACAAGTGCACAATTCAAGGTCCGACTGCCCAGGAGAACAAAGGCAAAGCAGTCTTTGCATATGAATGTTCATAGATCCTGTTTCAAATGCAGATTAATTTAAAATAGGTAACTATGCCACTCTAATTAAAATAAGTGTTTTAATGCATAGTAACATGGAGGATTCGGTTTCAACTGCTAGTTACGATATTTAGATATGGCATTTGCATTCTGCACGGCAGAGAGATCCTGCCTTCAGGGATACACCCAGCTTTGCAGTTTGGCTCACTCTGGTTCGGCGGGAAGAGCCATCTTGCTGAAGATCAGCTTAGGCTCTTTCTGATTCCCCTCTCAGCCCTGTTTGGACACAGCCAGCTGTTTTCCAAAGGTAGTTATGGGCTCTACCTTCCTCACTATAATCTCTTTTGTTTAAATTTCAGACAACTTATCTGAAATGGAAGAATCTCAGTGGGGACAACCCTGAGCCACAGGATATTAAAATGCTCCATCCCCTCCTTCAGCGCCCCTGTTTTCTTTCTGTTGCCCAAATGTCAAGAGTTCTTCCCAGTTTTTTTCATTTCCTTTGCCTGCCATGAAAGCTTTCATTTTGCATATATATCAATGCATCCAATGCAGAAGGATTGAAATGGGCAAAGAGGGGTTTCGAACCAGGAGTAAAGAAAGAACAAAAGATACAAATTTTCCTCACCAAACTTATCTGGGCCACAAATCTTCACAGTTAGAAAAGAGGGTCTGGTCGGTTGGCCACATTCGCGGACGAATCCACACCCCAAGATTTATTTATTCATCTGGGAACTGAACATCACCAATTGCCAAACCAGGAGCCAGGTCTGGTGGATGACATAAAGCTGTCCCTATCCTCAGGAAGTTCACCTCCTAGGCAGACTTATTCTAATAAACAAAGTGCAGCCCATAATATTTGTTATGGACTAGATGCTTGTATTTTTCCAGAATTCCTATAGCTTAAATCCTAACACCCGAAGGCAATGGCAGCCTGACGTGAAGACTTTGGCAGCTGAGCAGATGGCATGGGTGGGGCCCTCATGAAGGGGATCAGGGTTCCTACAAAGGAGACCCCAAGAGCTCCCTCGCCCCTTCCATCAAGCGAAGGCGCAACAGGGAGGGTCAGAAGGCGCAACAGGGAGTCTGTGACCCGGAAGCAAGCCCGCAGCTGACCACGCTTCACCCTCGCCAAGGCGCTTCACTTCCAGCCTCCAGAACGGCGAGCGATCAAGTTCTGTGGTTTATAAACCGCCCAGCTCTGGTGGTGTGCTGTAGCAGCGCAATCAGAATGAGGCAACGCTTTCAACAGCATGACCTTTAGTACTCTGCTTTATTAAAATAGCAGTCCAACATAATATAAACCGTGCATACGCATCCCCTAAAATCCTTCTTTTCCCCCCGTAGGAAGCCCTTTCCAGAAAGTCATCTGCATTAATGAAAACCCGAGGCTGGAGCTCAGGGTACTATTCATGTGCTCAGAGTACAGTGTGCCCCACGGATGAAGGACAGGACCACAGACAAATGGTGAAAGCCTCCCACCTCGGAGCGCATGACTATTAAAGCAGGAGGGCAGAAACCGGAGTTTTAAAAAATGATGCAGAGAATGGGTCCATCATAAATTCCAGGCACTTTCCATCACAAAAGCCCATGTGTCCTTGTCATCTTGATCACACTATTCCACCCAGCCTTCAACAAAATCAAGTGTGACTCATTTCTTCAACCTTTCTTCCCAAAACAAAAAATCATCACGCCTCTTGCGCCCTGGCGTTCTTCGAATTCAAAGGAGAAAAACAGCAAGAGCTCCGAGTCCCACCGCATTCCTTAGGAACACGCAGGATCAGGGGGGAAGCCAGGTCAGGCTGCCCACCGCACCCGCCCTGCACACGCGGCTGCACACTTCACTGCGGCCTCTTCCCAGTTAGGAAAAGTCGCACTTCGAACCCAAGTTGTCATTGGTGTCTTTCCAGACCTAGTACCTCCAGTCAGAGGAGAGAGTGTCTATCATGGTGTGATTCTGCAAAAGCATATGGGTCTTGCTGTAGTTCCCTGCATTACACCCCCAGATGAGGTTTAAACGACAGGAGAAATTGAGTTGGCATTTGACCTTCTGTCGCTAGGCCTTTGGGGCCAGCTGCCAAATCCACATTTGATGCATCTGCCCTCAGAGCCCGCACTTAACTGGCCTGAACCAGCCATTCAGTCCCTCCCAAAGCTAATCACCCATCCATTAGCCAGTGTTTAGTTCATATGACATCATAAGGGCACGCAACTGTCATAATTCTCATTTTAGCTCCGTTTCACCTGCAATGCGACTCACCAATGGGCTGCCCCCATGGCTAACTAGGTAAGCCCTAACCCGGTGTCCCAGGATATTTTGTAACCAAATGCTACTTTTGACAAAAGAAAAATTGTGGCTTTTCTATGCCCCCGCCCCCAGACTTAAACAGGACTAGCCTCCCTTGGCCATCTCTGCCCAGCATGGTGACATCACTGCTTTCTCCTATCCTGAGGGATTTAATATAGAAGGCAGCAGTTTCTGATTCTGTGCTGAGAACAGGCATGTGGGTCCACGGATTTGCCCTTCAATGTCCTTGGTGTGGTCAAACCATGCCTCTGACAGACACTGGCCTGCTCTTGTGACCAGTGTCTGGATGGAAGAAATGGTCATAACCCTGGCACTAAGCTGCAGGGTCCCATCCAAGCCAATGAAGCCGATGAAAGTAGTGTGCCCATGACAGCGAAATGGAAGGCTTACTCAGATGCTTCCCCAAAGGGGTCTCCACTCCGATTCATAGTTGTCAACTGACATATTATGCAACTGGGAGCTCCCCGGGACACCCCTCCACACACAGGGCAGTGGTGCGTCATTTTTTAATCAACTCTCCAAAGGTTTCCCTTGGTGCATTAAAATGTTGCTGCTGGCTCTCCTAAGTAACTTCTTTTGCTAAGTAACCTGAAAACACACACCTGGCTAAGAAAATGAAACTGATTGTCATTGTTCCTGGGATTTTTGTCTTGTTTTGTTTTTTCCAAATCGGGTTAGGTGGCTCAACAACCCAGGCTTCCTGGGTTGGAAAGGGAAGGAAAGAGGATGCATTGTGTCAGCTTCCATTCTGCAGCCCGGGATTCTGATCGAGGTAATGCACCTGAGCCTGCATTTTGATCTCTGCTAAATTATCTTCCAACTTATCTCAGAGATTGCTCCAGGCACATCTGACATACTTTAATACCGAAATGTAAATTAGACACCCCCGCAAACCACCTCCACGCTTTCGTGTTGCCCTGATTTTGGACTTGACTTTCCTTGCTCTACTTGAGCTGCTCTTTTCAATCACATGTCATCCCCCCGAAAAGCATTGTCACAGGGGATAAAGAAGATATTGTGTGTAGAACTGAGCAGTGGAAAGCCGGGTCCAGGCTCAGTTTCCCCTGCTCTCTGCACCCTTCCAGTCTGGGAGACCTGGAGGAGCAGAGCCCACCTCCAAGAGCATGTGGCCCCTGGAGGACCCGTCTGCCCAGCCTGGCCCGTGCCCTGGCCCAAGGGGGCAGCTGTGAGCACAGGATCTGCACCGGGCACAGAAGCCTGACAGCTAGAGGAGGCACTCTTTGCCCACCAGACTCAAGTAAATCCTGAAGACAGAGAATGTCTGGTGGAAGAAGCCCTTTGCCTCAATCCTTGTGGTTAATGAGATACACAAATAAATAACTGATGGTCTGAAACCCACCCCTGCCCGACTGATTAAAACCGGCAGCCCCATGTATGGAAGCAGGGGGAGGTTTCCTGTTCTCTCCCCAGAAAGGAGCTTCTGTTCAACTTTATTAAATGCTTTAAGCAGATTAAGCTTTCATCAAAGGGCAAATTCCCACTCTCCAAGGAGCAATACCCCCAGAGACTGGGAGCCAGCCAGACAGCCGGCCACCCCAAAGATGGCCAGAGGGTGGGGCTGCATGTGCTGCGTGGCTACGGGGGAACAGGGCAGAACGTGCAAGAGCAGGAAGGGGCTGGTGAGCAGCTAAGGGAGGGACTGCACCTATTTGGGGATTTTATCAACGGTCACAGAACAGAGGCAGAGAATTCTTCTAATTGCCTGCCAACTTGCCTGATGGAATGCTGGGGCTGGGATGCCCTCATTTCACATCAGGCAGAAACGAGGTTGTGACCCTAATCATGGGGTGAGCTCTGGGACATTTGCTGTCTCCCGGGGGAACTCTGGAGGGGGCACCCCTGAACGGGCATTTGGGAAAGCACATGAGCGCAAAGGTAGGCAGGAAGATGCCCGGCAAAAGGGGTGACTGAGTCAGTGAGGAGGGGAGCTGGCTGGAGGCCCACCCTAGCAGCTGACTTGATCGAAGAAAGGGGGCCCCAGAGCGAGGCCGGTTCCCCCGTCCTTCTTCCATATGAAACTATTAGGTCGTAGATAAAAACCTACTGCACAGCCATCCCTTCCTGTTGCCAGTAAGGTGAGCTCACACAAATAGACAAGGTTCTGGAATCTGCACAAGGTCCAGCAGAAAGCCCTCCACCCAAGCGTGTTGGAAATGGAGGCCTGGATCTTGTTTCCCTGTGTCCACCTCAGAGACCCCACCTCCCTTTCCTAGGCTCCCACCCTCGCCCTCCTCGGCCTCCTCCAGCACCTGCTGGTCAGAGATTCTTCATGCGCCTGGACTTCGACACCCACCTGGCGGGTGGCTGCCCAGCACTGCAGCCCAAGTCCTGGCCCTATCGCCAGCTAGTGGCTTTGAACCAGTTGACCTTGAACTCCAAGCCTCAGTTTCCTCATCGGTTGAGTGAGAATAACACAAGCACCCACCTCACAGAGCTGTTGGGAGGCTCAAAGGCGGGACCTGAGGCCGCGGGGCCGGTGGGAGCTGCCTCCGTGAATGCAGCTGTTGTCGGCAGGGCTTCAGCCTTCCCACCTTCCCCCCCCGCACTCCCCGTCCCCCTGGCTCCAGCCCCCGCTCCAGCCTGGACCCTGTTCCCAACTGGTATCAGGCTTTGCCCACTGTTTCTTCCAGGCATGTTTACATCGTAAGTCACCCATCATAGAGATAAAAGCGGGGAAGAGACATTTTATCCCTGAAGTTGTTCATTTTACTCTAGCCTTCCAAAAAAAAAAGGATTACCCAGCTGTAAAAAAAAAAAAAAAAAAAAAAGGAGAAGATAGAGGATCTTAAAAAGTAATCATTGAAGTGCCAACCCAAATGAAATGAAAACAGACTGTCTTGGCTGCAGAATCCAGCTTGAGGGAAGCGAGGGGTGACCCAAACTTGCCCCCTTTGAAAGAAAGAGAGTAGGATCTTTTAAAACGTAATAAAATCAGCTCTCCGTGTGCTCCCAACACAAGGTTCTGTATAAACACACTCAGGGGAGTGACTTTCGATTTGAAATGGTCACTCCTCTTCTGCCCAGCCTCTCCCGGGTCAGAGCCCCAGAGCTGGCCGCACAGATGCTGATGGTCCCCGGTCCCCGGGGTACATCCCCTTCCGGGTACCCCACCGGGGGCACAGCCTGGGTCCCCCACGCTGTGCAGCAACGCCCCTTCCCCAGCCGCCTGAGAGCGGCACCCCCACACAAGCTCGCACATCTTCCTGAGACACCCAAACCACTGGCTTGCTCCCCTGAGGGCTGAATCCCAGGGCACTTTCCAAAGTCACCATTAAATCAGAAGCACATGATGCATCCCTGGCTCTTTCTAAGGCAAATGGCAAAAGTTGCAAACCTAACCCTTTTCGGCACTTGCCCTGCAAAGCCGGCTGCGCGGTGTTGGTCCTCAATGCGAATAGTCCCAGGGCTGCCGTGTGCTCCTTGCCTTTTCCGAGAGAGCCAAGGTCCCCTCGCGCCCCGCGCCCGCCCCTCCCGGGTCCCCCTCCTCCAGCGGAGGTGCGCTCACCTCACTCATGATGCCTTGCCTGCAGCCCTGGTCCTGCCGTTCAGCACAGAGAGCCCTGCTCAGGGGTCGCTATGCCACCGGTCCTGGCTTTTCTCTTAAAAAGGGCTGCCCGGTGGCATCATGCCGCTCCCGAGCCAATGGGATGCATTCACCTGTCTGAACGCCTGGCAGAGATCTGAGAGCACAAAGGGCCACCTAGTGGGGCAAAGAAGGAACACACACTGAGTCTCTACCCATTCTGTAACGGAGAGAAGGACAAGACTAAATATTTTTTTAAGTCCAAGTCAAGACTGACAGTGACCAGAGGGGAGGAGGGTGAGCAGGAGGCAAAGAAGGGGGAGAATTTAATCAAGGAACTAGTATAAATGACCCATGGCCATGGACAACATGTGGGGGTTGGCCGTGGGCGACAAGATGGGGTGGGTGGGGCAGGGGAGAGCAATGGGGAAAAAATGGGACAACTGTAAACAGTAAATTAATTTTTAAAACCTTTCGGTAGTTTGATAAAGAATACAAAGTAATCAATCAAATTCTTTTTTTAAACCTGCACAATTTAGCCCTGGCTGGTGTGGCTCAGTGGACTGAGCGCTGGCCTGGGAACCAAAGTGTCGCTGGATCAACTCCCAGTCAGGGCACATGCCTGGGTTGTGGGCCAGGTCCCCAGTTGGGGGCAGATGAGAGGCAACCACATATTTAAAAACAATAATAATTAAAATAAACTAAATAAAATCCACACAGTTTAAAATAGTTTCTTTGATGACGTCTAGAGATTCATATCAAATGTGAAAGGTTCTTTTTACAAAGGAAAATGGCTCACCTTTATTTCATGCCACTCTTCAGAACTAAATTACTTCTTGAAATTTTCATATTTTCTTACATTTCACAGACTATCCTAGCTTCTAACTTGTTATTAAAACAAGACTTTTGAGTCTACAAATATCTTTATAGTTTTGTTAACTCTTCCCGAGAACCGCCTCGAATAATACAAAGAACGGCCTACTAACTGGCATCGCAAGCATTGCAGACCCAACACACATGAAGTGCTTTTTAAAGAACTAGATGAAAAATGGAAAGAGAGAAAACTCAGCTCCACTCACTATGACCTCCTCCCCTTGACCTTCAGCTCTCCCATCCCAGGCCCCACTGGTACCACCACATTTTCCAGGGCCACCTCGGTGGGTGACAGAAAGCCCACACGTCCCCGGACGGCATAGGCTGCCCTGTTAAACGTGACTGAACGTGAGCAGGAAGCAACAAGAAACCCAAGTGTCTACACTTTGTGGAAGCCAATCCTCCAATGTATAGCCACGTGGCATAGGAATTTGTCTCTAGCAAGGCCCCTGCCAGCGGGAAGATTGGTGCACTGGTTATAATGACTCTTATTTCACAGAGCGACAGAAATGGCCTACCTATATTTATACATATCTGTCTATACTTGGGTATCCCGACCACATGAATCACTTGCAAACTGACGAAGGATCTGCCCACCAGCACATCCTGACAGCATCCTCCTTATCTGCTCACCCGCTTCCCTCTCTGTCCCCAAGTTCACACTTTGGAGGCGCAGGCGGGGTGCCTCCAGGATCCCCCAGATGGTTAGAAATGGAGGAAGGGAAGGGAAGGGAGGGTCGGCAGATGCCTGAGAGGAAGGGGAGCAGGGCTTGGTTTCCGCGTGGAAGCAGAGCCACACCCTCCCTCAGAACACCCTCCTGGTTGGGGTGAGGAGGGAGAGGATGAGACCTCCCAACAGCGACGCCCACAGAACCCCACCTGGGCCCCACCTGGGCCCCACTTGGGCCATGGAAACAGGACACAGAACCAGCCTGTGCTATGCTGGTCCGGCTCTTGTGCAAGCATGAACTTTCGCACCATACAGATGCACATAATATTGATTTGTAGCAGCCTGGGGTTTGGGAAGCTGTGAAGAGCTGCTGGGGTCACCAGGGCTGGGGACAGCAGTGGAGGCGCCCAGGCTGGGCTATGGCTTGGCTGAGTAGAGTGTTCGATTCTTTGGGACCAATCAGGGGGCTCTAAAGGCTATGGAAAGAGAGGATGGTGACATCATCGCAGGCTGAATTGTATCCCCAAGATCCCTATACAGGTAGGTTTACCTCATTTTAGTGCATTTCACAGATGTTGTGTTTTGGTCGACATGGAAGCAAGCCCCGACGCCAGCAGAAAAGATTAGGGTTCCCTGAAGGCTCAGAAGACAGTCAGCATTTTTATCAACGAAGTAAGTATATTTTTAACTAAGGGAGGTGTTTTTCAGACATAATGCTATTTATTGCACACTTAATAGACTACACGTTTTTTTTTAGACACAATGTTATTGCATGCTTAATAGACTACTGTGTAGTATAAACATAACTTTTATACGTACTGGCAAACCAAAAATATAGGGTGATTCACTATTGTGCTATGTGTTCCGTTGTGGGGGTCTGGAACCAAACCCAAAATACAGTAGTTTCTAATCCCCAGGATCTCAGAATGTGACTATATTTGAAGACAGGGTCTTAAAAGAGGTAGTGAAGGTAAAATGAGATCCTTTGGTGGGACTCTGACCCTATAGGTCTGCTGTCCTTATCCAAAGAGAAAATCTCAACACAGATCCATTGCAGAGAGAAGACCATGTGCGAACACAGGGAGAAGAGGGTCGTATACAAACAGGAGAGAGGCCTCAGGAGAAATCAACCCTGACCTCAGACTTCCAGCTTCCAAATTCTGGAACTGTGAAAAAATGAATGCCTGTTGTCTAAGCCACCTAGCGTGTGGGACTCTGCAGCCAAGTAGATGCTACAGGTGATGTAGCCAGCAGCCCGTGGAGAGGTTCAGGGGAAGAGTAGAAGGATCTCCAGGGGAATTTGATCAAGTTTTCCAGGTGGCATTCAGTGTCATCCTATTTGTTTCTCCAGGACATCTTGGTCTCCTGTTTGGAGGGGTGTTGGTTTTGAGAGCACAAAGCCACACCAGGAGCACAAGGCATGGAAAATCAGTGCCCACGGGTCACACATGAAACATGTGATTCTGTGGATGCTCACTGGCACTGAATGGCCCACTCCTCGTGCCCCAACTGGGGGTGACCAGGCCCCAATTCCCAGCCCCAGTTATTCTCCTGGGGCAGCAGTGCCCAAGAGAGACAGGCCATCAGACCAAGAATCACAATGACTCCCTGGCCCTCATCCGAGAATCCCCAGGGACAAGCATGGTAACTGGGTGGTCTTTAAACCCTTCCATGTGGGTCTGATAGGCAGTCAAGTTTGAGAATTGTTGCTTGAAGCAATGACAGTGCACACGCACACATACACACGTATGCACACACCACTTGCTCCTTCCAAACTTTCCAGGCTCCCTCCTGCCTCCTGCCCCTCCTCCTGACCTCCTTTTAGGATCTGTGTTACCGCTGTCGACTCTTACATGTGCCAATCTTACTGATGCAGCTTCACCACAACCCTATCGTGACCTTCTTCATATCAGGCAAACGCCGTATTATACGGTAGATGGAGTCACAAGCCGGAACTTAGAATTGTCATCCTCGATGTGAGCAATTGTTTTCCATGCGAACTTGACAGAGTCTCTCCGTTCCTCAGTGTCTCATTTCCTCTGCTGAAGACATATACACGAAATATATTGAGCTGGGAAATAAATGTTGAAGGAGCTTGCAGAGAATTAGATCTATAGCTTTGTAGATTAGATCTTGGGGAATGCTCCGACCTTGCTGCATTAAAGAACAGGCATGTGGTTGTATAATTTATGAAAACATCTATAATATAGGTGGATTATTTTCATCCTCTTGGAAGAGCAATCCTTCCTGCCTGAAGGTGCTGAGTTGGACCAGGCCATCTTTCAAAATCTTCCTTCAGGATTATTTATAGGGGCACTATATATGGCTAGCCTGGGGCTTCTCATCAGACTTTTAACATGGGTGAGCACAGGAAAACTACAGTCTCAGAGGCATAGGGGACTATAAAAAATTACCCCCTGATGCATTTTCTCATCTTTGCTTCTCCACCTCTTCGTGTGCCTTTACGTGTACCTGTTCCGCCATGTTGTCCTCATCTCTGAGCCTCCGGGTGGAAAGAGAATTCGCTCATCCTCCTAGAATGGAGGCTGGACTCCTCCTCCCCATCTGCCTTCACTGCTCCCCAACTGGAGGCCAAATGCAAGTCCCTGGGTGTCTATGCAGCCCCCACCCTAATGGGGGGGGGGGGGCAGGGGAGGGGGAACAATGGGCTCCTGACTTTCATCCACCACCTTGTTTCCTGCTGCTTTGAATTTTAATCCTTCCTACAGAGTCCAGCCCTCGGCCACCCTCTGGGTATCCCAGGGCCCAGAGCCAGGAGGTCACCCCCGTCACCTCTACAGATGCGGAACTGCAACATAATTCTACCACCTGTAATTATTGCAATGATTCATTCCTGTGTGTGCTGGTTTACACAAAGCCTGCCTCTCACCCCCTTGACTCAAGCCTCTGGAAGAGGGAAGGCTACCCCACCCGCCCCGCCCCTGTCGCCAGCCCCTGGCCTGGAGCCCAGCACCGAGTGCGCTCCAACACCCCTTTCCAGCGAGTAAGTAACCTATCAGTTACCGCGTGTGAATGCTGCTGTATAAAGAAAACTCTTTTCTCTATAAAATTAGATTCGCTTTCCAAAGCCAACATGGTAAGAATTTTCTCTTTTGAAAATGAGAAAACAGGATATTTCAAAAACTCTCTCTGCTGTCAGATTTTAAGCCAACTTTTTAAAAGGTTAAAAAAAAACCCTTCTGGCAAACCGACTCTCTATGAAGCCTGGATGACTGTGCTTTATTTATTGCCTTTTTAAAGGAAAAGTAGATTAATGGGAAGATCAGGCCAGGCCTGGTCTTCCAACGTTTTGGCAAATAACAGCACATGGCTACCACTTTATCCCCACCCGGCACGGCACCCTCCCCAGCCCTCTGTGTTCCAGTGTGTGTCCCTAACTGGCCACTCTGGGTAATAGGATAATAGTTGTGTGTATTTCATTATTTTTTAAAGGTATTAAAAATTTGTTGTTCATGAGTACTTAATGTTCTCTCTCTCTTTCTCTCTCTCTCTCTCTTTCTCTCTGTATTTCTTTCTCCCTTCCCCTCTCTGTGTCCCTTTTGTACCTAGAATAACTTGGATTTCTATACACAACCTTACCATCCCACCTAGACGCTCAGTGAGGTCTCTCTTTTTCAGCAAGGCGCCAGCCAGTGAGAGAGAAAGGGAATGACAGACAGACAGGTCCAGCCTCCTGCCTTGGCTCTGTGCATCACTGTCTTGTTTCCTGTTCCAGTTTCCAAGGCTGCAGTCTTACCTGAAGCTGCTACTATTTTCACAGCTCAAATTACTCTCTGTTTATAAATGAAAAGGTCAGCTTATAACCTGCCACTCCTTTTAGCCCAATTAAGTGTCCGGGCCTATCCTCGGGGGGCAGGACCCCCTGGATTGCTCACAGAACCAGTGTGTCACTCTCTGCAGCTCTGCTCTGGATGAAAAGGTCAAGGGCCTGCTGATGGAGCTCTGATAGCCGCAGCTGTGACAGCTTTCAGAATTGTGCTCCGAGTCCTTAGTTGTTTTCCGCAGGCTCACTTCTCGTGCAGGTGAACTCCTCCAATTCCCTGTGCAACAGCTGCTCCCCAAACTTCAAGTCAGTGATTCTGCAGAGCCAATCTGCCTGTCTCGTGTCATAGGATGAACTGCGTCTCCCCTAAGTTCTTACTTTAAAGCCCTGGCCCCCAGCAAGACTATCTTTAGAAATAGGGACTTTAATGAGGCTCTTGAAGTTAAATAAGGTCATAAGGGTGGGGCCCTAATCCAATAAAACCGGTGCCTTTAAAGAAGAGGAAAACACCAGGCAGGAGTGCGCACAGAGGGAAAAAATTGTGTGAAACATAAGGAGGAGACAACCATCTACAAGCCACAGAGAAACCAGCCCTGCTGGCACCTCGATCTTGGAACTCCAGCCTCCAGAAGTGTGAGGATTAAATTCCTGTTGTTAAAGGTCCCTGCCAGTGGGGCTTTGTTATGGCAGCTGGAGCAGGTAAGGACCACAACTGAGGCTCTCTCTGCATAGGACACGGTAGCGAGCCCCCCAGTCCCCACCCTCCCCGACTGAAGTACTCACCCCCCAGCTACTAGTGTTGCTGACGGATGCAGCTCTCAACTCAGTCCCCCTAGTAGGGCTGCTTTCGGCCAAAGGGAGCTGCCTTGCCCAAGGTCAACATGCCACCTAGGGGACACCTCTACATCCTTCACTCAAGTCCCACTTGAGGCTTAGCCCCCTTTTCCAAACTGAAACAACCCTGCAGGGTCATCCATGTCAATTCTAAAGCTTCCTGCCGAGCCAACTGAGCCATTTGTTTTGCCTGATTACAGCCCAAAGTCCTCCTCTGCCCCACCCCGCCCCTTCACTTCCACAGGGGTGTGATGTCCGGGCAGCTCATTTCACCCTGCACTTACCCTGAGACCTGACGCAGTAGCACCAGGGACAGAGTGTACCAGGTAGGTTATGATTGAGGCGATGAGAGCACGTCCTTCCCCAAGGCAACAAGGAGAGGCAACTGGAGAGGAGTTCCAGTATCACTGAGCAGCTTGGTGGCATCTGTTCCCCTCAGGCCAGAACTGGTGGTAGAGAAAGCCAATGCAGAACCAGGCTTCCTGACAACAATGGGATGGAAAGGTCCAGAAGCAATAGAGGCCAAGCAACATTGACCCACCAAAAGCAAGGTGGGTGCAACGCTCCCAATGAGTGGGAAGGTCTGAGGGCAGCCAGTGGCCCTGTCTCGCAGAGCACCGCTCTGATAGGCGTTCAGGGACACAGTGCCGCGGAGGCAAGAGAGAGGCAGCCGACAAGGTCATTGCTCAGTCCAGACCAGTGGTTCCAAAGGAAGAGCAAGGGGACCCCGCGACCAGGGGACGTTGGCGATGTCTGGAGGCATTTTGTGGTGTCAAAAGTAAAAGAAAATATGTTTTGCTATCTCAGCTTGGGGTGAGAGGTATCTTACATCTAGTCTGCAAAGACCAGGGACCCACTCAATCTTCTACGATATTCTGAACAGTTTCCCACAACAACAAATCATCCAGCAAAAATGTCAACAGTGCTGAGGTTGAGGAACCCTACTCTAGACAAACACATCTATGTACAAGGAGATATATAAATCTGCACACGATCAAACATGGGTAATCAAGAGACTGAGAGCAGCCATTGCATAAGAAGTCGGGATTCATTGTCCAGTTTTCAATATGAGCCATTTTCAGACTTGGGGGGGCGGGGGGCTGTGACTGAAAGGGATGTGACAGGTCTCCAGGAAAACAGACCCACCGACATCGTGGTCACTGGGTATAGTATTCATTTTCCCAGTTATGCTTCAAAAGGACTAATGAGTGTTTTCTTGAGTAACTTTACAATAAAAAGGAGAATACCCCCAACTTTAGAAGATAATTAAATGCAGGGTCCCAGCGGGAACTGGGGACTCAGAGCAGCCACCATCCTGTTAGACTGGGGGCACATGGGAGCAAGTATCAGTTTGACACGTGGGGGTCCACTGCAAATAGACATATTTGCTCATTTAGAATCTCCACATTGGGTGCACGGTCTGGGGCATTGAGTCCCCACAGTGGGGAAGGCCAAGTGGAAGCGCTGAAGTGCCCCCACCTCAGTCACAACGATGATAAAAAGCATCACAGTCCAAAGGAATGGCAGAGATTTGTGCCACCCTTAGAACTAAAGGATGTTGTGGTCTAGGGGTTTCCCAACTTATCTTCATTTAATTCACCAGGCTGTCTGAACAAAAGCCAGTCAAACCTTGGAAGATGTTGGGGGAGTAAATCAAACTCAACCGAATGGTAGCCCGGTTGTAACTGCTGGGCTAGAGGGACTTAGTGTGGCCTCAGGTACATGAAACACAGACACTGATCTGACGAATGTGTCCTTCTCCTCCATCATTAGGGAGCAGGGTCAGAAGTATGAGCCCCTGACAGGACACCATCCCCCCAGGAGATCAGCCAGCCCTTCGATGGCAGGTGGACATATTTCGGCCTCTTTTGCCCCGGAAGAGGTCGGAGTTCACCTTAACTGGGACTGGAACACATGTCACGGGTTCCTTTGCTGCCCACAGGCTTGTCTTCATCCAACTCTGCTGTTCAGGGGCTTAAGGTGTTTGATTTCCTGACTCAGGATGTTGCATAGCGTCACCTGGGGCCGAGCCTCTTTTGATGTCAACGAAGCTCTGATAGGGGTTGGACTGGACGCAGCACTTAAGTCTGGAAAAACACAAGGGCACGGCCTTCACCAGGGGGGCCCTGGCGAGGCTAGGGTTCGTTGGCAAAATGGAAGAGCGAGGAGGCTGCTGCAGAGAGACCTGCAGAGCTCTGCAGAGAGCTCCCTTGAACGTTGGACTGAATACTGATTTATGTAAAAAATACTCCCTGACGCCAAAGTGGAGGAAGCTTTCCAAGGCTGGGGAACAAGCCCCTGAAAAATTTCCGTAGGTCCCTCAGAATTGGAAGTTCATTCCTGTTCCCACCAGCCAACGCTGAGGGACCTCGGAATGCACAGCCACCAGCGAGAGACCTCATCAGGACGTCGCTTAGCAATGGGGTTAAATGAGCCCCTGAATAAAAGCTGTCCCTGGATCACCCTCACAGAGCCTAACAGCAAGCCTCAAAAGACTCCGACTGATCCACGGTTCTCTTAATTGCACACCAGAAAAATAAGACAACAGTACAACACTTTGGAAAGAAATGCAATCGGATTGAGCGCCCAAAAATGCAGCATTCGTAAGGTCTGGCACCCAACACTTACCAAGCATGCAAAAAGGAAAAAAAGAAAAAAGCAAGAACCCATTCATTTACAGAAACTAATCACAGAGATAATGAAATTGGCAGCTTCTCCAACCTATGCCCCTGCTCTGCAATCCTGTATCTGGGATTCTGCAAATCTGTCAGGTCGGACAGCCACTCCCTTCCAGAATCAGCCAAGAGAAAACACTGCAGCCATCCTGCAAGGCTGGAGAAGGGAGGGGAGGCATGTCTCTTCCTGTTTCCTTTTTCCTCCTTCCTGCTTTCTTCTTGCTCCTTCCTATATCCTTCTTGCTCTTTCCTGTTGCCTTCTTGCCCCTTTCTGTCTCCTTCTTACTTCCTCCTCTTACCTTCTTACTTCCGGTTAATTTTCTGTTGCCATGGATGGCAGCACTTTTCCACCTCAGCAGCAACACTTCTTCTCAACTGGATGTGGTGTGTGGTTTCTCCCACATTTGCAGAGACGGACTCATGACACCCTCCCCGAGAGGCACCAGCACCAGCTGAGCTGCACCCCCTCTTCAGAGTTCTGAACTTCCTTCAGCCCCCTGGGGTGAGGCCCTTCCTCTAGGCTCCTCCCAAAGCTTGTTGCCCCCGCCCCAGGGGTGGGAGCGCTCCCCCACTTGCTGCCCCAAGGGTACCTTAGAGACATTGTTTTGCCCGTTGGTCAACGAGTCAACAACTTCATACCTCATGATCCATTTTCATAGTAGCTCCTAGCTGGGTAAAAACTGGTATGGTTTCTGCCCCTGACAGCCTGCCCGTGTAGTCCCTTGGGAGTCTTACTTCTTTGAGTGCTCACGAAACCAAATGGAGTAGGGGATTTTATGAACCTTATTTTCTCAGCTAAGGAACCTACAGTTCGTACTTTGCCCAAGTCTCGCAGTTAGTGGCTCAGCAGGCTTCTTTGTAAGAGACAAGCAGCCTGGCTCCACATTTCATGCGCTGGGCTTCACAGCAGCACAGATGCTACCAGGCCTGGACTCATTGATATGAAAGAAGCGTCCATTCAGGGCTACTGAAGATTAGTAGGAGCCATGCATGTAAGGGTCAGTCTGTGATCACAAAAGGATCCAGGAGCAGGCGCCATGGGGCACACGAGCGGAAATGCTTCTTGCATCCCAAATCATATGTAGGTGAGAACCCCCAAGTGATCAGGAAATAAAAATACCAGTGGAACAGGAGAGTTCGCAGCTGTTCCCCCCAATATTAACTTCTAATTCTCTGAACTCGAGCATGCCAACTATTTTCCATCAGACTAGAAAAAGGTTTATAGGTTAATAAAATGTTAACGTTGAAGCATGGTTTTTCTTCTTGGGTAGGTTAGCTTGGTGGGCACCCCTGTTCTTGGTCCATGATAGAGTCTCTTCCCTGTACTAAGGGTCCTGCTGAACAAACGAACAGGGCAAGGTGTGTGTGTGTGTGTGTGTGTGTGTGTGTGTACTCAGGGGTGGGGGCTGCAGAAAGGGGTAGACTGAAAGTAAACAACCACAACATATTCCAAGGGGCACCTTCTACTCCACTACATTGTAAGCCATTCAAATGGGTCATGGAAGAAGAATCATCTGTGGCCACCACACCGGGGCCTGATGTATGAGGTCTGTCCTGAAGGTATCGGCCATACAGACTGTTTTAATCATAGTGACATTGGCTTTATACTTTCGGGACAACCTCATGTATCTCAACAGGATGCTGGAAACTGTGCTAACCTCCTTCAGAAGGAAAGTAGAAATGATGTCCAGAATTTATCTGCCAAACCTTCCCATCATTTTCATTATTTCAAGGCTGCATTAGCATAAAAAGGGATGTCCATTTCGTTTAATGTGCACACTTGCTTTAACTAATTCCAAACACTAACTCATGCTGAAGACCATATTACCAATACTGTAAAATTAGAAAAAACACTCAGTCAATTAAATTCTGTGCACTGAAAGTCTTTAGAAAAATCTAATCCCCTAATTAAGCAGCTGAGGGGTGCCATGCTCCCACCAGAGCAGCTGAAATTACCAGCCTTGTAAATGAGCCAGTCTGACTAAGGCATAATTGTGGAGAACGCAGCTTAAAAATGCAGAAGGATCATCATAGGCTTGGATCCCAAAAGGCAAGGACATTTTCATCATGTAGAGAAATTAAGCAGCAAAGCTTTCATCTGCCTTCTGAGAAATAATTTCTGCCACCAGGTACCTACAAGTCAAAACTATTTTGAGGGAAACATTCTATTCAGTGGGGCTATTTTAGTCTGAATAGTCCAATGCCCAGAATGTCATCCATAGCAACCCAAAATATTACAGACAAGCTCACTGTCTAATCCCCCATAAACACTTACCCCTTAACAGCAACAGTAATTGCAAATAATAACATCCATAGGGATGTAGAATCCTTCAGGGTCCTGTGCATCCCTTGATTTCTGGGACTATTGAAAAATATCTAAAACAGCATGAGGTTCTTGAACTACTGGAAGATCAGCCAGCAACATTGGAGATTATCCTCCAGAGAGGTTGGAAATAGAGGATCTAGATGAATAGTTACAGGAAAGAGCTTTACCCTTGGGAGAGGGGAGGGGTTGATCCATGGGAAAGGAAGGTGGGGCTTTGTGGTGGCCACTGGCTCTTGCTATATGTCAAGTTTGACATGGGAGTACCAAGGACCAGAGATTGGAGGGAGGTCGAGTCAAGATACAGGAAGGGAGGAGCCAGCAGAGGTCTCTCCAAGAATTGCTGAGTACAGGACAGGAAAAGAGACTCAGATCCAAGGAATAGAAAAGGCCTGAGATCTGGGGTGATGAAAGGAGTTGGGCAGGGCCAGCTAGGTCAGCACTTTGGAGCCAGGAGGCCATGTTGCAATGCAAGGTGGGAAAGGAAGGCAACTCTGGATCTTAGCCAGAAGAGAAAGAGCTGCATCTCAGGACACCGTAAATTGGAGGGTTCTTACAGAACAACTGGGCTGAGCTGGGGGTTAACTGGGAGGGAATCCATGGACACTGGCACTGATTGCCTGAGAAGTGACCCAAAGGACCTCTGCAGGAATACATCTTCTATTACTGGTCAGTGTGTCTCTCTAGTCCAATGTATGGTATGGTATTACCTTGTTGGGCCAAGATATTGCTGGGGGTCACTCACCCCAGAAAGTCAGGAAAACCAGATTACAGTTCCCGGAGTGGACAAATAGGGGTCCCATTCTCAACCTGGCCCCAGGGGCCTGGGCAACAAGTTGGTTTTGCCTGGTTTCCCTGGTTCTAGCCCTCTCAACAGTATCTAAGATTTGTTCACCTTATTCATCTGTGAAGGGGTTTTGGTTTGAGGCATCAGAGGAATGAGACATGCATACGCTCATACACACGTACACACACACACACATACACACACACTGCCATCATAAGGCTTTGGACCAAACTCTTCTTAACACACTCTTCCCTCTGCCCCACCCCCCAAGGTGTAAGGGAAGTGAATGACATGGATTCAGGCATGAATGACCCAGACTGACACCAGGGATAAAGCAAGGGCCTCTGCTCACAGCTCCAAACCACTAGAAATAGATGATTCACCTGCAAATTTATCTCCAGCAAAAAAGTTCCAGAAAATTCTCAAATCGAAGAATTTCCCTGTCTGATGAGCTGAGAATCTGATTCTCATTGTGCAACAGACACCATTCTTTTTCTCAGATAAATTGAATCTATTATTTTTTTTCATAATGAGGAGCTCTAGTACTATAATTACAAAAATTAAAGAAGACCAGTGTAGATGTCTGCTACTCTCACCATTCCTTTCAACATCTGAGGATGCAATTTTTCACGTGTAATTCTATTAGTCAATATTAAAAGTATTATTTCCAAGCAGTTCAGTGACTTTTGAAGCTAACCCTTTGAAGATAATTAAACTGGAATAGTTAGGCAGTGATGATCTGAATACAAAGAAAATGGATGCTCTTACTGCCCATGAACAATCCACGAGATGAAAAGCATTCACAGGTATTAGTTATCTGATATGGAAACCACCCATGTTCTTCCTTAGAAATGTAGTTCAATTATAATACATTTCCATTTTATTAAAATTAGCTGCACAAAAAAATTAGATGATTATTGGATAAATTTCCAGGCAAATTACAAAACCAATTTCAAAGAAGGATTTCAAGAAAGAAAATGTTAAAATTGGGAAACCAGGAGGTTTTACTTTGGAAAATTGTTTTAATTAATAACAGCTTCCAGTTTCACAGGTAATTTGCCTTTTTTAATTATGGAAAATTGAACAATGAAAGCTCAGTTTTTTAATGCTAAAAATAATCTCCTGTGGAGTCAGGTGAAGATGCATGTATTCATATTTGCATGAAGTTGAACTTGACTTTCTCAAGAGGGAGTCTGAAGCATGTCTCCCCTTTCATTCACATTCCGCCATGGATGCAAAGCTGGAGCTGGCCAAGTTCTCCTGCTTAGGCTTATCTAGTTTCAAAAATTAGTAATCATCTCCATCTGGCTGAAGCCAAAGAGAATGACTGATTGTAGGAAGCAGGCTGCCTCCTGGAACCCAAGGACAGAAGGTAGGTGATCAAAAGGAAGTCTGGTCTTGGGACCTAGGGAACCAGGAGCCATCAATCATCAGTTCACATTCTCTCTTTGCAAACTGGTCTTCCCAGGCCGTTCCAGGCAGAGAAGATGGACAATAGCCAGTCACAAGCCCAAGTTCATGTGTGTGCTTCTCACCACATGGGTTCTGTATATATACTACATGTGATCAGGTGTCCAGAAACAGCCCAGCTTGGCTAGGTGCCCACTCCTGAAAGGACTGACAATGCCAGGGTAGTGTGGTCATATAACACATAGTTGATGTAGTCAACATAAATATGGCTCCAGAAGGCAGCCCTGGGCTTGGAAGGGCCAGCATATCCCCCTAAAGGGAATTGGTCAGACAGCCTGTCAGCTCTTGACAGAAAGAGACTCCCACCTGTGTAGGCTCCTTTGCTACTGTCCAAAATTTCCTGGGGTTCTTCTGGTCCATATTGCTAAAGATACAGGCATTGGCATTTGGAGCAAAATGATTGATTGCCAGTCAGAACAGCCCCCATACATACCAGGGTACTTAGAGAGCCCCTGGTCCACCCAGGAAATGCCAAAAGGCATGTACCACTGAAGCAGCCCACTGTGTTTTCAGAGCCTCCTCAGAGAACAGCAATGCATCCTGTTGAAAAGCAATGCATCTCAGTCTACACTTTTCAAAACACACAGGTGTGGGTCCCTGGCCCAGAGCAAAGTCAAATAGCACAAACTCGGAGCACAAGACCAACTTACTGGCCTTGCAGCCCTAAGCAAACAGCTGAACTGCCATGAACTGTGGTTCTTCACCATCCAAAAATATGCATGAAATGATACCTGCCCCCATACACTCATTGTGAAGATTAAGAAAATTCAGTGTTAGGTTGGCCAGTAGGAAATGTCTGGTTTTGTAGGTAAAACAGTTGAATGTCTGCCATTTCTGAGGGTTCAGACCAACACTGAATGGCTTTAGCACAGTGCCTGGCACAGAACAAAATAAAAACATGCATCCTACAAGGATGCCAATTACACTTGGATTGTGCAAAATGCCATTTACAAAACCAACTTCTATGTAAGAATGTGGTGTCCCACCCCCAGACCTGGGACAGACTATATATAACACAGGACATTAACGTAGCCTTTGGGGAAATTTTAATTCAACACCATCTGTGACAGCTCATGGCCATTGGAAGGGTGAGAAGAAGGTACCGTCCCAATGGAGCCTTGGAGCATGGTGGCCATCTGTCCTCCAGTTCTGGAAGGTACTAGAGAAAGCTATTATCTTCCCTCTAGTGAACAGCCAGTGGGGTTTGTGGACTTAGAGATGGCTTTCGTTTTTTTTTTTCAGCCTCACCCACTGCATAATTTTGCATTAAAAAATAACTTTCATTTCAACCTCCCCAAGTCCCTGCCCTGTCACTTTTGTACACATAGTGCCCTCTGGCCTCTGCCTGGCCAGCGGTCAGGAAAGCGCAGGGAGGATTGACCACCTGCATACAAGACAGGAAAATTTCCCTCCACACATTGTGGAGCAGTAAATGCATAATTAAAAGATAAAAAAGATGTTAATTATCAGTTAACAAATCCCAATCTCTATTCGGACAAGGAAATTGATGTGTTCCAAAAGAGGCCTGGGTACCCCTTTCTTGCAGCCTAGGAGAGAGGGGATGATAAAAGCATAGCCCTGTCCCTCTCTGGCTTATGGAAATGTGGGTTCATGGGGGGCGCTGGGCCCACCCCTCTTTGCCAGGCCTGAGATCGAAGGACCACATTATAAAGAGCCTTAAGAGGCTGGACATCTAACCCCGGCGGAAAGGGAAGCTGTTGGCACACTGCTGACAAGGTGGGCTTTCTCCATGCACGAAAAGTGACTAGATGCCAAAGAAGATTCTTCCCAGGCGGGAAGACACGCGGTTTTCTCCTCTCTTGTGACCTCATGGTGATGGGGCCGGCAGAGCTGCCCAGCGGAGAGGGGCACCTTCGGACCGCTCTTGCTATATTATCTATGCCTTGTGATCCCCCACCAAAATAACCCTCCTTCTGAGATGTTCTCCCACCCCTGTTTCCCAGAACAGGTATTTTCTTTCCCTCTTTTCTTTCCTTGGAAGGCAAACTGAACAGGTAGCTCTTACTTGGTAAGAGCAAGGCAGCCTCTAAGAATGGGAAGCGGGAGAAGTGAAAGTCACCCAGTTCTTCAAGTGACATCCTGCTTCCAAATAGACATGGATACCCAACGGGCACCCCCGGGCGGCCGCCCACCCTGCAGATGCATGAAAATGTGGGTTAAACCAAGCAAAAAAAATTTTTTTTTCATTTGCAAGACAGTGTAGGCTGTGTCTTAGCTCTTCCCCTGGACCACAAGCACATTTTGAGGTCACAGAACTGAGGAAAGGGGTGAGGAAGAAACTTAGCAAAAAGTGAAACCAGAGACAGCAGTGCCCATCCTCTTTGGTCACAGAGCCTCTTCCCTCGGAATGAGGAGAAACACACGCCCAACTGCCTGGGCCTCTGCACCCCTGAGCCACAGGGGAGGCTCAGGGAACCAAAACAGAGTCAAGGTGGAAGGACAAAGAGTGAGATGTAGAGTGGGGGTGACTGAAGGAATGAGCCTCTTCTCCACGCTTTCGGGGCCAATAAAATGGCTCATTGCCCTCTGCGAAGGAAAAGGAATTTTAACCTTGATAGGTCATGAAGATCTTGTGAGTCTCTCCAATTTGTGTGCCCCACGCTAAGGACCCTGGACTTCCTGACCCCACCAACAGCTGGAGTTCAAGATTAAAATTGCCAAGCCAGAGTGGCAAATAGTTATGCTACTAAGAAGGAATACAACTACCTCAAAACTGGAGACAACCAGAAGTTCTAGAAAACCAAGCTGCATGGAAGTCCCACAAGCAAAGATATGAAGAAGAAATACTCATCCAGACAGGTAGGAGGGGTGGCGCCTGGACAGAAAGGAAGCAGTTTGGCAGTTAGGAAATGGGACAGCAGCTGCCACCAGCAGGCAGAAAGCACAGTCACATACCTTGAAAAGTTGGGAAGATACCTGGGGAGCAATCCCAGCACCAGACCAGACTGCACAGCTCACAGTTCCAGCGCCGGGGAAAATAAAGCCACATTTCTTCCGACTGTGAAAACCAGTAGCGGTTGGGGTGGAGAAAGAAACTGCCAGTTTCTCAGCAGAGACCATTTGTTTAGAGGCCCCCACGGTCCTAGAACATCCGCAAACCTACCCACTCTGGGAACCACGGCCAGGGCAGCTGCTGGAGAGATGCCAGTCCTATACGGGAAGCAGAAGTGCCCAGAAAAGGGGCTGAGGAAGCTGCCTTGTCCCCTCTCAGACCCTCCCACATATACAGCGCCATGATGTAGTGAAACGAGTCGCCTAGCAATACCTAAGGCTCCTCCCCTTACATCACAGGTGAGACAGCTCTACCTGAGACACAGAGGCAAACACAGGAGCCTGTCAAGTTGAGGAAACAGAGCAAAAGGATGGCCAAAAAGAGAGAACAGATCAAGGTTCCAGTGGGAGAACTAAACCATAAGAAGATAGCCAACCTCACAGGTGCAGAATTCAAAACACTGGTGATAATGATGCTCACAGATTTGACAGATACGCCTGAGTTTCGCAAACACAAAAGGGAAGAAGTGAAGACTATGCTACATAAAATGAAAGAAAATCCACACAAAACCAATGGTGAAAGGGAGGAAAACCAAGTTCAAATCAATGATTTGGAAATAAGGAAGAAATAAACAGTCAACCAGTACAGAATGAGGAAACAAGAATTGAAAAAATGAGGAGAGGGTTAGGAACCTCTGGGACAACTTTAAACAGGCCAACATCTAAATAATAGGGGTGCCAGAAGGAGAAGATGAAGAGCAAGAAATTGAAAACTTGTGTGAAAAAATAATGAAGGAAAACTTAGCAAATCTGGTGAAGAAAATACAAGTCCAGCAGCCAGAGTCCCAAACACGCTAGATCCAAAGAGGACCACACCAAGACACATCATAATTAAAATGCCAAAGATTAAAGATCAAGAGAGAATCTTAAAAAGCCGTAAGAGAAAAGAAGATAGTTGTCTACAAAGGGGTTCATGTAAGACTATCAGCTGATTCCTCTGAAGAAACTTTGAAGGCAAGAAGGGACTGGCAAGAAGTATTTCAAGTGATGAAAAGCAAGGACCTACAAACAAGATGACTCTATCCAGCAAAGCTATCATTCAGAATGTAAGGGCAGATAAAGTGCTTTACAGACAAGGTAAAGCTAAAGGAGTTCATCATCACCAAGCCCTTATTATTTGAAATGTTAAAGGGACTTACTTAAGAAAAAGATAAAAAAAACTATGAACATTAAAATGACAACAAACAACTATCAACAACAGAACCTTAAAAAAAAATTTTTTAAGGACAAACTACACAAACAACCAGAATAGGATCAGAATCATAGGTAGAGGGATCATTAGGAGAGTTATCAGCTGGGAAGGGAAAAGGGGAGAAATGGGGAAATGGTGCAGGGATTAGGAAGCATAATTGGAGGGCCCAAGATAGACAGGGGGAAGTTAAGAATAATATGGGAAAGGGTGAAGCCAGGGAACTTTTATGTATGATCCATGGACATGAACTAAGGGGACTGAGGTTGCAGGAGAAAAGGGGAGTGCTGGGTGGAGGGGAGCAAAGGAAAAAAATTGGGACAACTGTAACAGCATAATCAATAAAATATACTTTTTAAGAAAGGTTAAGGATTACAACAAACACCTATGCACCCTTGACCTCACTTCACCAATTGCTAACACGTTCCCATATTTCCTTATTTGCAGCTTCTCTCTCCCTCTCTCTCCTCACCCTCATTTCAGAGTAAGTTGAAGTCATTAAAACATATTATTACCAAAAGGTTTACCCCCCAAATTTCTTCTATGAAAAAAGGATATTTTCTACATAACTTGAATATCATTGTCATACCCCCAAAAGTTAAAACTGATAAATAATATTATTGTGTATACAATGCATATCAAGAATCACACAATGTATTTAATCATCATGTTTATCTTCTCTCACCTAGAACAAATCCCTTGTCTTTGTTTTTGTTTTTCTGTTTGTTTTCATTTATAACATATTTTTAAGAGTCCAGGTCAGTTGTTTTGTACAGGGCCCTAAAGTTTGAACTTGTCTGATTGTGTCCTTGTTGTTAGATTCAGGTTAAACACTGGACCAGAGTGCTAAATATTTGATGCCCTTCCCTTGCATCAGAGCAGGGACCCATGATGTCAACTTCTCCCAGGACTTTAACGACAGATGCCTGGGAAGGGAAGTTCCCCCTCATTATTAAAAATAACCTGGGGAGTACTATGCTGGGGCTGTGTGACTGCATTGTCCCCAACCACTTTGCACCTCATGATTTCACCTGACTCAGAGACAGTGATCATGGCAAAGGAATGATTTTTTCAATTCCATCATTTTCCACCTGACACTGTCTCCTCCTGCTTTGTTCTGTTTTGCATCAGCTGTGAGGGTTTGTAGGCAGAGGAAGCTCTCCAGCTGGGGCAGTAAAAAGAACCCTCAGAAGGAGATGGCATTAGAGATGTGGGACAAGTTTTAAATTTTCCACTTGGTGCCTTGTGTTAAGAAACAGATAATATAAATTCAGACAGGGTGTCCCAGCTAAGCTCGATGACAGTGGCACTCCTTTCTCAGTCTCTGCTTGTTTGTGGGGACACCCATGTGAGGAGTCACGCGGAGGGAGGTGGGACTAGAACTGTGTTCACAATCAGGGGTTCAGATTACTGGGATGACAGGAGAAGGTCAGGCTCTGGCCCTGGGCCCCTTGGCTCATTAGGTCGAGTACTCCCACATTCCTCAGACACATGGCTGTAGGGCATGTGTGCTTAATACAGATCCCAAAACATCAATGTTGAGTGTTCAGGGGAAATTGACATTTTTATATTGAAACAAGTAGGACTATGATAAGAATGCAAATCATAAGCAAAATGTGAAACTGACATTTGAAATTTATACAAACCTTTTGAGCTTTGGTAAGCTGTTCCAGGTCATCTTCCATAAGCCTAGGGACACGCATCTTCTCTCCCTAATGCAAGGACAGCACTGAGAAGGACATCTGAGAAGCATTGTCCAAAGTCAGTGAAGCAATGAGCGGCCAAAAATGTCAGGGATCAGGAAGGAAGAGTAAATAATAGGACGGCTTGATTCAACAAAAATGAATGGAAAATTGCCTGAATATTAATTACTTTGAAATCAATGCATGGTCACCTAGGGAGAATTGCTAACAATTAACCTTTAAACATTTTGTTTCTTATAATACCATTATTGAGGTATTACAGAGAGAGGGCTCTATCATGGGCTTCCTTTGTCTTACCACAGAGATAACTATAATACTTCATGGATTGTGTTCATAAAGAGAAAGCAGT
This sequence comes from Noctilio leporinus, assembly GCA_004026585.1. NCBI lineage: Eukaryota > Metazoa > Chordata > Mammalia > Chiroptera > Noctilionidae > Noctilio > Noctilio leporinus. The sequence continues at coordinate 166,366 of PVIW01002414.1, forward strand.
TCTCACTTTTTAGGGTTTAATTTTGGGGTTCCTTTTTTAGGGTTCAAGTTCTATATTTTGCAGAAAGAGAGACTTTTTAAAAAACCCAATCAAATAGAAGAAGCATTCCAAAGTCTTACCAGGGTTTGAAATTTGGCCCATCAATTTATAAAGAGAAAAATAAATCCATGCTTTAAATAGAACAAATGAAGTCATTCTTTTTATGGAATTTTTGAAATATCCAAACTCTGAGGACTCAGACTGAGTTCATAAAGCAAAAATCAATAAAGCCTGTTAAGTGTAGATTTTTATAAAGTGGAAATTATGCCCAATTTTATCATTACAGAGGAGGCAACTTCTTGGGTCCCCCTGTCCATTTTAACTCTGAGCTCTCTTAAATATTTAGTTTATTGCCTCTTTGGAACCAAAGTCTCTGCAGCTGAAATTTTAATGCTGTTGGAAAGCACACTATGCTCACAGCACTGGCTCTGCCCCTGGAGAGTGTTAGGTAACAGACCTCGTGGCCACGCAGGACAGCAACTCACTCCAAAAACTCAGAGCCTGGAATGCACAAGAGCAGCTGGTCACCACACTCCCGGGTCCTTCCCACTGGAGAGGTGTGCGTGGAAAACTCCCTCCCACCTCAGGACCAGCCAACCTTACACTTCATCTCAACTGAGTCTTCAGTTTTCAGTTGGGTATTAATTTGTCTAAGGTGTGTCTCCTCAACTAGCCCAGAAATTCCACGGGGCTGGGAATCATGCTGCCTGCCTGGGCCTGAGCACCCGAGGCAAAGAGGAGCTGGGTGAACGAACACGTGAGTGCAGGAACCGCACCCATGTGGCAGTCCTGTCTGAGAGGTCTCCTCCCTGCCCGGGCATCAGTTGCTTGGTAATTGGCCTGCAACCCAGCTGACTTCCATTTAACCAAGTGGGTCAGCTCGAGGCTCTGGCATCTGGTAAATTCATTCGTTCTCCCAGCTGATCTTCTCTGGGCCCCATCACGTTCCAAGCCCTATGGCAGGAGTCAGAGATACAAAGACAAAGTGGACACATCAAATGCGAATATGTCAATCAAATCAAAGCTCACAACCACCATTCCTTCTCTGGTGTGAGCACATGAATGCTTTTGCTCTTAAAACACAACGTGGCCCCACCTGGTGGCACAGTGGATAAGGCGCTGGCTTGCGAACCCGAAGGTCCCTGGTTCGATTCCCAGCCAGGGCACATAACCAGGTTGCAAGCCAGGTCTCCAGCCAGGTTGGTAGCTGGAGGCAGGTGAAAGGCAACCATACATTGATGTTTCTCTCCCTCCTTGCCTCTCTCCCTTCCCTTCTCTCTAAAAATAAATAAAATCTTTTAAAAAATAAAACAAACTTTAAAAAAAAAACACAATATGAAAGAGAGAAAGAAAGAGAAAGAAATTATAAACTTAAGAAGAAATGCAAAAAAGATGACAACCTTGCCACAACATCTTGGTCCAGAGGGGAGTGAGCCCTCTGATGTCAGCACTTGTGGCCCTGAGTTTTCCTCTCCTTCAAAAGGCGAACGTTATAGTAACCCCTAACTGCCTTATACATAAGGAACCTCAGCAACCAAATCACAAATGGCTTTCATCTCCAATGCCAGCCCTATGACTGGTAGCTGTGAGTTGAGAAGCCACAGCTGGGCCACGTGGGAAAGGCCACCATCAATAAGTGAATCCTGCCATGGATGTCACGAGCCAAACTTTCTCAGTCCTGCCCTAAGCTACAAACATTACTCCAGGGCTGACATGAAGAAGACCAAGGAACATTTTCTGCTAAGGCTCTGCCTTAGCACAATATTGGGCACGCGATGGGTGCTCAAGAAAAATTTAATTAGAATAATTCGCCTCTATTCTAGTGGGTTCACTTGGAGAATTCCCATCCCACTTTCTGTACCATTTTACAGCTGAGTTGTCCATGGAGGGTGATGACTTTGGATGGAGACGTTGCACGTGGCCTTTGTTCTAATTTATGATTATCTGGTAGAGTACCATTCCTCTAAGTTGTCCAATGCATCCAACAGAACCCAAAACATTCCTGATTTGTTATACAAAAAAAATTCCGTGTGTTACCCACCCCACCCCCACACGCACACAGCATACAGCCCTTCCATGCTATTGCAATCATTCATTTATCCATCTGCAAGTTCTGTAAAGACATGAATAATTTCTAACTCACTTTTGTTTCATGAATCCCAGAATAATGCTACATAACAGGTCCTTATGAAATGTTAACTATTTCAGTAGTGAACTGAAAATCTGAGAAGGGAGAAATGTTGGCTCAACAGCAATATCTGAACATTGGAACCATGACTAACAACTCATTTTCAGAGTAAGAGAAAAACAAGACATCTCTGAGATGGAAAGAAAAAGATAAATTCTGTTCAATATAAGATAGAGAAATAGTTATATTATTACTGCCTGTTAAACATTTTTATCAAAAATAGCACAAAATACTGTGATGTTTAACTATATAAAAAGCAACTATCAGGGAGTCATCAACAACAACAACAAAAATTTTAATGAGCTAAATAAATTAAAATTAGCAAAGGACTTGAATATATATTTCTCCAAGGAAGACATACAAATGGCCAATAAATCAAAGAAAATATTATGAACATCACTAATAAAAATCACAATGAGAAACCACTGCACATCCATTAGGATGGCTATTACTAAAATCCATTAGGATGGCTATTACTAAAACTAACAACAACAAAAAAAATAACAAGAAATAAAGTATTGTTCAGGATGTAGAAAAATTGGAACCCTTATCCACTTGTTGGTGGGAATATAGAATGGTGCAGCTTTTGTGGAAACAGTATAGGAATTCCTCAAAATATGAAACATAGAATTATCACATGATCCAGCAACTTCACTTCTGAGTAGATACACAAGGAACTAAAAGTAGGACTTGGACACAGATCTGTACACATACGTTCACGAGAACCAAAAGGTGACAATAAGTCAAAAGCCCTTTCATGGATGAGTGGATAGACAAAGCATCATGTATACATACAATGCAGCATTTGTCAGCCTTCATAAAGGAAGGAAATTCCTACTGACATTGCAACATGAACAACGAGAAGACATTATGCGAAGTGCAGTGTACCTGACACAAAAGAACAGTATTATAGAATTCCACTTCTATGAGCTACTTAGCGTGTTCAAATCATAGAGACAGAAAGTAGAGTGGTGGTTGCCAGGAGCTGGGGGAAGGGGGAAAGGGAGAGTTTGCTTTAGGGAGGAGAGAGTTCAGTTTGGGAAAATAAAACTGTTCTGAAAATGATTAGTAGTGATGATTAAGATGCGTAACCATGTGAAGGTACTTCAGGCCACTTAAAACTTATTAGGATGTTAAATTTTATGTTATGTGTATATTGCCCCAATAAAATATATTTTCTTTTTCAAAAGAAAAACCACATGCCCTTAGGATTATGCTATTTCATCCTTGTGGAATGTATCCTACATATTTCATCACAAACATGTAACATTACATGCGTATGATGTTATCTGTAGCAGCATTGTTTATAATAGTAAAATTTTGGATGCCATCAAAATGGCATCGTGAGAGCACCAGCTAAATAAATTATCATTCCAAGCACACGGTGGAAAATTTTGCTGCTGTAAAAATGAATCAAGCTGCTCTCTATATACTCATATGGAAAGTTTTCCAAGATAAATACTTGAGTGAAAAAGGCAAGGTGCAAGCAGAGTACATAGTGTGCTGTGGTTTGTTTAAAAAGAGGGAGGAGACTATGACCTTGAATTGCTTTGCATGTGCACAAATGTTCCATAGGAGAGCACAGGAAACCCATGAGCAACGTCACCTGTGAAGGGGGATGGGAGTGGTACAAAGGGGGACTTTATTACACATTCCCAGTTTACTTTTTGAGTTGAGAACCTTGTGAATGCACTGTCTGTTCATAGAGATTGCTGGAAACTACTTTTTAGAATAAAAACAAGTTGTTCCAACAAAAATGCAAAGTGATTATGGGGAATTTTCACTACTTCGGATACACTGGATTAATTTCCCAGGGCTTCCATAACAAATTACCACCATAAACCAGTTCATAAAAGTCCAAGGTTTATTCTCTCACAGTTCCCGCACCAGACACCTCAAGTCAAAGCGTTGGCAGGGCTGCTTTCCTTCTGAAGGCTCTCAAGAGGTTCCTCCCTTTTCTCTTCCAGCTTCTGGTGGCTGCTGGCTCTCCTTGGGTTCCTTGGCTTGTGGCTGCATCACTCCAATCTCTGCCTCCCTTGTTACGTGGCCTTCTCACGTGTCTGTATCTCTGGGCTCAAATTTCCCCTTTGGATTTAAGGCCCATCCTAATGACCTCATCTTAACTTGGTTATATCTGCAAAGGCCCTGTTTCCAAATAAGGGCACATTCACAGGTTCTGGATGGACATGAATGTGAGGGAGTACTAGTAAACTCAGCATACTCTAGCAGGGGTCCCCAGCCCCCGAGCAGGGACGGGTACCAGTCCAGGCCTGTTAGGAAGCCGGCCAGACAGCAGGAGTTGAGCTTGAATGAAAATCTTTGAATCATCCCGAAACCATCCCCCATCCCAGTGCCAAAAAGGTTGGGGGCTGCTGCTCTAAAGATTATGCTGGTATCTGAACATATTTCTGTCATTACCATCTTTCTTGGTCCCATCATAAAGATTTTTCTCTCACCCATAAAGGTTGCGGTAGGAATGCACCTGAAGGGAACATCCAAATAACCTCACATGAGAGTTGACACGCATCCCCTCTTCCTATTATTGTTTTCTTGTTCCCTTCCAATTCCAGTCCTGTGGTGTGAGTCACCAGCTTCTGGTATTTCTATTTCAACCAATGTTGGGATTATTTTCATTGTAACATTAAGCTGAAGGATTTACATGAGACTAACTATCTTGCTGTGATAAATCTTTGAGGGTGTTCGCTGAATTGTTAAATCAAGGATAAGGCACCAATCAGAGACACAAATATGAATTAGGTCCTCATGCCTATTTGTCTTCCTTAGGACATAAGTAATCCTGCTCTCCCTGGGGAGAAGCAGGTTAGTTGGGCAACCCTCATTATCTCGACCATGGGTCATGATGTGATGTCTTTCTCCTAGCTGTCATGAGCCGTTACAGTGTAATGAGGCTCACTCTTCATTTTATTCAACACCCACTTGTTCTGTGACTGAGCTCTGCTGCTCTTGTCAAAAGTGCTCCTGAGCTCACTTCCTCCTTCTCCTTCTCCTTTGCTTCCCTTAATCCCACCAGCCCCCAGCCAGCCCCGCAGCACACTCTGTTCTCTGACCCCTACTAGAAGGAAGGAAAGACAGAGGAAATCGAGGGGGAAACATAAGATGCAGGGTCAGTCCACTGGGATCAGATCTCACATGTTGCCAGCCAAGGAGCCTCACACAGGTTACTGAACATCTCTGAGCCTCAGTTTCCCCATCAGACAAGGAAGTCTTCTCTGAGGAGGTGACAGCAAATCTGAGATCCAAATGACGTGCAGATGTATGGGGACAGTGCTCAACACAAAGGATCAGCAAATACAAAATCCCCGAGATGGAAACAAAGTTGACCAATGCAGGGCAGACAAAGGAGGTCGGGAAGTCTGCAGCACACTGTCCCAGTGTGTTGGTGACCTTATGGGTTGGGTAAAGGAGGAGGTGACAACTGAAATCAGAATAACAAGAAAGAGCCAAATGAGGGGAGATCAAAGGATTTTTTTCCATGAAGTATGATCAGAAGCCATTGGACAGTCTCAGCAAAGGAATAAATATTACCTGGTTTACAGTTGTGAAGTCTCTTGCTGTGTAGACTAAAGCTACGACGAAAGTAAGAAGGCCAGTAAGGAAGGCCATTATCAAGATGAGGGGTGATGGTGGCTTATACCCAGTTGGGAGCTGTGGGGGTGAGCCGGTGGCTGGGATGGCGAAGTATATTGTGATGACAGAGCTGGCAGGACTTCCTAATGCATTTAGATGTGGCAGTAATGAAAGAGGTGAATCAAGGAGAACTTCTACATGTTTTCGCTTTATAGTGGGGGACTCTACAGTTTGGGGCTTTGGTTTGAGAAGGCTAGTAGACCTTGAAGTAGAGCTGTCAAGAAGGCAGTTGTGTACATGAAGTTGGAGCTCAGGAACAGAGTCAGGCATAAATTTGGGAGTCAGTATCCTATCGATGCTATTTAAAGTCATGGGACCATAACAAATCACCTCAGGAGAAAATGTAAACAGAGAAGGAAAGAAGGCCATGGACAAGGAGTCCCCTTCGCATGTGGCCTGATAAAAACCAGTAACAAAGAAGGTGCTTTGAGGGAGGAGGAAAATCGGGATAACGAAGCAACATGGAGGCCAGAGAAAGTGCTTTTGGAGAAGGAAGAGGTCTACTCACTCAAATGCTGCCCCGGGACCAAGGGGAGGACCCATGCAGCTCTCCTGGACCTGGGCAAGATGGCGGTCATCAGTGGCATTGAGTGAGCCGATCCCCCTCCGGTTGAGGACAGAAGCTGGACTGACATGAAAAAATGGAGGAGGAGGGACTGCACATGCAAAGGGCTGCTCTTAGCAGGGAATCAGGCACACTGTAAGCTCCAGCACATGTTGTGAGGTATCATTGTCCATCACAAGGTATGTCCCGTGTGCAGCCCCACATGATGCCTAGGTTGCAGATTGCTACAGAGAGAAACACTGAATCAACATGCACTCCAAAATGCTACTTCATCCAGGACGAGGGCACCAGCAGAGGGACTTGACCAGGCCGAATGAACCATTTTTAAAAAGATAAGTAAACGTCAATTTCTATTTTAAATTGCAGTAAAATTTTGTTGGTAAAAACCTCAAGAACGCTTTGTTTATCTCCTATAAACAAAGGAGATGTATGGAAGACTGAGCGTTGCTGTGCTGTAGGGTCCAGGAGCGTGGGTGGGAGGAAGTGGGCGGGGAGATGAAAGCATCTTTCTAACAGCACACGCCCTGATGTCCCAGCACTTCAGCCATGTCATCAGAAATGAGAGACATTAGATGCATGACTTGATCGAAAGGCCATGCTCAGTGACCTAACCTGCAGGCTGTGACAGCATGATATCAGCTCATTTTGTAAATGGGAGGAGGGGAAAATCTTCCAGTCATCATGACATTCAACAATTCCGTGCGTTCAGCAGAAAACCAAAGGACCAAGCAAAACATCATGACCTGGCGCCCCTCTGAGCCCTGAGGCAGCAGCTGACCGGCCCCAGAAGAAGCTCCCTGTTTGACTTGCCCCTTGAACTCTGCTGTGTTGGGATGTGTTCAAGGTGCCAGCCCCACCCAGCATCACTGCCTTCCATAGCCCCACTGAGACCCCTCATCCCGTGACCCTACCGATGTGTGTATCTGTGTGATATAGAATTAATCAAGGAGAAAATTGAGAGCATCCCTCTCCATTCCCTCTCCAAGTACCTGAGGAGTAGCAGAGATGGGTGCATCTAATCATAGACCTACCTACTCTATCCACATTCTGCCCTTGACTCATTCACTCAATAAAAATATGTTGAACCTGTAGCATATGCCAGGAGCCTTTGCAGACAGCAATGCATGGGGCAGTGACACCCAAGACAAACTAAGGGTCCTCATGAGACTTTTTTTAGCGACAAACAATAAGCTAGCAAAAGAATGGGTTTATGATATTCATTTCAAATGCTAGAAATGCAATTAAGAACACTATAGCAGTGAAGAAAGAGAGCTGGCAGGAGTGGGACATGGGACATTTACAAGTACAGCCAACATGGAAGTCCTGCCCTTGGGTGTGCCATGATAGCATTGGCTGGAACAAAATGAGGGTGCAAACCTGGTGACTATGTCGGGGAAGAGCAAGGATTCGGGGGAAGGGACACAGCAAGGATGCAAGCTCTGAGCCAGGGGGAGCTTGGTGGGCCCTGGCAATCCCAGGTTTGCTGCTGGGAATGGTCCGTGAGAGAAGGAAACCTGACAATGCGGTGAGGGCTGCATCAGACGTCACCCCGTACGTACTGCATTCTGCCGATGAAAGCACGGGCCTGGGTGCTTAGATAGGGTGACTTCCAGCCCACCTCCCCTGTGGGAAAAGGGAAACAAACTTACCTCCAGAGTCGGAGAGTAGTTGAAGTGGTAAAAGCAGATTTTATTCAGAAGGATTGCCATAGAGGAAGAGACCTCAGTATGAAACCGGGCTCAATCCTAGCTTCAACGTGGTTAGGATTACAGTCAAGGAGCAGGCTGGGCTCAGCAAATGGAAAACTCCTAAGGGAATAAATACCTCAGGGGCCAGGGTTCTGGGGGATTCTGGCTCAACCGACCTACCAGGACCCTTGCTGAAGCCTGGCTGGGGTGATCAGAAATAGCCTAGGAGGTAGTGCAGGATATCAAGGGTGCGGGGTTCTTGCTAAAAATAGATTGTTCAAGAAAGTTTACACCTGGGCCTAGGAGTGTAACCACACCTGACGACAGTTTGCTCCAGCAAAGAAGCTCTACCACCCACTAGTGCAAATACATTCTCCTTGGAAGAGATCCTGGGTTCTCACCGTTTGGAATGTAAATCAATGACTTTAAGAGGAAGAGAAGGTGAGTGTCTCCAGATTTAAACCTATGTGGGAATATGGGATGGTCCCGGGCCTCCTTCCCACCTTGACATTGAAGCACTCACTTGCAGGAAGGTCACTCTCCCTGAAAGGTCTCACACGATCTCACCACCCTCTAACTTCCAAGACGGGCTCCTGTAGCCCAGATCCCACATTTCGATACAATTTTCTCCGAAAGCTCTGACAGGGTAGAAACATGAAGATGTTTTCTCTGCATTTTCCCAGAGAACGAGAATGAACTAAGTGTCCACACCTTTAATGAACAACAGGGACAGGTGACCAGAAGATGAGCTGAGGACAATAATAGATCAGTGTGGTGCGATGATCAGTTGTACATGTGGACCAGGTTGGACCACAGGCCATCCAGATGCTTTGTTAAACTTGATCCTGGGTGTGTCTGTGAGGGTGTTTCGGGATGAGATTAACATTTGAATGGCGAGACCCAGTACAGCAGATTGTGCTCCACCGGGTGGGTGGGCCTCATCTAATTCGTTGATGACATCAATAAAATCAAAGTCTGAGCAGGAAGAATTGTTTTCTTGCCTCCGTGTCTCTGAGCTGGGAAATCCAGTGATGTCTGGCCTCATGAAGTCCTCCCTCCCTTGCCCAGCAAATCAGCATGAAACCCGCCACCTCCTGTATTGGCCAACCCTCCCTGGGCTGCTCCCCTCCACACACCATCTGCCTTCGTTCATTTATTCATTTCTTTCAACCTTTTAAGAGCCCCCTCTGACAATAACTCTTCCTCAATTGCCTCAAATCGTGTTCTTCTCTGGAAAATGTCCTCAAGGTATGTTGGTCACTGTTCCCATTCCACGACACCTCCAGATGCCCAGTCTAACCATCCCCACCCCACCCCTTCTCATTATGCCTTCCTAAATGTAAGCAGTCCTTGAACTCCATGTCTTCCAAAGAGCTCACCATATAAAAACAGCAGCAAAACCTCCCCAGCCCCTTCCTCTAAGTGAACAAGAGACGGCATAACAGCCTAACCCACCCACTGCATTGATCCTCAGGAATAAGGCTAAGAGCCCATTGTTTTGTTTGTTTGTTTTTTTAAGATTTTATTTAATTAGTTTTAGAAAGAGGGGAAGGGAGAGAGGCGGAGAGGGAGAGAGAGATCAATATATGGTTGCTTTTCACCTGCCTCCAGCCACAGACCTGACTGGAGACCTGATTTGCAACCTGGTTATGTGCCCTGGCTGGGGACTCGAACCTGTGACCTTTGGATTTGCAGGACGGTGCCTTATCCACTGTGCCACCAGCCAGGACCTAAGAGCCCGCTTTTTAAGACATTCCTGTAAATGTTTTCACAGATGACTCTACATTGTTTAGTCTCACACCTCAGCAGTCCACTCTATGTCTTAAGCTTTTAAGAAGACATAAATCACAGCTTTATATTATGTACTGTCTCATCCAGACATTACCATTTTTATCCTAATAATAAAAAGAGGACTCAAGAGTACATTGATGCTGCCCTAAAGTGTGGCCCTCAGGAGCAAAGCTGTCTCACTACAATTTGCTATTGGTCTTTGAAGCTTAGAGTTGTGCCCTTTCCAAAGAAAAAATCTACATTTTGCAATTTGCGGGTCACTCTTGCCCTGGAAAGATCGATGAGTTTAAGCATCACTCTCATTAACGTTTAGATCTAGTTCCTCCTCTAGGCCTTTCAGGGAACCAGTGGCAAATGGGTGACAAGGAAAGAATGCGTGTCACCATCCCGGGCTTCTTCAACCATCTGTTTCCTTATAACGATCATAATCAAGGGACAGCTGCTGAGACTGCAGTTCCCCAACAGTTCGCCAACAAACACAGAAGTTGTGTTAACCGCATCTGAGTGGTCAAGTCCTCCTCTTCTACTCTTCTCGTGATCTTTCTTTGGGCTCAAATAGGAAAAGGAAAAGGAAGATACACCCCACTGCATGGGTGCCTCCCGTGCCCCAGATCCCACCTCCTCGACCCTCTGTCCACAGATGTGGTGAGAGAGTGGGATGAAGGCAGACTCAGAGCCACCGGGGGTCTTTCTCTGTCTGCTCTGGGGTCTCCTCGGTAGAAGGAAGGAGAGGGAAGGGAGTTGGTTAATGTCCCCCCTCAGTGAGGATGGGGTAGTGAATCACACTACACCCTCTGTCCTTCAGGTGGGCCATTCTGGGGGCATCTCACTCTCCTCACAGGAACCCTAACGTCAGACTTGAGCCCTCATTGTCACAGCAGAAAGCCCTGTTGGCTCTATGTAGTAAGTGGTAATATCCATGGCTTCTTGTTGGCTTTTACTCCTTCCCTGGCCCCTGGCCCTTACCCTAACTCCTGCTTCCTGGAATCGTCACCTTTGGGGGACAGGAGACACCAGCTAACATGCCCTTACCTACCCATTTCGCCATTTCTGCAGTTAGGAAGTTGCATGAGGAGGTAACTGAATTTATGCGCCAATTTTAATGTTGAATTCTGGATCATCTGAAAATTTCCCTAATTCCTCCAAAAGCCTCGACCCCTACATCGGTTGCAATGTGGCCAGTCTTTGGAGAAACACAAAGCAGACAGACCTGAGAAGCAAAGATGCTTCTCTTTCAGATGATATTAGCCGGCGTGCAGACTGGACACAAATCCTCTGGGATGTTACCGTCGTAAGGAGCAGCCAGGCTGAAAACCCTGGACTCTCTGCAGATGGTATCCGAGTCTTTGTGTCAGTGGAGCTTTGGAAGGTCAGCAAATGCTATTGACTAACTGGTACACTTCAATGAAGGAGAGAAAATAGAAGTCCTGAAGCCAGCGTGGCAGTCACACATCCGTGGGCCTCTGGATCCCAGAGGAATCAGGGGTTTGTGTCAGGAGTGAGATCATCTGACCATGGTACCTCTCTCCTGAGCTTTTCCTGTTTAATTTCTATGCAACTTTCATTCATAGTGTTTGCTGACTCACATACCAGAAAAAAATCTTTTTTTTTTTATGAGATTTTTACTTTAGCATTTTTCAGAGAGAAGAGAAGAGAAGAGAATGAGAAAGACAAGGTGAGAAACATCAGTGTGTGGTTACATCTGGCCTGCAACCCAGGCACGTGCCCTGATGGGGAGTCTAACCTCGACCCTTGGTTCATGGGCCAGCGCTCAATCCACTGAATTACAGTGGCCAAGGTGTAAAACATCTTTTATTGAAGCCTTCTTCTCTGTTTCTGTAACTAACACGGTTAAATCATAGCAACAAGAATGTAAATAACACTCCTTGTGTATTAACATACATAAAAAGAGACTTTGGGAAAATGTGTTAGAATATTTTAGGGTTTAGGTATGAATTTCTGTAATTCTAGGGTCATTTTCATTATGTGCATTTCTGGTACATGAAAGGAAGGAGAGAGAGAAAGAGAAAAGTCAGAATTGAGGGACTACCTTATTATTGATAAGCTTAAAGGTATAAAACCCATGATTTGGAGTTATGGGATATCAGTGCTAAACTCGGACATATATCCTTATAAATTGTTTTAAAAGGGGTGCATTTGAATATCTTGCATTTATTTTTTTAAGATTTTATTTATTTATTTTTAGAGAGAAGGGAAGGGAGGGAGAAAAAGAGGAAGAGAAACATCCTTCCTCTCACACACCCCCAGCTGGGGACCTGGCCCAACACCCAGGCATGTGCCCTGACTGGGAATCGAACCCATGACTCTTTGGTCCACAGGCTGGCACTCAATCCACTGAGCCACACCAGCCGGAGATGAATATCTTGCATTTAAAAATGATAGGAAAGTCCATTCAAAAGGAGTGGCATCAAGAAGTTTATATAAACAGCCAGAAGAAGGGCAGATCGCTTTGAGGTTGGGCAAAAACGTTTCTAGATAACCAACGCTGCTCGCCTTCCCTCAGCAACGTGGGCCTGGCCCTTCGGGGGGCGGGGGGAGCAGGCTGCGAATCTCACTACCCACAGTCCCAGCAGCTCAAGCTGTTGCTCTCGGGTGGGGAGCTCCTGCTTTTCCCCCTCCTTCCTGCACCACCAGGTTTTCTCCGCCCCACCCCCTGCTTCCGGAGAGCCCTGGTAGCTTGTGGGGGAGTGTGAATCCCCAGGATCTCTCTGCTGCCACGCTAGTCACACCAGGCCTGTGGCAGGGAGTGAAAACTGGAGCTGATTTCTTTGAAACACATTTTTTAACAAGGCTTTTTTGTTGTTGTTATTTTTTATTTTATTTATTATTGTTGTATTACAATTGTTCCATTTTTTCCCCCATTGCTCTCCCCTGCCCCACCCTCCCCACCCCTTCCAACAATCAATCCCCACCTCATTGCCCATGGCCCTGGGCCCTTCACAGTTGCTCCCCAACTAAACCGTTCCCCCACTTCCCCCTCCCCCTCCCTCTGTGTCACCATCATTCTGCTCCTTTTTTTTCCATGTCTCTGGTTCCATTCTGCTCGTCTGTTTGTTTTGTTCATTAATCTCCAGTACTAAGTGAGATCATATGGCATTTGTCTTTCGATGCCTGGTTTATTTCATTAAGCATGATACTTTCCAGTTCCATCCACGCTGTCTCAAATGACAGGAGTCCTTCTTCCTTTCTGCTGTGTAGAATTCCATTGTCATGGACCCAAGTTTTTTGATCCAATCATCCACTGATGGGCACTTAGGCTGTTTCCCTCACTTGGCTATTGTAAATAGCGCTGCTATGAACATAGGGGTACATGGGTTCTTCTGAATTGGTATTTCAGGGTTCTTCAGGTATAATCCTAGCAGTGGAATCACTGAGTCATAAGGCAGTTCTAGTTTTAGTTTTTTGAGAAAATTCCATACTGTCTTCCATTCAGAAAGACCAAGGCTCAGAAGGTTTAAGTGAGGATGCATGTCACTCTGTGACCCTAGGCTCGGGACTTCGCTTGGGTCACTGGTACAATGGAGACCAAAGGGTTAAGTGATGATTACGTGAAATCATCCGGGAAACAGCCCGTGTGCACAAGGTGGGAGCCAGCACACTTCTCCTGGAAAGGACCAGAGATATTTTTGGCTTTGTGCCTCTGTCACAAATGCTGGACACTGTCCTTGTGGCATGCAAGCTGCCCCCGGCAAAACACAACTCATGGCTCATTCCAATAAAACTTCACTGTGGACACTGAAATTTGAATTTCTTCTTATGTTCACATCCTAAGTGGTTGATGTTTTCCAACCACTTACAAATGTAAAAACCATTCTTAGCCCACGGCCACGTAGAAATACATGGCAGGCCACGTGCAGGCTAGACTTGGCTCATGTTTGCTGACCCCTGGGACAGACACACAACAAAGGTCACTCCCTTCCCTTGTTCTTTACATATGCACATGGCAAATGCATGCACACATATGTACACAAACATGACACACACACAAACATGAGACACACACACAAGCACACACACAAACACACACACCCCACAACTGAGAACACACAGAGGTCCAGGTAAATCCTCCCATCGCTTGCCACCGCCATGGTACCAGAGATTGGACTGACCGTGTTTCACCTAATCCAGCCCTATGTGCACTTTTTGAGAAAAAAAAATCAGCTCTAATTTTATAAATTAGTTTTTTATTTAGACGATGATTTGCTATTATTTGAGCTGCCTCAGACTTTATTAGCCATGAAATTGAAGCAGAATATTACCAATTGTTCCCAAATTATTACCCTGTGAGATATCATACATTCTTCAGGCTTCTGCAAAGAAATGTAATCAATACATTCTATGCTACATTTCCCCCGCAGACTTGACTGGAATCATCAAAATGTTCTGCCTTGTTAGCCCGGAATGATTATGAGGCAGGGCATGAATTTCTCAGTTTGAAACCAGTGGTTGGCCAATAATTTCCACAAACCTTTCACCAGTCAGCGGAGTCAGAATCTTATATCTTTACACATAACAGGACTCTCCCAGCAAAAACGGGAAGACCGTTGTGGGGTAACTCTTGGCTCTGAGCCCAGCCTCAAATTCTGCATAACGTCCAGGTCAAGCAGAGAGGCTGCGCACACGCTTCATGGATTTTAGGCAGTGAACCCCACCCCTACCCCTGAGGCCACAGCCCGGGGCCTGAGTCACAGGCTGCACGGGGTGAGAATTAAATGTATACCATCCGCAGACAAACTCGGCCTGTCAGAGGACAGATGGGTGTGTGTGCACATGGTGGGAATATCTCTACAAAGGTAAGTGCCAGAGGGATCTCAGGGGTCCACCACCCAGCCCCTTTGTTCTACTAGCACAAAACCTACTCAAATTCAGTGCAGCCAAGTTTCTTCTCCAACCCACGTCCTAGGAAAATGAACTCATCCTCGGAAAGGAAAAAGTGGAATGCTGCAAGGCAACCCCTCCCTCCTGGGACTTTACAAACACGTTCGTAGTTCCTTGATGTCTGTTTCCTAAATTTGGCGGGTCCTCCTGGCTGGGTGCCCTCTTGTCCGTCCATATTTACTTGCCGTCCTCCTCCATGCAGATGGATGACACTGAGGGGCACCCTGGACCTCTAGCCTTGGGTGGGCTTGGTGAACGGGAGTCATGAGCAGGAGAGTGAGACATAGACTGAGAGGCCAGTCTGTCACATCAACTCCCTCCGTGCCAGGTTTCTATGGCGTGGCTGTGTCCCTGCACCTAAGGCTCAGTAGCTATCACAGACCCTACCCCTACAGGTCCAGCCTCCTACCTCCTCTGCCCATCAGCCCTATGAATGGTAACAGTTTCTCAGGCCCATGGGTCCTGCCCCAGGCCTGCTGGACCACCCATCCATTCTAGCCTATCCATTAGACCCACCCCTGGACCCTTCCCTACTGTCCTGCCTCTCACCTATTTCTCTGTCTCTGAAGTCTTCTTGTTCTTGGCTTCCCCAGAGGAGACTACCCTCCCTCTTTATGCAGGACGCAGTGTTACCCCAAGGACAGCAGAAGCACTTCAGTGGCAGGTTTCACCTACTGGGACAGCGTGTCTGCATGCTTTGCAGCATCCATTCGCATTTTAGGTTGTCAAACTCCTAGAAGCTGGCAACCCAACTTGAACATCCTAATTGTTTTTCCAAGGTCAGGGCCACACAGAGCTCTCTAATTATCTTCGATGGTTGACACAGCTGCACAGGTCCTTCTCTAGGTAATCTGTGGAAGTTCTGGCTTCATGAGGTAGGCCCAGAATCTGACAGCGTAACCAGGTCCAGGAGCCCTAGAAGCAATCAGATTTGGCCTCCCTAGCTAGGATATTATGGCCCGGGGCTTCAGGAGGTGTCTGAAATACCAACAGGCTTATCAGCCATTCATTAGCAGAGCTCTGGCCATGTCTATCTTTCTGAGAAATACCCTTACACATGACATTTGGTGGGATTGGCTTTTATCATTCAGTCCCCCTGAGCCCATGTCACCTCTCTGCATGGTGGAAGGGAGAGATGAATTTTCCACATCAGCAAAAGACCATTTTCAGTCATGAGCTGCCAGGGGATATGCAAGGTCCTTAAATGGAAACTGGCCAATGCACCAACATAACACCAAGAGAAGGCACGAATGGCATGCTTGCATGGAAGAGACCATCCTGGACACATCAAAGTCATTTTCAAGTAGCGAGTTCCAGGTCAGCACAGTCTAATTGAACTGTCTGCAGCCATGACACCTGTAATCTGCACTGTCCAAAATGGTAGCCAAAAGCCAATGTGAATCTTGAACACTTGATATATGGCTTGGGCAACTGAGGAAATGAATCTTAATCTTACATTTTATTTAGTTTCAATTAGTTTAAATATAAAAAGCCACATGCAGCTACAGTGTTGGACACTGCAGTTCCTGATAGTTGTGTTCAAATAACTCATCTATCTCATTTGAAATAAAACGAGGGATCCTTTGAGAAACTTACTCCTGGAATAAGCTACTATACAACCTGCTCATCAGTGAATACAGGAAAACTTCCTACAGTCAGATAAACATAAAAACACTTTGAGAGTGACTCAATAAGCATGTATTACATTGGAGACATTTCTATGAAAATTATTTGGCACTGAGCTCCTGAGTTCAGAATTTGAAGTTCAATTAGAGTCTACATGCAATCCCACCCTTTGCTCATCAAATAGCCACAGAAACATGATTATTTAGCCAGAAGGTAGCAAATATTTGTTATAATGTTAATATACTATCTCTCTCAGGTATTGGCCTGCTTGATACAAGCATTTCCTGAATGCCTACAGAATATCAGATTCTGTGAAGGTTACAAAAGGCATAAAGGACATGATGTTTGCCTTGTCTTGGGATCTGAGTTCTGTGGTGGTTGAAGAAGAGTAAATTATTAACTGAAGAATGTGATGGTCACTCACTGAGGAACTCTGCCCAAAGGGTCTCCTGAACTTTCTTACGTTTCTCCTCGACTTGTACCCATTCAAGGATGGTGGTGAGAGACAGAATCACACTGTCAGGAAGTAGAAGATTATTGTAATAAACAAGAGTCTCATTCAAGCAGTTGCATTGGCAAGTTATCCTGTAAAATGGGCTCCTAGGAAAGTGAAATAGTAATGGGTTTTTAAATTTTTGCATTTTAGTTCTATCCTACAGAAAGTAGATAAGCAACATTCTCACTTCATGTGTACAGTCTTAGAAGAGATGACTTTTTTTTTTTCATGATCCTCCAAACTATGGTGATAGTCAAACTAGTTGACAACCAGTAAGGCAGGAATATCAGGAGATCAGAAAAGATAGTGTGTGGGACCCAGCCAAACAGAACTGACATTGTATGGGCACCAACCAACCAATCAGAATAGACATTGAATGGGTGCTGACCAATCAGAACAGGTAGGGCACCTGCCCCAGCCTGGTGTGCCAGCAAACACCCCATGAGTTAGCTGCTGATTCACAGGAGGGTGTGCATGGCAGGGGCCTAATGTGATTTAAGATCTTAAAAGTATTTTATAAATCATAGGTGTAAATAGACTTGTCTACCATTTCATGGAGCAGCAAGCAGGAGTGCTGAGTAATAGGAAACATTTTGGTGAGGAATTTGTGCCTTTGATTTAGGAACTTGAAGGAATTTGCTTAAATCCTAACACATTTAAAAGGCAAAATCTACTTTTGCAGAAGCATGGTAGGGCCTGAGGGTGCTCAGAGCTAATCACCAACCACTGTGGAGATGTGTACAACCAGGGCAGAGCTCAGCCTGGTCACTGTCCCACCTCTGAGGAGATATAAAGAAATGAGCAGACAGCGAAACACACCAAGAAGCTCTACATGGAAGAAAATATGTACTTGGAAAGGCAGCAACAATAGAACCTCAAACAAACAAACAAACTAACTAACTAAGCAAACAACCAGGATAGGACCAGAACCATAGGTATGGGATCATTTGGAGGGCTATCAGCTGAGAGGGGAAGGGAGAGAAATGGGGAAATGGTGCAAGGATTAAGAAGCATAATTGGTGGGTACAATAGATAGGGGGAAGTTAAAAATAATATAAGAAAGGGTGAAGCCAAAGAACTTACATGCATGACCCATGGACATGAACTAAGAGGGGTGGGATTGCAGGAGGGAAGGGGGTACTGGGCAGAGGGGAGCAAAGGGAAAAGAAATTGGGACAACTGTGGCAGCTTAATCAATACATATACTTTTAAAAATTAAAAATAATAATAAAATGAAACTTTTTAAAGAAAGTGCTGGATTCCTCAAACAACATGATCTTATAAACTACCACCTAAAACTATAGCGTTAAGAGAGGCTCTACAAGCTTTCTGTGTGTTCTCTTTTATTTAAACAGAGAGCACATGACTCATTTCCAGTTCACCCCTGCATTGGCGGCATGTGCGCTGCACCCCTACAGAGAATCATCCACATCCAGGTCAACCGAGGACACCAGGGCCGCCGGATAAGGGGCATATAAAAATGAATGTCTTCATGTAAATACCCAACAATGAGATATTTCAGCAGGTGTGCATCAGCTGTAGCGTTTAACCTTATCGTTAACCTATATGAGTTCTGATTTTCCAGGCAATTTTAGATGTCTGACATCTTAATTTTTATCTTCTTTTTTCACTGACAATATGCAATAATGCCCACATATTACACATACATAAATATAATCTTCATATGATGCAAAATCATACAAACATTTTTAAAGTCATGGTAGGACATAAATTTATCTACCACTTGTTAGATCAGCAAGCAGGAGTGTGCAGTGATGAGAAACATTATCATGATCCATTCGCAGCTTTTACTTAGTGACTTTGTGAAGTTAACTGAAAGCTTGAAACATAATAAATGTTGAATTCTACTTTGGAAGTTGCGAATAGCCACGCCTCACTGTGACATACTCAATTTGATGATTCCAACCTCACTTCTTCCAAGTAACGCTGGCAGGGCTGGGGCCTTAGGACAATGGAGAACAACGCTGACCTCGTCATGATGCAAGTCATTGGCCAAGAGCAACATCTTCACTATACTAAAGTCACATTCCTGACCTGTTTAGGACCAGCCATGTACAAGGTAACCTGTGGGCGACTTGTTGGGCCTGGTGTCGGATGGTGATCAGGTCTCTAGGAACAAAGGGGAAGGGGTTGATTAAATCGGTTGAGATCACTGTACAAGGCACACTTAAGAGGAAATCCCCACTCATCAGATAAAATAAAACGGGGGTGCAGAGAAGAATACCCATTTTAATACATGCCCTTCCTTGATTTAAGGATTTTCAATAACACACACTCTAGAAGCTTCCCAGGTTCAGGCCCTAAAGAGTGATCCAACTCCAAGAATCAATATTTGTTTATATGAAGGCAAATCACTGCAAAGATGCACCATGTTGCCTTTCCATTTTCCAATGGAAATTCTAGATTTTGTATGAAAAGTGGAACTACTTCTGACCTCACTAACCCACATCTGCTAAAGGAGAGGGGTAAAATAGCAGGACTCGCTCCACATAGGTCATGCATTGGGCTCCTATCAGGAAGGCAGGTGGTCTTGGCCATTCTCGTTCTGAAGTGTAATCCCACACAACCCACTGACTCCTCCAGGGGGCAGAGGCCTGTCCAGGACACCACCCCACTAGAACACACACTGCACGCGTCCCTGCCAGTCTTAAGAATGCCAGCTGAGATTCCAGGGCACTGGGGCTGCGCCTAACATCTTCAATAGTGCATCTGGCCACCATAAATGATGCACAGGGCGATGGGGTGGCAGTAAGTCTCAAGGACAGACTCACTCTGGCTCGCAGTCTTCATTGACTGACTCCCAACCACACAGACGTGGAGGGCCAACGGGACACCCTTAGCCACTGGCGGTGAGAACCTTGTCAAGTTCCGGCCACACCTCGAAGTTCTGCTCCTGTGTCCTCCCTTTGTGTTCGCCACCAGCTTGCACAAAGGCATGGCTGTTTTCTAAATGTATCAATAGCGGGGTGACGAACAGGGAAGACCTGATCCAGGTTTCAGGTTGCCCCATGTGCTCATCGCCCCAAACTACAGACACAGGAGAGAAAGACACAGAGTTGCCCGAAATAACCAGAAAATGGACTGACCATGAATGGAGGCCTAGAAAAGGGGGGCGGGGGGGTGTTAAATATTCATCAAGATGCAGAAGATTTTCAAGTCCCGTGGCTTTGGGTAAAAATAAAGGCACTTGCCTTTCTCATCAACTGTAATTTTTGGTAAGAATTTCTCATTGGATTCATCGATTTTGTCCTCATGCGCTTTAGGGGAGGTTATACCTGAGTTAACCACCTATCTGGAAAACAGTGTCACGTTACAACCTCAGATCCAGTCAGAGTGGAAGTGATCAGGGTAGAAAAGCATCATGTTTTGGTATCTGTCACTTTTGAAAATCAGTCTCTTTTCCCCGCTTCTGCACCTTCTACAATTTAATGCATGGTCTGGGGTCTCACAGCCTAAAATCCTATTTCTGTCATTCACACTGAAGGCAGCATGCCTTAGGCCCCACCCCAAACCAGGAGGTTTGAAAAAGGGGTCCCCAGCTCTGTGGACTGTGCCAAGACTTTTCGACCTGATACCCATCACAGTACCCCACAGCATCACAAACTCTTCCCTGCAATGGGTGGCAAGCTCAGGGCTGCGGGCTGGTGAAATCCGAGTCATTCCCAATGCACAGTTGTAAGAAAACCCCCAGATCCATGAGATGGTTTCTCCCTAGAACGCATCTGTGGTTACAACACTGCAGCTACACATACATTACGTTTTCTCACTGAGCCACAGAATAGTTTCCTCCAAGGAAATCTCCAGCAGAGCAGGTGGTCAAACTACCCATTCTCTGCCCTGATTTTCTGGGAAGCCTGACCCAGACAGCCTGGAAGAGGCTCAGGAGTTTGCATTTGAACAAGCACCTGTAAATCCTCCTTGTGGGGGGAGGGGGGAGGCAGAGGCAAGGAAGGGGAGCAGTTTAGACAAGAACCTAGTATAAAGGAACCATGGACGTGGACAACAGGTGGGATTGACTTTGGGGGGAAAGGGTGGGTGGGGAGGGGGACAGAGGGGAGCAAAAAAGGGATGGATGTAATACAACAACAATAAAATTTAAAAAAAAAAAAAAAAATCCTCCTTGTGCTGAGGCCCACGACCAAACCCGCAGGGCACCTGGGTGAACTGTCTGTGAGTGTCAGGGGCACTTCCAGGTGCAGGACCCATTTTTTGGGGTCCAGATAGAGGAAACACATCCCCATTGCAGCTGCTTGGTGCCAGCAGCCCTCTCAGCCTCTAAAAAACAATGTCACAGCCATAGGGGAAGAGCAAGGGAGGGACCTCCACGCAGTCAGCAGGTGCGTCTTGTCATGGTACCTGACCCCGCATCACCCAACAGACCTGACCTACACCCGCCACTGACTTCTGTGGCTTCAGGCCGCAGTGGCTGCCTCTGTACCTCCAGTGCTATAGACACTGTCCCCAGTGACATTGTCCCAGAGATAAGCCCTCACCCCTCCTGAAGTTTTCCAAGAACTGTCAGCACTGAAAGCATGAAGAGATAACTAGGGTTCCAAGAAACAGAGGTTCCCCTCAAAAGCCCTTCTTGATCCTCCCCACGGCAGCGTGGGTCTGTGGCGCCCTGGACCTTCATGGAAGGACGTCAAAGGAGCAAGAGTGCCGGGAGGGCCTGCAGCAGCAGATGGTTTCCTCCCCTTCCTGCAGCTTGAAAACCCTGTGTCAGTCTCCTGTGTCAGTAACTGTTCAGGGGAGGATGCAATCAAAATCACGCGTGGCGATACCTGATGAGGACACGGCCGCAGGAGCTCAGGTGTGTGGGCACAGGTGTGTGGAATGCTGGGTAGGACGGGAAGGTGGGGTGTTCGAGGCAAGGAGGAGAGTAACCCAAACAGACTGCCTGCCCCTCGGAGCACTGGGCTCAGCCCCGAGCGGGCTGCGGGCACACCCTCCAGGGCTGCCTGCACCCTCCTCTACTTACGGAGCAGTCCACGTGATGGCAGCCAGAGCACGGGCACCGGCAACCCCGGGGCAGGGGCGGGGGGCGGTGGGGTCTGGTACAACCCCTCCCTCATGTAGTTAGCACAGGCGTCACACATGCCTTGGGACTGCTCTGATGACAATTACTGGGTGGATGTGAAATTACAAACTAGACAAGTTGATCTTCGGCAACAGCCCGCTGTCCACCCCAACAACCCCGACTTCCATTTGCTATAACATAGCCAACAACCCTTTACCCTAGCCACCCATGAGAACCGCCGCAGGTCGGGCCAAACAGATGCTCAGGTCGCCTGCCCAACTCGACCGAGCCAGGCGGTCCGTAGGTGAGAACCGAGAATCCGAGCCTCCCAAAGGCCACAAAGATGATTCCCTTTGGCAGCCCCTGGCCCTCCGGGTTTCCCCTTCCTTGGATTGCGTTTGAACTACAGACTCTTAAAGAAAAGCAAAGTACCCAAGACCAGGAAGGAACAAAATGGCAACCTGATGTGGAATGATTGACATTTCTTCAATGATTCAAAACCTCATGTTAGTTTTATGTTGCACATTCATCTACACCGGTCTGATATTTTTTGTCACGACTGAGTGACAAAAAGGGACGGTAGCCATGTGAACACACTCCCTGGCATCACCTCGCTTGTGCTGACTGTGGGTCATCGGCGCCACAGTTGGTTAAGGCCTCCCGAAAATGCCAAGCAGCCGGGAGAGCCAGAGTGAAGAGAAAACAGACACATGTACACGGCCGCTGCTGTACTGTCGACCAAGCCAAGGTCACCCTGCACTGAGGCCTACGACCACGAAGTAGGGGCTCCAATTGCTGTCCCCACAGAGAGGACATGCATCTGACCCAGCCAGCTGCATAGGGACGAAGATGGGGAAGCACTTCTGCTGCATGCGGGGTCACAGGCTGAGATCTTTCTGTTTAATCTACAGGCTGTTCAGGGCCTGATCCTACTGCAATTTCCACAAAATGGTGTCATCTGTGGTCAACAGCCCGGAACGCTAACAAGCTGGCTCCTTGGACAGGAGTCGCACTGGGCACCTCTCTGGAACCACGGAGCCATGTGCATGGAACCCTCCCCAGAAGCAGCACAGGCAGCAAAGTGGCAAATTGGAGTCACCCAGAAGCCTGCGGAGATAGGACCAGGATGAAAGGACAAGGGGAGGGGCTTTGACAGGCTCTCAGCTGCCTCTCCCAGGCCCTGGAGGGAGCAGACTCACTGCAGAGTGGACATAGGTCAAGAGGAAAGAAAACACAGATGACACTGTCCTGGCATGGTGGCCCTGTGAGGTCTGAAGAAGGTCCTCACCCGCCTACAGAGCAGGAACAAGGCACTGAGACTGGGTCTGCAGGCCTGGTCTTGGAAGTGCTAAAAGGAACATCTGTTCTAAGGGTCACCTTGACCAGCTTCTACAAGCTGTGGCTACCAATTGTGACCTGGCCACCTGGCGGCTCACAGGCGGCCTGTTGGCCATGGGCAGGACTGTGTACTCCTTGGTCCAAGGGCACAGAGAGCTGCCACATCCTAGGCCTGACCCTTTCCTTTAAGTGATTCACAAAAAGCACAGCCTATGGTACATCTCAAGTTCAAGTCCCCGAAATGGGCACCTGCACGCAGCGCCTAGGCCTATCCCTCAGAGGCACCTTTTAGTTAGTGATCAAGGATGGCCTCTTCAGAACTGCTTGTCCTAAGCCTCCCATGCTAACTAGAAGAATCCAGCTTGTTAAAAACCCTTGGAGAGTTTCTAACCCAGGCAAACTCCCTTTCCCTTCTGTATTCTGTCTGTTCCTTAAGGAGCCAGAGTTCTGGGCCGAGACGCACCAGGGTCTGGCTAACACTTCGCGAAGCTCAGGTGTGTGTGGTCCCAGACCTCTGGGCCCAGAAGGATGGCCACTGTTCTTTTCCCACCAATAGATTATTTAGCTGGCTCCATGTTTAAGTAGCAGCAACTTCTTCAATGTCTCTCCCCACGTATCTTCAAAACAACACGTGACGCTGACAAGGCACCCGCCCAGAGCTCCAAATCGTCACTCTCCATCCCTGCTTCCAAATGCACGTAGGGTTCCCCTTTCTCCTCATCTGTACTTCAAAGGGAATCAGCTGACAGGACCCTCTTCTGAATCTCCTCCCCACCTGCCCCGGCCCCACCCTAGGCCTGAGCATCTTGGCTTGTCTACTGGAAAGACACAACAAAGAAAGATAACCACAGAAAAGCTACAACACAACGGTTGGCTTAAATGGGTTCTTGGGCGACTGTTCAGAAGCAGTCCTGGGGTTGACAGGTGACATTCTTCATGGCCTGGCTGGCGACAGGTCCCTTTCCCCAGCCACCTCTTAATCAAGAGACAGGCCCTTCGAAGGGGAACCTATTGCAACTCTACAGTCATCCCTCCCAGCACCAAATTCAATGCATCAATGACAGCAGCTTAGATGGGAAGGCCTTTAGCTCGCCGTTTTCCTGACACCCAGCCTGAGAAAGTAGCTTGAACTCCCAATCTGTCATGTAGGCCCATCTTCTTTTGTGCCACAAAGTGCTTGTATGTCTTCCTGCCTGGCTACCTTGGCTGCCACTAATAGCATCCCTTAGGGCCTCCTGACACACGGTGAACATCTGTCAGAGGCCCCCTTCCCCCAAAGGCCTGCGAGGCCAACATCACTGGCAAGACGTATGGACTGAGCTGAATCCCAACTGCAGGGAGGAATATTACAGCCTAGAGCTGCCTGGAAACTCAAGTGCGTGTCTACACCCAGGAAACGCGAGGGGCAGGCTCTGCAGGAGGGGTGGGCTCTGCAGAAGGACCGTAGGCTGTCAGCGACTCTTCCACAGAACGGGGCCAGGATCCTGATCCAGCGCAATGGTAGAAACCCAATTCCAGATGGCATAATAAGAATGTACTCCTCTAAGGTGCCGGCCTGCGAACCCAAAGGTCGCTGGTTCGATTCCCAGCCAGGGCACGTAACAAGGTTGCAAGCCAGGTCTCCGGCCGGGTCTCCAGCCAGGTCTCCAGCCAGGTCCATAGCTGGAGGCAGGTAAAAGGCATGTATGCATGGATGCCTCTCTCCCTCTCTGCCTTTCTCCCTTCCCCTCTCTCTGGAAATAATAAATAAAATCTTTAAAAAAAAAAAAAAAAAAAAAAAGAATGTACTTCTCAGTTAAAGTTGTTATTTCTACAGGTTAGAAAATGATACAGGTGACACATCGTTTGCCTAATGTGATTTTGAATAAAGAGAATCATAGGTTCTGTGTGTAAACTCTTCATTCACTCATGTGTTAACAACCATCCTGAGTCTATGTCAGAAAATTCACGTGCTGTGTACTCTTGGGGCCTGTTTTCCTTAAGTTGACTTCCTTTAGGAATTTGTCTAACAGCCGGCAGTATCCACACAAGGGCCCCTCCCAGGAACCCCAGACTTGGGCATCCCTCTGCACACCCAGCACCACAATGGGGTGTCTAACAGGCACCCTTGTTAGACAAAAGATCAAAACTTCTGTCTTTCCCCCCAAACCCACTACAAAAGACAAGACACGGCCCAGTTCCATCTGTTGACCCGAAAGTGGGCAGAGGCCACATTCTTCCATCATTCACCTAAAGCCACAAGGCAAGTGTTTTTAAATAGCAAAAGAAAAAGAAAAATAGGAGGAGAATGGTCTAATCACCTGCTGAGGCTTCTCACCGCTCTGCTGCCTGGGGACACTGGAGTCACAGGGCTTAGAAGGGAGAGAAGCAGTCTCTGTAAAAGAAGAGTGAGTTTAGAGTTCCATGTGCCAGAAACCAGGCTCCATAGCCTAACGATTCTGATTTATACAGGAGTGTGTTTGTTTTTAATATAGCACCCCTGGCCTAAAACAATCCTTACCTGTACACAGGCTCTTTTTAAAGTTCCCCTGAGATTCCATACTTTTAGAAGGTAGGTTTTCTATTGAAATAAAAATATCATAAACAGCCCTGGCTGGTGTGGCTCAGTGGACTCAGTGCTGGCTTGCTGAACCAAAACGTCACTGGTTCAATTCCCAGTTAGGGCCCACGCCTGGGTTATGGGCCAGGTGTCCAGTAGGGGGCAGGCGAGAGCCAGCCAATTGATGCATCTCTTGCACAGCAATGTTTCTCTTCCTTTCTCCCTCCCTTCCCCACTTTCTAAAAATAAAATAAATGAGTAAAATCTTTTTTTTAAATACGGTAAAGAGACTCGAAATCAATTTCTTTCTTGACATGTTCATCTCATCCAGAGACAAGATGAACCCACAGTTTTCGTTGCTGACCAAGGAAAATAAACAAACAGGGCAGATGGGCAAAAACAGAGGCACAGAGGTTTGGTTTGGGCCGAGATCCAGGTCCAGCTCCTTGATTAATGGCTCAAAGCATAAAGGGATAAATATTTGCTCACAGGAAGCCTTGCAAGCAGCTGAGATCAGATTATCAAAGGAAACAGCCAGTGCTTTGTGGAGGTCTTTAAAACCCGAAGCTTACAGTTTAGACTGCCCAGGGCAGGCCACCATGGCAAAGCGAAAAGATTGGGCTGCTCAGAATTGTTCTAATTTTAGTCCAGGAAAAAAAAAAAAAACAAGCAAACCTTTTTCAGGCCTCTCAGCAAGAATTAGTTGACTAAAAGTCCTTCTGTGAAATGTGTTTTGCCTGACAACATATTAGGGCCAGGTCTTCCTCCCCCATGCGAAAGAGTAATTTTTCTGCCTTCAACAAGAATCTCAGTTCAAATCCTACCCCTGCATCTTGCTAATGACTGTGCCTTCCTCTCAAGGTAGGGCATTGAGCTGCCACCAAAAGACCTTTCAAAATTGAGTCGCATCTGTAAACATCGCCCATGCCCTGGACAGGTGAACAGGGACAGATTTCCTACTGAGTTTCAGTTTTACTCGAACCTCACTGAAGTTCTGGGCAGGTGCCCTCCATGTATTAAGGTGCACAGAAGAGAAGGCATGAAGAAAAATTATTTATAAAAACACTCCAGTTTCCACGTCACTTTATTTTTCCATTTTAGACAAATTAGGTGGATTTTTTTTTTTTTTTTTTTTTTTTTTTACTGTTAGTCTAATCCTAGAACATTCCCAGTTCTGGAATTTCTTCTTCTTTTAAAAATCACCCAAAAAGGAATGACTAGCCACAGCACAGCTCAGCCCTCCGCCTCGTGGGGGAGCTGGGGTATCGTTAGCCCACCCTCCTCTGACATTTCCAGGTCTTTCTCCCACCCTGCCCATCCACTCACGCGTAGGCCTCTGGTCATCCGAACTGTATCCATAGTTTTCGTTTCCACTTTTTAACTTTGGCTCAAGAGTTTCGTTGTTTGTCTTTGCATTTGCAGTTATCCTAGAATGAGAGAGACCTTCTTAAAAACCAAGTGTTAAGGGCGGTGGATGTTTTATCCACACTACTCGGCCCAGAGCATCCTCACACATTGAACTTACCAGAAGCCACTGCTCAGTCGCTGGCTCTGGGGGGTGGTGAGGCCCGGGAGGGACACCCCAGTCACCCATGCAACTGGGAGAATGGCCTGCATGCTCACACACTTCCGTGGTGGGGAAACAAGGAGCCTCATGGGGA
Source organism: Noctilio leporinus (assembly GCA_004026585.1). Taxonomy (NCBI): domain Eukaryota; kingdom Metazoa; phylum Chordata; class Mammalia; order Chiroptera; family Noctilionidae; genus Noctilio; species Noctilio leporinus. The sequence goes on from PVIW01002414.1 coordinate 193,882, forward strand.
GAGATCCGTAGGCTCCACTCCCAAGCCAGTACTCTACTCTCAAAAACCAGTGACCAAATAAAGCAGCCACTGGCAAAGTGCAACCCTCAGGCCAAATGCGACCCACCGTCTGTTTTTATAAATAGCGTCTTACCCAAACATGCCCAACCTGTCGGCCTCCATGTTGTCTATGGCTACTTTCACGTTACAACCGCAGAGCGGAGTGGCTGCAACAGAGCAGGTGGCCCACCAACCAACATGCTCGCTACCTGACCCTTTCTAGAAGAAGTCTGCAACCTCTCAAATAAAGTAAAAATCAGTGCCGCTTCCCGGGGACAGGAAGTGTGGCGATGGATATCCAAAGGTTTTTCAATATTCCTGCTGGACCACTAAGAACGTATGACAGGGAACTAACCTAGGATCCCTGCAAAGATTTACTTGAAAGAATGCTCATTCATGAACTAGTTATAGCAGCAAAAACTCTGACAACCTCAGTGCCCCACCACAGGAGACTGGCAGAATAAATACCAACGCATCTCTGCGGTGGGATCCCGCCTGGAAAAATGGTCATGGGTGAGAACTGCCATGTGCCGTGGCTGGAATGGTAGCTGCTATGTCTACTTTGGAAGGCTGAGTGGCAGATTGGTCAAAGCTGGGTGTCGCCTGCCCAGGGCCCAGCTTCCACTCGAAGTTACAAGCCCAACAGAGCACACGGTGTACACGTCACTAAAGATATCAGAAAGCTCAGTGCCGCAGAAGTTGTCATGGAAGCAACCTGAAAACTACCCGCTGAAACAGGATGGAAAAGTATATGGGGTATCTGCCCGAAACGCAGCATTATATAATAACCAGCTGTCTACATCTATCGTCAGATGGCTTCATCTGACAATGGGGGAAGCTCAGGAAAACCCCAGGGCTCAGACACACATGGGATTTCATTTACATGAAGTTTATAGGAGTCCGGTCTCTGGAGATGAGAGGGTAGATGTTAGAAGACCTTTGAGGATGGGAAGTAATGATTTGGTGGGGTCTCGGGGGTCTGGGGTGCTAGTTCTCCATGTGTCAGTCAAAGCCCAGGCGCATAGGCTTGGTGGATGTTAATCAAGCTACACACCTACGATTTGTGTACTTTTCTGTACTTACGGTATCTTTCAATAAGATACTTTATTAAGCAAGAGAAATACGAATGTCATAGGGAAGCGTTTGTTACCAGAACGCATCCTGAGGATAACGTCAAGTGAGAAGAGGAAGCCATAAAATCACATTCATGATTTCCAAATTTCACAGAATGACTATGTGTGTGTGTCTACGTGACTGTGTGTGTGTGTCGATGTGAACCTAACCATGTAAGTATATACACACTTAGATAACAATCATTTCTGCCAGACAATAGGATTATGGGTAACTTTAAAATCATTTCTTATACATATCTTTTTTAATTTTTCTATAATAAACATGCATTGATTCTATAGGAAAACAGGTATTTTTTTCTGGGACATCGGCCAGCAGCTGGCATGAGCACCAGACCAGAGGGAGGGGAAGCAGGTGGGAGATAGGGGTCCCAGTGAGCTGCCCCGACTTTACTTCCCTGGCCTGGCACACTCAGGTCAAAGTACAAGAGCCGCCCATAGACCAGGGCCCAGGCCCTGAGCAGAACAGCCTGGTCCACATTCTGATCTGTCCACTCTCTAGACAGGGGGTACCTGACGCAATGCTTAACCTCTCTGTACCCCTCAGCTGCTTCATCTACGAAATGGAAAAATAGTCCCATACAGTCACTGTGAGAATTAAGTGAGATGAAATCCTATTTGATTCATGACAGTGCCTGGCATGGCTGTCAGGAATCTGAACCTACATGCTGTTAGCATCACTACCGTTGTCATGCCTGTTGCTATCGCTGTTATGATGACAATGATTCTCCTCCAGTGGCCTGCATAGCGGTCCATCGCTGTACTATGATGGGAGTCACCTAAGGCCCCAGTGACCCCACATGAAAGATGCCACACAGTCAGTAATGGTGAACCAAAGAATTCCAGCTGCCATCCTGCGAGGGACAGCCATCTAGTGGAATGCCAGGTTAAGGATCAGGGTTGCTTTTCCTTCCTGACCTCTTGCCCTAAGTCCAGGCCCAAAGGAGGCGCATTTCCAGATTGCCGTTTTGTGGGGCCCTCAGAGAGAGCCCCACAACACCCTTCACCAGGGAGAGAGCAGCTCAGAGAGAGACCAGGTAGATTCTGTCACTCTTGAGTATGCATACATTCCTTTGCCACATGTGGCCTGAAGTGGCTTCACAACCACAGCATTTCAAAAAGTGTCTAATCAACTACTGACATAGACGTGATTTTGTTGTAACACCCCCACAAGTCCACTGCTGTCTAAAATCCCTCCTGTAAACATTGCAGACACCTAAACTGGTTGTTGCGTTGCTGTAAAGTCTTGGATGGTTACCTTAGACATGCTTGCAGCCACTTCTGACAGCGGTAGGAGTGGTGGGAAGCTTTGACCCCTCCCCTCTCCCACATGGAGCGGTGTATGCTGCCTCACTTATCTGCCTGGTTGGTTTCCTGCACCTGGTCCCATCCAGCTGGTGTCACTGCTCTCCACCATCCCGGCAATTCCAGCAGGACCGCTGTCTGGTTCTCCCATACCCTTGAAATGGTCTCAAGTCCCTAGCCTTGACTCAAAGTGACAGGGACAATAGTCATGGTGCATAGTGTCCTCTTGTGGAAAGAGCTGCAACTGCCAGACACCGAGTAGCAAATCTCAATTTTCCCACGTGAGCTAGGAAAAGTCACATGCACACAGTAATGACCCACCGAGTGTATCCACAAGCAATGGTTCCACCTGAGTTGGTGGTAGCACAGGTGTGTCCCAGAGTTGTCCACTTCCAATACTCAGTTTTGAGTAGCATACTCCTAAAACCCTTGAATTATGTGGTGTATTGGGGGGACAGGGAGGTCTGGTTGTTTCTTCATTTGTTTTTGTTTTCAGAAAATAGACATGATTTTAACTTACCTTACTTCACTTTGATAACTGGATTCTGCAAGAAAAATTACATTAGCAAAATCAGGACATTTATTCTAAAAATAAAGCCTTATCAATTTTTATAGACCTCCCCCTGGACTTTTAATACACTCCTGAGTATTGGTGGTCCAGGAGGTATTACGTTTCCCCACACAGAATTATCAAATGACTTCTAAGCATGAGGAAAATAGAACTCGTTAGTTACTGTCATAAACATAAATATGGCAGGTTCCTAGTAAGGACTTCATGGCTAGTGAATGTGACTAGCAAGACTATAAAGACACCATTCACCCTGAAGGGGTGTTCTGTGTCCCATGGCTGCTGTCATGCATTCAGTGTTTCCTTACCGTGTGGAGCACCATGCCAGCCTGTGCATAGTATCACCTCATGGAATCATTACAACAGCCCAAGAAGGGTGCTGGTGTGATCATATTTTTAACAGGCTAGACTAGACACCCTTATAGTAGCATTGCTGTATTTTTAACAGATAAGGAATGATACGGCTTAAACACCATATTTCTGTAATTCTAAGATACTTTTTCAATGAATATGCACCAAAGGTATAAACTCATACAGTTGAGTCTATCCTTTCCTCTGACACCCCTTTCCCCCGCCCCAGCGAAGGCTGTCACTCAAGTGCTAGTGTTTTCACTGGGTGGGCTCCTGAGCTGGAGGAAATAGAAAACTTGAAAGTGGGGAGTAACAGAGCCACACGTAGTCCCCATCCATCGGCCTCTAGAGCTGGTGTTCTGTACGGCTCTGCCTTCCCGCCTAGGCCTTCAAATCATGAAGGTTTATGAAATCTAAAAAGCACGGATTGTCCTTTTTTATTTTTCAGATAATGTTCTCACCTATTTTCAGTTCTAACAACATCTGCTGATTCACACCCTAAATTGAAGTCTAGAAGTGATCTTATTTGAATAAAAGGGATGGTCTGGTCTCCCGCTGGTACGAAGGGAGCATCGCTGGGTCCCCAGCAAGACCCACTGCAGGAGATGGGCGCTCTGTCCCCCTGCCTGTCCTCCTAGAGCTGTGATGCCCAGGCTTGCAGGCCAGCTGGGTGGGGCTCTCTACTGCCTTCACTCAGTCCCCAGGTAACCAGTCAGACCGCCGAGAATTCTCCAGGCACCAGCAAAGCAGCGTGTCCTAACACACTTGTGAAAACACTTGAGGTGCGATATCTGGAAGCACAGAAGTGACTACTATGGGAAAACCCAGGAGTTGACTGGCTCCTTTACATCTTATCAAGGTGAAGTGTCACGTCCACTGTGAGGCACACCCGGTGGGGGCAGACCTCACAGGTAGGCTGTCACAGGCCTTCACCTGCACCTGCTATGAAACAGCTCATTGTTATGTGGGGTTTTTATCTCAAAGTTAAATAAAAGATAAATCCTAGGGTGGGTCACAGACACATGGGCTGTATTAGTTTATTGAATTCTCACAACCAACCTGTAGAATTCCACTTACTTCTACTTTGTAACTGAGGAAGCCAGAAGCAAAGGACCCTTCTGCACACCCCGCAGGGCCACCAGCACCACAAACCTTCCTACCAGGCCAGTGGGGGACACACAAAAGCCCATAAGAACCCAAATCCAAACAGCAAGAATGCTCCCCAACCCTGCCACAAACGCCAGTGTGGAAAACAACCATCTGGCAGTACTGAATAATCCTTCCAAATTCCAAATGTAAGTTATCCAATCGTTTTCATTTAAATGTAGCTGAGTGATCCATCTGTGGCACAGAGGGTAACTCCCAGATAAAAGCCAAGTCTCATCAAATCTGAGTCAACAGAAGTTCACGACCTTTCATTTTCTGTTTCCAAGGGGAATAAAGTTATGTCACAGAATCAACGCCCCAATTACACACCAATTCCACGCAACAGCTAAAGCTAGACCATTAGCCTGGATAAGGCTAGACCACGCTCTTGACATGGCTCTCACCAAGGTATATTTTGTGTAAAAAGTTTACTTAACACAGGCCTGGCATACTCACACAAAAAGTACTCATTGAACAACAGTGAGTGTTCATAAAATTAAAAATGCAAGTAAAGTAGCATCAAAATTCTGATTCTGAAGGTAAATAATGTCATTGTAGAAAATATTCAAACAAAAGTAGTTGAAGGTTTTACAAGACAAAGATAAGGATAGACATACCCCTTCCGTACTTGGAAAGTCCTGAGCCATCACATGCCAAAGCATCGATGGTTTCCGACATCACAAACTGCCAAACTCTAGAACAAACCCACCCTAGTATTGAGCCTGACCCTCAAACAAGGCCACAGCTTTCATATATCTTGAGGTATTTCGGGAGAGCTCATTCAGAAGAAATGTATAATTATTTTTATTAATTTTATTTGTACTCTTTCTGTTAACAGAAGGTCCTCTCTCTCTCTCTCTCTCTCTCTCTCTCTCTCTCTCTCTCTCTCTCTCTCTCTCCCTCTCTCTCTCTTTCTACCGTGATATCAACACTCACTCAAAAAGGAAGACTTGGAACTCCACAAAATAGAAAACAATCTTTTAATGTACTTGGATATATTATTCTAGAAAAAACATAGCACCTACATGACAGATCACAATAGCCTTATACCCTTGCAACTAAGCACAAAAAATCAGTGTCTTTGGTGATAAAGATGCCATCTCATCACCTTCTCAAAAGTGTAACGACCTGTCCCCCTAGAGGGGATGCTGCATCAGGCCCTAAAGGAAGGGCTCCCTCCTTAACGAAGTTCCCTCTTGCACTGCGACTTTCACTCATTTCCTTGCAAGGACCCTGAAAGCCAATGTATTTCTGGAAAGAGCTGATGAGCTCATGAACGCCAAACGCTTGCACCAAAAGTTAAAAATATCGACAAATCCATAGAAGCAAACAAAAAAAAGTTTACCTTTTTTCTCTTTGTTGGAGACACAACAGCAGCAGAATATTATAATCAGAATAATTATCAGGATGAAAAGCAATGAAAATGACACTGCAAGCAGGATGATGGCCCAGGTAGGCAACGCGGGACCTGCTTTATCAATACTGCCTGTAAGGTCAAAAGAGAAAAAAAAAACATTTTAGTGATTCTGGCCACCATCCCGGGATTGTCGTCCCAAGTTCACTCCAAGTGAGGTTATGTTTCCCAATAATATGCTGACCATCAGGCCTGCTACAGTTCCGTGTCATGGGCCAACTTCCCATGTGCTTGAGTATTTGACCCTCAGGAGCGCCCTCCACGACAATGCTTACTGCGGCTAGTAAACACCCACCTCCTAACACAGCCCCCCCGCTGTCAGTGAGCCCCCCCTCCCAAGCCCAAAGGAAACGAAGACAAATTGAGGGAGGTCCCTCCTGGAGACACTGGGTACCAAGCCCTCAGTCGGGGCCACCTAGGCCCCACCCGCAGCAGCAGTTGGTCTCTCCTTGGCTCTCCGGGCACTACCTTAGTCCACCTTGCCCTCTGGCTTTGTCCAGTCCTCACGGAGTTGGGGAGAGAGACTGAGGCGAGCAGGACAGGCAGCAATTGGAAGGGGGTGGGGAGGGAGGGAAGGAGGGAAGAAAAGCCTGTTTGATCTGCCACGGCCATGCCTTAGCCAGCGCTGTCTATTACGTGCCATGCAGCTGTCCGAATCCGAAATGAAATTAATTACAGTTATACGTAATCGGATGCTCAGAGCCTCAGACACACTGGCCACGTTTCAAGGGCTCAAATGCCACCGATCCTGAACATGACCTTCATCACAGAAAGTCCTGCTGGGCAGCCCCACCTATCCACCTGCCGTGGGAAGTGCACCAATGTTCCAAAGAGCTGTGACCTGTCCCTGCCTACCACCCCCAGCCGCATTTCAATTCATCTGCGTAAATGTGAATTGCTGTTCAGGAAAGGCTGCCCCTCAACCCTGGCTGCCGGGGTGGGATCTCAGTGTAAATGCACGTATTTCAGTAGATGCTAGTCATTAGGAAATATTAAAACAACAGACGTCCTAGGGAGGAAAACACGCTTTGCTTTTAAATCAATGAAGCTTCAATATGGCAGGCCTGGGGCTTCGTGTCAGACGAACCAGTGAAATCTGATGGCCGCTGGTTACCTGTGCTCCTTCTGGCTTCTGACTCACTCACTTGTGACAAAACCTGCCCCACCAGGCCATTCAGAGACTCAAGAGACTTGTTGTGGAAGCGTTGAGAACACTAAGGCATGACACACACGTTCGAGATTGCTGTGATTGTCCTGATTCAGCCTGACGAACGGTTTCCAAGCTGAAGTTTGAAAACACTAGGAGCTTTCATAGCAAGGGAGCCAGCTGCGGTTGGACATTAAGGTCTGGCTTAAGATTTAAGATACATAGGCTTCAAATTCATACTGGGTGAAGCCAACACCCTTGTTGACCGACTGACTCACTCCTCCCCTGCTGGAGAGATCTACCCGCGTGCCACGCTTCTCTGTCAGCCCAGTCTTGACCTGATCACCTTTGTCTGGACACGATCGAGCACACAGACATCTCAGGGAGGACCTGTTTGAAGAAAGGGAAGGTCCAGCTCGCTGGGGTTGGTGACCGAATCAAGGAAGAGAGTGAGCGGGTGGTACTGTTGTGACCTCACTCACTCTGGTCCCTTAATTCAGCCACCACATTCACCTAAGTGAGGCCTGCACTCCCAGAAAAGTCCCGAACTCTCCCCAAGAGGGCAACTGGTACCCATGGCTCATTCCTTCACGTCCTATTTTGTGACCACAGTCCACGGGGGTTCAGATCTGCCCTGAGCTTCACAGTCTTACACTCCTGCTCCACTGCAGTGGTGCCCGAAGGAAAGCATGGCGTATGCCTCACGAGGAAGTGTAACTCGGTACCAGAGCTACTTCAGAAGAACCTTTCTCATTTTAATAATAATGTTTAATTTATCAACTATGACAAACATATGGATACACATATGCCTAACTATCATGGGATACTTTTTAGTAGGCAGCTGAATTTTTAAATCAATCCCTTTACAGGGATCTGAAAGAAAAATAAAATAAGAGTCAGACATTGATAAATCAAACACTGTGGGGGTGGATGGGAAACAGAATCTTGGGGTGGCCTCATCCTCAGTCCAACCTTTTCGGCTTGTAGATGAGACACTCGGGACAAAGAGACTCGGTAGGTGGGTCAGGGAACAGGAAAACCCAGGGCTTTGGCCTGCGCCTTTCGTCTGGGCCAGGTGTCCCGTCCATTGTGGAATGATCCTTCCGGGGACGCTGCAGCCTGGGTCTCGTAGGAAGCGGGGAGCCTCCATGGGCACTGCCGAGGTGAAGACTGTGGGCAGGATGAGTCAGGGGGAACGGTAGCCTTGTGGGAGAGGCGAGCGTACTCCACCTGAGTCACCCACAAACAGTGACTAAGGAAGATTATCTCCCAGGTCCACGCTGTTGGCCTCCCTCCCTGCGTCCCCTCGCGCAGCCGCACGCACGTTAGGGCTGCATAACTGAAGTCACCGTGTGGCTCCGGTCCCCGCTGGGAGGCCGCCCTTTGCCCACCTGGAAACAAGTGGAAAATAGTATTTCCCAGATGCCCTCATGGAAAAGCTTGGAAAGAGCATATACAACTTCTTGAAACCAATTGCATGAATACAAAACGTCACCACCAGCCTGTGCAAAGTACACGCCTATGCCAACTGGAAGGGATGCAGATCTCTGAGGCCACCACATCGATGGTGACCGTCACTCATTCAGATGGTGTGTGTGCTCTGATGCAGCGCTTCAGACATTGAAACCCGCTTTCTTTTCATGCTAACAACAGCCCTAGAAGGCAGATCTTATTATTTCAGTTGTACGGATGAGAAAACTGAAGCACAGAGAAGGTAAGTAACATGCCCAACATCGCAGAGCCAGGAAGCAGGCGAGTTGGCATAGGAATCCAGATGGTCTGGGGTCCAAGCCGGGCAGTTAGTAGCATCTGATGAGGCGGGGAGGGGGTGGGGTGCCTTTGAGATTTTCTGGTTTGGGAAAATATGGGAGTTTTTTTTTTTTTTTTTTTTTTTAATTCCAATTCCCAAGCTTTGGGAAGACCAGTTAAATCAGAGCCTCTGAGGTGGGTCCTTATGTGTTAAAACTCCCCAGAGACAGGCAGCCAGGAATGAGAATTTCTGCCCCTTTTTTCTCCCACTTGGGTGTACAAGCAAGAAAATTGAGTCCAACGGTGAGTAACTTGTCCCAAGGTGCACAACTAGCACTGGAGCTGCGACTCAGGACTGTCACTGAGGCCACTCTTGTCTGTCCTTGAAGCTGCCACTTCTCACAAAGCTAAGATTATGACCAGGAGTCACTATGTTCTAGAAGGTGTTCATGTGACCCACAAGATTGCTTCAGTTTCACATTTCACAGCCCATATGTGACAGTAAGAGAAAACCTTCAGTGGGGCAGGCAAGGGGTTGATGAGGCTTTCAGTTCTCTGTGTGTCTTCAGTGCTTGACGTCTGGGACACTTCTAGAATAGGGAAGATCGATTCTTTTTGGAAAACATTGGCATGAGCCCTTTAATATGCTTTCCTTTAAAAAAAAATCACTAAGTGCTTCATACAAATTTTTGCTTGAAAGAATTAAACTTCCGCAGCTGCCACTGGCCTTCTTCTTTCAATGATTTAACGCCATCCTCCAGGAAGTGAACGCAAATTCTTTGCATTTCTAGGAAACGGGTGTCAGGTCTGACGTTTGTCCGATTCCGAAGAAGCCGGCACAGGGGCCACCCGCCTCTCTCGTTCTGGGCTCTCCGGGAACATGGTGTCCTCCTGGAAGCCTTCTAGTTTCCAGCTCCACCAGCCCGGGCGCAGCAAGGTCTTCAGCTACTAAAACTTCCATAAAACACACAACACGCAGCCAGCCGCCTGCTGCTCTGGATCTTGGTGAATAATTTAGAAGCAAATTAGCCTTTTCCAAAGGCGTCCAATAAAGGAAGATTCATTGCAAGGCACCCACTGGGCGCTCCTCTGTGAGGTGGCCGGGACCCCAGCTGCCGTAATAACCGTTGCTCGCTTCACCGGTTCTCGTCTAAGGCGGATTCAGCGGAATTAAACCTGCTCACGGGACCCCAGCGCGCCCTGCTCGCCCTTCCCTTACAAAAGAAGAACCTTGCAGGCAAGCTTATCCCCAAAATCCATTTCCATCATCCATCAGGTCAGAGCTGTGTGCTGCAGTATCACCTGAAGATGCTCAAGTGTGTGGTTTAAACAGTTGATTTTGTTCCGTTTGGTGTTCATGGAACTTGTTGCATCTTTTACATCTTTCTATTCAGAGCCTGGGCCACACCCTGTCATATTTAAATAACAGCTGCGTTGGCTCATTGGAGAAATGGCAGGTTACAGGCTGGAACAGGGGAAAGGCTACAGGAGTTCAGAACGTCTTATTGGGCCAAGTGCTCAAAAACCAACAGGGGCCCGTCCAAGGGGTGCTGGAGCCAGATGGAAGGAATTCCCACTGGCTGAATCCGGTGCAATCTGAGGATCATAATTAATAAGGACCGGAGCAAATCATCGCGTATTGAGGTGCCCCAGAGTCAAGTCAAAGAGCTGCCGCCCCGGGTCCCCATTCCCGTGGCAACACCAGCTGGAGCTGCCCGCAGCGGGTTCCCTCCTGCTTTCACATCGGCTGTCCGCCCGCTGTCAGGGGCACCTGGGTTGGAAACAGAGACAGGGTCGGGGTGGGGGTGTCGAGCTGGCAGGGGCCTGCACCAGGTGTCAACCTTGCAGGGCAAGCACAGAACCGCTCAGCTGACCACCGTCAGGCTCCAGATGGCTCTTTACAGGCCCACGGGGACACCATCTCTTCTAGGTTCAGTTGCATCCCCCCAAAATCCATGTGAGAATACCAACTTCTAGTACGTCAGAATGTGGTCTTATTTGGAAAGGGAGTATTGAAGAGGCAATTTAGTTAAGGTGAATGAGGTCAGACGGGATATAGAATGGGCCCTAGGCGATACGGCTGGTGTCCTTATAAAGAAAGGGACATTTGGACACAGGCGGGCACACAGGGAAAATGCCACTTGATGAGGGCAGAGCCAGAGTGATGCTTCTAAAAGCCAAGGAACCCAAAGACAGCCAGCAACCCTGAGACACTGGGGGAGGGAAATGGAACAGAGGCTCCCTCTCAGGCCTCAACAGGGGCCAGCCCTGCTGCCACCTTAACTCCAGACCCCCGGACTCTAGAACTCTGGGACAATCCACCTCTGTTGCTTCAGCTCCGCACTTACACTTGGTTCCTTCAGCCCCAGGACACTCCTCCAACCTCCACGTGGCTGCTCAAAGTGGGGGGCAGGGTTGACAGGTGAGCAGATCCTGAAGTCAGACGGGCAGCCTCACCACCCACCAACTGCTAGCTCTAGGACCATGAGCAACTGTCACCTGGCCTCTACAACAGGAATAGCAGCAGCCACTCAGAGGGCCAGTGCACAGGTGAATGTGGTTAATATCTGAGACATTGAAAACAATGTCCGTATTCCGTAAGTGCTATGTAGTGCTGATTTTTATGATCATTGTTGTCATTACCATCATCATCTTCATCACCTTGCTATGGCTGTAACTTTGTTCTGAACTCTGAAAGGCCTTGCGGGAAGGAGTTTTTACATGAGAACCAAGCTTTGGACCAAGAGGGAAGCCTTTCCCAGCTTCTCAGCCCCTCCGCCCAGACGCTGTCTGATCTGACAAAGCACAGCTCCTGTCCGGGCCTCCCTTCCTCTTCTCCTTTGTCAAATGGAGTCATTGGAGCCCATTCCGGCCCCCAAGCTCCACGCTTTCTCGTTGGTCCAGGTTGACTCCAGGCTCCGGCCGGCTCTGTGAGGCTGCTGAAGGTGTGTGGTTTTCATCTGCCCAAGACCCTACAGTAATTCTCCTGGGGATCTAAACTTTACATTTATGTCATTTAGTCCCGCTAAAAATATACAGAGACTTGGGTACTTTTAAATACACTGCGGATTTGCAGGGTGAAAATATGAAACCTTATAATTTCACTAAGATTGGAAGGCATCCAAGAGGACCTGTGTAGCCTCCTAAAATATTTCAAGAGCTTGCTCCATACTGGCCCAGGCCGGGATCAACCAGAACAATGAATAAATGCGAGAGAAAAAAATGTTGAACTCCAGTGTTTTATCTCTGAACTTGATGCTGTTTCATGCTACTAATTGTCAAGATTCGTAATGATTTTCACACGTAAGTAGAAAAGGGCGAAATCCATGAAGATGGGATTTTAAAATCAGGTGGCACTGCAAGGTCATCAAGAGGACACTCATTTGTCACCATTGCCAACCCACGTGAAATCAAGATCGCGGTTTGATTTTCCTAGACATTGAGATTAGGCAACGTTGAGATTATAAATATATAAATAGATAAGCATGCAATTATAACAACAATTTACAGAAAGCAAAAAGTCTTCACTTACCCAAGGGAGGAGGAACCACAGTGAGATTAACAGTGAGAGAATCACGGACTTGCAGCCCCTTCATGTCAGCCACGCAAGTCAGAGTCCCATTGCCCCGGGGCGTCAGAGCCAGGATGCTCCGTGTGCTGTGACGGTCGCCGGGCTCCGGGATGGAGTAATAGCTTGACTGACTCACCGAAGCACCGATCTCCCAGGAAAGATCGGGGAGGGGGGTCCAGCCTACTGCACGGCAAGTCACATTACAAGGTTCATCCTCAATGACTACAAGGCTGTCACTGGGGATGAGCAACTGCCCCATTACTAAAGAAGAAAAGAGAAACATTCTGAAGGAGTGACCATGCCTCTGCGCCCCAAGTGCCCTTTGGTTTTTTCCTTCAAATGATAGCGCGTGAGCGCTACCTCCCGCACCCAGATTGGCTGTGTCTGTAACGGGAAACCTTATAGACATGAAGACCTATATGCGTCTTTATCTGTACTTTCCAGACCCTCAGAAAAAGGTGAGATTGCTCACCCGAAAACATGTAATTTGGAGACTTGAATAAAACTCAGAATCCAGGCGAGTATAAATTACATGGGAAAGTGAGGGCTGCCTACAAAGGGAGGTACACAGTCCTTAAAGTTGTCCCGGGAGCCCAAACATGGAGGGTAGCAAATCAAAATTAAATCCAATAGAATTAAAGGACCAACTACCCTCAATCGTGTATCCGAATATATTGCTCAGAGAAACTGCTGAAAAGTTTTCACTGAGGACTGGCTCGCACCAGTGCTCACATTTAATAACCCATCTGAAAACAACACCGGTGCATGACATTGTTACCAAAGTCCCCTGAGCCCCGACCCCGGTAAAGACACAGCCTTCCGGAAGCATAGATACATCGAATCGTTCCCGTTAATATATTTTAAACTCCCAGATGCATAACACAATGGAAAGAACACCAGACTAAGAATCAAAACCTCTGCCCGTAAACCTGGCTTTCCCACAGAATTGGGCACCTCCCTGAAAATTTCAGACTCTTTGCTACCTGGGAATGAGGTGATTGGACGAGAATAGTGGTTTCCAATCCTTAGGTTTCCATACCTCATACACTCTTACAAACCACTGAGGCCTGCAAACGCCTTGTGTTTATGTGGCTTATACTCATGTTTATCAAGACTTACCATGTTCAAAATTAGAATTAAATATTTGTTTTTAAATATTCAAAAATATCAATAACATGTTCATATAGGTTAATATTTTTATGACAAACACCTATCTCTTCATCCAAAATTAATTAGTAAGAAGAATGTTACTTTCTTATTTTTAGGCAAATCCCTTGCATCTCTGCCTGAATTCTCCTATCTCCTGCTGTATTCAATCTGTTATGATACATTGCTTCATTTACAGCTTATAAAGAAAATCTGACTTTACATGGACACCCATGGTTGAAATAGTGAGGAGCATTTCATAGGCTTTTCAGATAATCATGGATATTCTTTGATACTACACCAAAACTTGAGAAGTGGTGGCTTCTCAAAGGCTAGCGGCCCTGTAAAATCTGAAACTATATAAAGAAACATTCATTGCCTGTTCGGTTAAAATCTACTGCTCTGTCTGGCTGTGTGAATGGCTTTTTTTATTCTTACGTGTCAGACCTGTTCAATCTCTGGGCCACTGAGTGCCACGGCCCTCACCAGTGTGTAGTGGAAGACTCCTGCTCACACGTGGAAATGAGGGTAGGAATGGCAACAAACATCTTAGTTTTATCCTGAAGAGAGCCACCACCTCACAGTTCCCCATGGAAGGGTCCAGAGAATACCTGGGAATTCCCAGACTAAATCGACCCAGATTAGCTCAGAAAGCTCTGCTAACTCAGAAAGGTGAATTTCCAATTATCCCTTCCCTGAAGAGTCTCTAGGATGGAGTTAAAGCACCTTTGCTAATTCAAGGACCACTGTACATGCACCAAGGAGAGGCACCGGATCAGTCCCTTAAGGCCAAAGGGTTTTGTCTTTGTTCTTTTGGGGTTTGTTCATTGTTGCATTTGTTGGACAGGTTTAAGAGGACAGAACCCCAGGGCTATGGTACTGGCTCAGTTAATAACAAGGCATTGGCCCTCAAACCATAAGATGGCTAAGAGTTTGGTGTGTGATTAATTGGTAGATTGGGCAAAAACAGCAACCTGAATGGAGCATTGCCTCTTCTGTGGGATTCAACAAGGCACTTTACATAAGGGGATAGCTAGAACATTGTACAGAGATTTTTGGATGGCTCACTATGGAGCTATGTAAGTTCTCTTAATTCTTCTTACTGATACTTGAAGAAAACAAAATCATCTGTGGATAATTCCCTTTCGAGATAAATTGGATGTTTCTTCTTTTTTCAAGATTCTTCTCCCTTGAAAGACCCTATTGCTCGGAGAACATTTGTTCCCCTAAGAATAAAGTGACATTCAGAGCAGTGGAAGCAGGGTAAAACAATCCAGATCTGTCCTACGCTACGGGGTCCTTCCTTGGGACCTTGGTTGGGGAAGATTTTTAACTTCCTAAGACACTTGTTCCTCTATCACTTTTAAAACCAAAGGCTACAGTAATTATTAGCATATAAAAATGCATATCTGAAGACACTTGACAGATTTACAACTTTGGGAGGAGATGCTATAAAACCACATGGGTTTATGAATTTGATGGGCCATAAACACAGCAATAACACGTCGTGCCTTGGTTGTGTCTCCTTGATCCGGGAGAGCCAGCCTTCTCCCTCGCCGCCTGATGCTGCCCATCAGCCGTGCCTTCTCTTTGGAGTCAGCCTTGAAGATGGCTGATTCTCTTGTCCTCCTCCCCAAACTGAACCTGAGCTGTCTCTGCACCCATGCACTTGCCAGGGTCTGAATGCACCGCTGTCACTCCTGCACTTACATTAGCCACTTTTCTTGAACGGTGCTAGAGGGTGGGACTGTGTCCCATTCTATTGGTCTCTGAGTCCCTGTTGAATGCCTAACACAATGGTGCGTCCTTACTGAGGATGCAGGTAATAGGGAATGACTGGCTTCAGCGTCTGCCCTGAGCCAACTGCAGACTTTGCAGAGGCCAACCCATCTGATCTCACAACAGCCCAGTAATGAGGAAACTGGGTCATCAAGTGGCATGGCCAAGGTCACAGTTAGTCAGTAACAAAGTTCCTGAGTCTGCAATGTTAACTGCAGACATCTGGGTTTGGAGCCTTCAAACCATCCTCAGTCATTTCTTCCTCTGACCCTCCCAGTAAACCTGTGAAGTGGGCAAAGGAATCTTGTCCCAGTTTTAAAGATGAAGAAGTTGAACCAATTCCGGGGTCACCGAGGTGAATAACTGATGAAAGCAAAACCAGAACTCTTATCTTTGATTCCTTTTCCAGTGTTCTTTCCCTTATGCCAGGCAGCTTCACAAAATCACTTAATGTCACAAAATATCATCAGGCCCCTAATTAAAACACATAAAGACATGTATAATAAAGACACAATAAACTGGCTAAATTTTAAAAATGCGAGTAGAAATAGGTAGACAGGTATCTGCACCAAATGTTATCCAATTTGAGTTGATAGCAACATGAACACAGACCAAATCTTTGGAAATTTCTCCTAGACAAGCAAATAAATAAATGTGAAAAAAATTCAAAGACATATGTTTTTTAAAATGCTGCCATAGAAAGCCAGCTCCAATGCAACTACAAATAGTATATAATTGCATTTCTAAGGAATGTAAAGGGATTTAATAAAGGTGTTCTGAATCCTTGTAAATCATTCTTTTTATTTTATCACTATATAACATGATCTCCAGCACCTAAAAACTAGCTTTGAAAATGAAAAAGAAGTTACCCATTTTTTGTAAATGTTGTTTACTGCTTTCTTTTCTCTAAAACACTTGACACATCTTTCTAAGAACTACTAGGGGCAGGGAAAAGTAATAAATTGGGGAAATTAAGCTGAAAAAAGGAAAATGTTCAGGCATGATTCAAAGTTGATAAAGATGTAAAAATCAAAAGTGATATAAGGCAAAGAAATAGAATCAAGCGTATGAAAAACAGGGCAATGATTGTCAACTCGATCTAAATCACAGACAAGTGGCCACTGGCCCTAAAATCTTCCAGGATGTATTTTCAGAAAAGCGATTAGGCACCAAAACAGATGACATGGGGAGTGACAAAACCTGTCTTTCAGAGCCTTAATCATAGAAACAGAAAGAAAAGATGGAAGGAGAGAGGGAGAGAAACAGAAAGGAAGTAGAAAGAGGGTCCATGAGGAAGGCAGGAGAGAAACACAGAAATAACAAAACCACAAACACTGGTCAGTTCCATGTAATTCTAAGTGTAACCCCATCTGACGGTGTCCGGTATGTCATCACATGACAGGAGCTTCAGAAGGTGCCTTCCATTGTCTCTGACACTTAACCCAGGGGACTCCCAGCTCATCCTTCACCGACCCCACACGCACCTTGGACAGAGAGGAAAGCGAATCCCTCGCGGTCACTGTTCTGAAGGCTGCATTTGATCTGGCCAGCGTCTCTGAACTGCACATCATGGATTATCATCTCTGAGATGAAGTTACCACCCTCCTCATAGCTCGCAGAGGTGAAGCGGTCGTTGGTGATGATGGGCTCCCTGGGCGTGATGCTCAGGACCACAGTGCCCTGCAGAGCCCACATGATGAGCTTCCAGCCCTGGGAGACTGTGCAGTTGAAGCGGGCCTCCCCGCCCACCAGCACAGTGGCATTCTGGGGTCCTTCTATGATTTGGTTGCTGGATCCAAAAGCTGAAAGACAACCCATCGTTCAAGTAAGTGAAGGCATCTGTACAGATCCACTGTAGCATTTAACTCTTCCGCATACAAGATGGAACCCCTGAGTGACTATTATATGGTCCAGGCACCATGTCTTACTGATCCCAACACTAGGTCTCCCCAAAAGATCAGGAGCTTCCAAGGGACAGGAAGCCCCTCCATTGCATTCCACATTTCTCCCTCCCTCTGCAGCACTGAGCAGCTCAGCTGGATTGGCAACAAGGGAACAACGTTCCTCCTCCCCTTCCTTCAGGACGTCACCTCAAGTGTCTGACCCCAGCTTTCCCAGAGAGCCACCACTGGCCCAGCTCCTTCACTTTAGGGAAGTTCTTCAGCCTCACTATGAGTTGAGCATTTTTCCTCCCCGTGAAATGAGGACGACCTCCTCCCAGGGCTTGGAGGGCACTGTAAGTAGTCTTTTCAAAGAGGATGGAGACCCCAGCACACTGTGATCATGGCCCATGCATGCTCCTGCACCCTGAGAGTCCCCGCACAGGGTGCTTAAGACAGTGTCTGTGGCCAGGAGATGCAAGAAATACAGCTGGAGGGAGACGCGAGCTGGGTCCTGCATATACTGTCGTGGAGCTATGGAAAAGTCAGTCTTGGAGTAGCAAGAAGACGGTACCATCATTGGGGCCACACCCCTCCTCCTAAGGACTAAAGACAGAGAAAGATTTAGGGGGTAGAAAGATGTAGGGAGTTAGAACCCTTCATGCGAATCCTCAACGGATGCATCTGGCAGCCCCTTAGAAAGTTTCACCACCTCTAGCGTTGAGTTTAAAACCAACACTGCAGCGCATAAGACCACGGGCTCCAAAGCAAGGGTCCTGGCTCGCGGGATGAGACATTCCCCGCCATATCCTACTCTCCTCAGCTGCAGGAAAAGTACAATAGTCCCACAGGGATTCGTCCCAGGAACCAAATGGGATGGTCCATGTGGAGGTCTTCACGTGACCCTCAGACACTCCGTGAACACCCGCTATTGCATGGCCGGCAAGAAGGGCTGGCACTGACCTACAAGGTGAGCCAAGAAAGTTATGGATGAAAGTGGCATCCGACGTGGCACAACATTCCACCCTTCGCTCTCCGGATGCACTCCGACACCAGTTGTCACTGGGATGACAGTGCTGACTGAGCTTCCCTGTGGAATGCATTCATCAGGGGCCCTCTGCTCATACAAACTCAGTCATGATTACATGATACAGCATGTACTCTGCACCTGAAGAATTCAAGGACTGTTTGGGTCACTTAGCCCTGATTTTCTCATCACCCTAGAAGGGCAAATTGGTGGCCAGCGTTTTCTTAGACCTTCCCACATTTGTAATAGTAATTCAGAGTATGGCAAAGGGGAGTGTTTAAGATCACCGACTCCATCTTTCACCATCTATGTTTTCATGCTGAGAAGATGTAGACCAGCAACACCCCAGGACTTGCGATTGCAGTGATGCTCAGACCTTCCCACCCTGATGCCCCCTCCTTTCCACCCCTCCTCTGCTCTCACTCAGGGTTGGTAGCAAAAAAATAGCCTGCCAAATTGTGGGGTTGCATGGCCCCTGTGGGTGGACTGGGCAGCCCCCCTATGTATATTGAGTGTCCGCAGAGCTGCAGCAGCCCCCTTTATTCTTCCAACCTTCTAAGGTCAAGTTGTAAAGCATGCTCCAAAAGAATGTCATTACAACCCTAAAGGTTCCTGAGAAAAAAAGCACAAAACTGGACTGTGACATTGACACAGTCACACTTCACCTGAGAACCCAGAATGCACCTCAGGAACAGGTAATGGCAGAGAACAAACCACTACAGGACAAGGTCCAGAGCCCGGCGGGATGGGGCGGAGAGGCAGCCAGGGGCTCCAAAGAGGCAACCCTGAGGGAAGAGTGGTGGTAACTGAGGCCACTCCTAGGTCTGAGTAGACAGGTAACTCTTCTCCAGTCTTCGCTTCGCCTCCAGGTGTGATAGGAAAAAATACAGAACTGTGACTTCAATAACAACTCCTATGGTCTAGGCAAGAATCCCTTCGATCTGGGATTTTATAAAAGGAAAAAGACTAAGGAAGGGAAGTCAGAAACGGTTCCCCAGGGAAGCCACAGCGGCTGTGCCAACCAGCTCCGTCTTAAACCCTGAACTGCACCTTCAGAAGGACAAAAGGGAAGGAACAGCCAAGTCATGCCTGAGGGCCAGGCAGGCGGCTACACCGGATAGCAACGCACTTCCGCACTCCTGGCTCGGTCCCTGGGGCTCACTGGACAGAGCCACACGGCTGGGTGTGGGGCTGCAGAGATGGGGAGACCCTGGCTGGCAACTCCCAAAGAATAAGCAATGCGTGAACAGCCCCTTCCCTGACCAGCACCAGGTGGGTCAGATACAACTACTTCAGCCCAGATGCTGGTCACACCCTGCCTGTCTTCAAATGCCCTGCAGACTGAACGCATGACCAAGGAAACACAAAGGCTGTTACTTTACTTTGCAGCTACAGCAGTGAGACAGGGAGGGAAGGGGGGTGGGGGGTCTTTACCAGATGGAAATGGAGTTTGCACTTGACCTTTAAGTGAAGCAGGCGGCACCAGATCCTAGGCAGGACATGGCCCTGACAGTGCAGCCGGCAGTCTGCTCCCAGTGTCAGCCCAGGCCCCTGGGGCTCCTCCTACCTCAGAAGCTACCTTTCTGGAAACCACGCTCCTGGAACTGCATTCCTGTCCCAGAGCCTATCGGTTTTGTACTGTGTGTAACCCTGCCCCACCCAGAGCCAATCTGAGGAAACTGTAAATAAGACCTTTAATCAAATTCACCTACCCCGGTGCAAAGCCTCCCTTTCCCCTTTGCTCCCCCTTCCACTTTGTAGAGCACCCAGGGAAATGAGGGGCAGCGCCAGGGGAGACATCCGTGTCCCCTCCCAGGGACCTCCGATGGCGGCCAGCCACTGAGGTCTCCCAACCCCAGTTCCCCCGCGGGGGCTCATCCACTTGCAAGATACGTGTTCATGCTGACCCTCCTGATTCCCGGGCGCAGCCCTCCCGGTCTCCCTCCTGCCCCGCAATCCCGCTGCCCCAGGCCTCTCTGCCCAGGGCACAGGCTGCCCCCCAGGGCGGAAAAGCTTCTCTTCTGCTCAGCGCTTCCTGCCACCAGAACTCAGACAGCAGCACGAAGCCCACCTGCCCTCGCTAAGCTGATCTCGAACTTAGTCCGATTCTGCAACAGCTTTTGCCCAGGAGCTGCGGAGTGGCAGACGGTTGCCTCCCTAGCGGGGAGGTGGGTGGACCCCCCTATTCCGCCCTCTCCTCTTCTCCAGTTCCTCTCACTGCACCTGAACGAAGACCCTCATCTTCTCCCCTCTCTTGCTTAACGTTGGAAAGGCATGGGGAAGTGGACAATTTAAAGTCAGAGGGAAGGAGGGGGAGTGACTCGGAGAGAAGGAAACTTCCTGCGGAGGTGACTCTGCAGGAGAGAGTGGGAGCCCCAGGGCGTCCAGGGCTGGGACCACAGAAGGCAACTGGGAGGTGGGGGTGCGGGCCTTCTGAGGTGGCTCTGAGCTTCCAGCTGCGTCCTGCCCACTGACGATGGCAGGAGGTACCAGCATCATCCCTGCTGCCGCAGAAAATGGGTCTCCATGACAGGGAGAGGAACCTTCTCAGTGCCCCCACCTCCCCACCCCAGACTTCCTTTAAAGGTTTCCTTCATTGAAGGCAAAGGCCAGGTAACCCTTAACACTACCGGAGGCTGAGACCTTGCTTCGTCTCCTGCCAATGTCACTCTGCCCCAGACTCCGCCCTCCTCCTCACCAGCGGTCCCCAGGGCCTGGCACAGGCGGTGGGCAGCCTGGCATGCTGGTCTCGCTCACGCCTCAGCTCCCGGTCCCGGGGGTGATTTTTCTACCGATTAATGCCTGTTTCCCCTGCGCCTCTCAACCCTTGGTCAGCAAGGGCTCCGCCTGCCTCTGCTGGTTTCTGCATGGCAGGGCCTGCAACCAAATGGCACATACAGTGCACCGGAGACGAAGGAGGAGAGGGCTGGCCGAGCACGCGGGGCGCACACGAGGCAGCCCTCAGCTACTCAAAGCCGCGTCTGCAAGCGAAGGTGTGTCTACCGCAAGAAGCATCCAAGGGGCTCGGTCTTCCGCTACAGACCCCATTTCCCAGGGGACCCCATTCCCCAGGGGACCCCAGCATTAGCCCATAATGCCTTCCCTCCAATAACTGTCTCCACGCCTCACCCAAAGCCATGCCTGCCTTTGAAACAGCTGCAGGAGACGTGGCGGCGGAAAGCCATGGCCCCAGCGTCCATCAGTTTCCCACTGCGCTTCTGGAAGAGAAGCTGTGCCGTGGCAGTGAAGACAGTCTTGGTGGAGCCATGGGCCTAAACTTGTGCTGAGCCTGGTTTGTCAGCCACACGTGTCCCCCCCGCTCTGCACAGCAGGGAGGGTGTGTTCCCCTCCACTCTGCAAACAAGTTTTCTCAGGCACCTCGGTGTTGATAAACACCGGGCTCCGCGTACTGTCAGGCAGGGGCTTTCAAACGTCCCTGTTCCCAAAAGTACGTTAACACCACAGCCTGGTGCCCATGGGCGTCACAGGGAAATAACCCAAAATCAAAACGTGTAAAGGAGTCCTCACCGCAGGGACCACACTCTGACGGTCCCTAGTCCAGTTCACTCCATTTTATTTCTTTGATGCTGTCAGGGTCAGGGTTTGTTTTTTGTTTCTTGTTTTTTAAGATTGTATGTATTATTTTTAGAGAGAGGGGAAGGGAGAGAGGCAGAGAGGGAGAGAGGCATCCATGTATGGTTGCCTCTCACCTGCCTCCAGCTACGGACCTGGCTGGAGACCTGGCTTGCAACCTGGTTATGTGCCCTGGCTGGGAATCGAACCAGCGACCTTTGGGTTCGCAGGTCGGTGCCAATCCACTGTGCCACCAGCCAGGGCAGGACCAGGGTTTTAAAAACAATTATGTAGCCATGGGAAATAGAGTTCCATGTGTACAAAGTACAAAATCAGCAGAACCTATCTCCATAGTGAGAAGTCAGAATAATGGTCCCTTTGGGGAAGGGGTGGGAGGGACAGGAAGGAAGCATCCAAAGAGTGTTCCTGGTCTTATTGTTGCTACATGAAGGTATTCAGCTTGTGATAACTCATCAAGCTGGGCCTTCATGACTGTGCACTTTTCCATACGTAGATCTTTCCCCTGCAAGGCCCCAAAACCACTGCGGTGAGGGAGCATAGGACAACTATCCTTGGGGGTTGAAATCTAGCCAGGAAAACAAGACTAACACGTACCTGAAACTGTGAAAGGTACCAGACAGAGTCCAAATAGAGCTAGGGGCACCAACTCCAGCTACCCTAAGGACCCTGAGGGCCACAGTTCCTCTCTGCAAAGCAGAGTCTGATGGGGGAACCCTGGCCTGGGACTCCCTGGAAGAGGTCCAGAATGAGAAGGAGTTGTGGACAGCCCCTCACCCTGTCAATATGGAAACTGAGGTTATCACCCCCAAAACAGCAAGGTCAGGAAGGCTTCACGGAGGAGGTAGCATCTGAGCTGGCCTTCCTTGAAGACCAGAGAAACAGAAGAACAGGAGCAATGACTTGTGGAAAGGTTCTGAAGGCCAATGCCCAGGAGATGTGAATCCCAATAAAGAGAAGCAGTTAGGGTCCCCTGCACCCAAAGAACTGCTCCTGGAGTTGAGTCAATACAGCAAGAACTGGACCCCACTGAAGAGACTTCTTGAGGGAGTGGACTCAGTGGGAAGTGTCTGGGGAAGTGCCTTTGGGCAGCCATGTGCACTAGTGGCTTCCCCAGGGCTCCTTCACACCCACTGCAAGGGGAAGCCCAGGACCGTGCCACCAAGTTCCCATGACCCTACCTGGTAGGCCAGCCACGATGACCAGCGTGGCCAGTACACCTCTCCAGCTGCCCTCCATCTCTGCATGTTCCTCGTCACCCTGGAAACAAAGCAGACAGGTAACAGCCTCTCACAGACGAGCATCACCACGCAGAGCTCTGCGGAGCCCCGACCGGCCTGAAAACGGAGGCGCCAGCACTTCTCAGCGAGGTTGGTGGCACCAGCCTCCCCTGGGAACTTGCTAGAAAACCAAATGCTTGCACCCACCCCAGACCTGCTAGGCCAGAGGCTCCCGAGGGGAGCCTAGAAACCTGCCTAAACCAGGTCTAAGTTTGAAAATCACTGAATTACATGACCTCCCTCCCAAGCCCCCGTGTAAATTATGGGATGCCTGTGGCATACACATTTCCACTGAACTGCTTACCGACCATGATGGAGTTGCTTGGGTCACAGCTATTAGTCACTGAGAAAGGAAAACCCGGTGCCCAGCAGCTTCACATGACCAAAGGGGCAAATAAACAACAAAATAAAGAAATAGATCATAGGGCTATTAGAAGGAGGCAAGAGGTATGAGGAAAATAAACTAGGGGAATGTGCACAAGGAGTGTGTGCAGAGGGTTGGGGGCTTGTTATCACCTCAAATAAGGAGGCCGGAGGAGGGCTCCCCGAGAAGGTGTGCTCTGAACAGTGAAGGAGTGAAGGCGGGGAGGCGACAGTCTGGATACTGTCCAGAGGGCTGCTCAGGCAGAGGAGCAGCAGGTGCAAAGGCCCTGGGGTGGGATCATGATGGCACATTTGAGGAGCTGCAGCCAAGGCTCTGGGTCTGGGGCAGATGGAGGGGTGAGTGGAAGGGTGAGAGGGAGAAGAGGTCAAAGGTAGGCAGAGTAAGGTCCTATCAGCCCCTGGCAGCAAGCAGGGATCCGGTACACCTCTCCACCATCCCTTTTAACCCCTTTGCTCTTTGATAACCCTCCAGCCCATCCTCCAGCCCTGTGTTTTTTTCTCTTTACTGTTCCCTTCTCCAAAGACAGGGCTATCCAAGGCAATCACCACCACTGCTTGGTCTCACTGAAGCACTTAGGGCTAAAGCACCTGCCCAACGTATCAGGAACTCCCTACAAAAAAGAAACCTTCTTACCCTCAGTAAAGGTTTTCTATTTGAAATGGTTCACAGTGACGGGGGTGGTATCACCCAGATTGCCCATCTGCGCTGGGATGGCCACACGTCCCTCCAATGTGCTGACGCTCCCATCCAGGGCTCCGGTCCCTTTCCCCTCTTACAGAGCCCCACCCTCGCCACAAACTGAGCTAGGCTCAGTGAACCCCTAAATGTGCTGTGCGCCCCTGCAGCAGGTAGCGCCATTGCTGCCCCCACCAAACTGAAGTCCGGGGCTTCCCAGATTGGGTCGAGGTCCCCAGCCACATCATTCACCCAGTTTCGAGGTTCAACGAACACAACTTGGCCCATCAATCGCTACCGATGGTCTAGAGTGCTAGACCCCAGCCGAGGATGAGAGAGGAACGGAGCCAGGGAGTCGTAAAAGGTGACGTATTTCACCCAAAGCAATAAATGCGCCGTAGGGACCTGACGCTGCGGAAACCTGGGTGGCAGGTAAAGGTCACGAGGCATTAAGTGAAGCTGCTGATAAGCAGCCTGAGTCAGGACGCAGACTAAGAACTGAGGACAGCTCCTGAACTCTTCAACCTGCCGCCATCCTGGCGCACCAAGCCCGCTGGTTCTTTTTCGGAGACTCGGGCAGGACCCAGGACGGGTCAGATGGAGTCAGACCAGAGCTGCAGGTGCGGACCTGCGAGGGGTCGGGATTGGAAGGGTGTGTGCGGGAAGGAGCGGTCATAAAGCTGACTTGCCTGAGCTGAGGTCAGGCGAGTCATTTTAATTGAACGGGGACTCACACCAGGTCCTTTGCAAGTTACTATCTCTGCGGAGCAGTTCGATGGGCCCCTAAATTTTCTCGTCTCCTTCATGTCACTGTGGAAGACTTGAACGACCTACTTCTTGTTGAAAAACTGCCAAGTCTTCTTTTTGAAACCTTATGTCTCATTCGGTTGCACTGAAGAGGCAAGACTTGACCCCCATCAAGTCCTTAATGCCCCAAGAATGCCAAAACCCTCGAAAGGTCTGCACCCACCACGCCAGTCAACTCAGGCAGAAAGCTGCTGAACTTGATGGTCTCACTTAGTGACCCCACGTGCAAACGCTTAGCTCTGGATTCTTAGAAATAGCTTGACATCAAGACCTCCCAAGAAACCCGTCCTGCTTTCGGCGGCAGGCACCTCAAGCCCAGAGAGAAAGAAGAGCTTTGCACGGTGGGTGAGAGTTGACTGGCTTGCAGCAAGCCACCTGCCCCTCTCGGTCCTCCAGCTCTGTGCGCCCTCCATGCGGAGGGACCCCGGCACCGCCCGCCAGGCTTCACGCAGCCTTGGCGCTTCCAGAAACCCCAGAAGAGCAATTCTCTTCTCTGTGGGCCTTCTCACCGCGCTTCCCATCAAACGCCATCTAAAAGGTTGCCTGGGGAACAGGTGAGTGCCAGTAATCTTCCAGCATTGGAACCCTCACCTCGCGGGTTCCAGCCCCAGCTCAGCTTTCAACGAGCCCCTGAGAACACCGCCCTGTGAAAGGGACACCCGCCTGATTAGAAAGTGTCTCAAGTTCTCTCCCAGGGCAGCCACTCTTTTAATTTTTAACTTGGGGCACGTCGGGAACCAGAACCCAGTTCGCTCGGTCAACATTCTCCCTGGGAGGGCAGCCGGGGCACCCCACTCCCTGGAGGGGCCCCGCAGTGGCGGGGACATCTCCTGCACGAACACCTGTCCCCGGATCCATCTTACCTCCGGCAGGTGGATCTTCTCTGCGGGGCTTCGGTGAAGGTTCTTTGTTTCCAGAAGGCTTCTTGGCCTCTGTCCTCACACGGCACTAACACAGGAGCACATTCAATCCGCAGCTCATGGGAAATTCCTCATGAAACAGTCTGTCACGTCATAGGCCGGGCTCCGGACACAGGGGTGGCCTCGGCCAGCCACAGGCCCTCACTCCCTGAAGGTGTGTGACGCCCTGCATAGTCGCCGTTAATCATTAGCCAGCCCCAAACAGCAGCCCCGGAAGTCCAGCAGGCCTGGGAACGCCACGGCCACAGGGCCCCCCGACCTTCGCTCGGCCTCCAGTCCCTGGGGCCCCAGGCCTGTCCCCAGTCCTGCAGCCAGACCTGCCGGCCCGGCAGGCCCCCGCCAGCTGGGGGCCCGCCCGGCCAGCCTCGCTCCCTCCGGCCTCTGGCGCAGGCCCAGCAGCTGGGGAAGCCGGTTCCTTTCCCCTGCCAGGCACTTCCACATCCACAAGAACAGGTTCTTTGTGAAAGCAGAATAAAATGAATCCTTGGGGTGCAGGGCTCTGGAATGCGGCCACCTTGAGGAGTGAATCAGAGTTTCCTGCAAAACACTTGCACAGAGCTGGTAAGCGGGTTCCTGTGGGCCTCCCGTGCCCCTGCCCAGCCCCCCAGAAGTAAACAAAGGACCTTGACTTTTCTGAGGGCTTTGACAATTTGGGGGAAAAGAAAAGAAAAGGATATTGCCCCAAATCCCAATGTGCAGCGCTCTGGCCTCTCCTTATATGGTTCCTTTTCATATCCCGTTTGTCTCCCTGTTATATTTTAATCTTGTCAGGGGACTCTGGGTCAAGGGCGTCTATGGAGAACGGGCACCAACAAAAAATGAGGATCATGTATTTAGAGTAAGACCCTAAAGTAAATAAACTGTGTTCCTTCCAGTTGAGGGCATCGGAATATGGCACTCCAAAGGAGTCGCTGTGGTGTAAAGATTATTTTAAGATGACAGAAAGAAAGAAGGAACTTGTACCCTTTGCAACAACATGGATGGAACTGGAGAGTATTATGCTTAGTGAAATAAGCCAGTCAGTGAAGGACAAATATCATATGAGCTCACCCATGACGGGACAATAATGAGCAAAACTAACAACAAGCAAAACAGAACCAAGTATATGAATACAAGGAATAGGCCTTCAGTGGTCAGGGGGAACGGGGTTGG
>PVIW01002415.1:0-220463 GCA_004026585.1 Noctilio leporinus
TTCCCCCTGACCCCTGAAGGCCTATTCACTGTATTCATATGTTTGGTTCTGTTTTGCTTGTTGTTAGTTTTGTTCATTATTGTCCCGTAATGGGTGAGATCATATGGTATTTGTCCTTCACTGACTGGCTTATTTCACTAAGCACAATACTCTCCAGTTCCATCCATGTTGTTGTAAAGGGTACAAGTTCCTTCTTTCTTTCTGCTGTATAGTATTCCATTGTGTAAATGTACCAAAGTGTTTTGATCCAATCATCCACTGATGGGCACTTAGGCTGTTTCCAGCACTTGGCTATTGTAAATAGTGCTGCAAAGAACATAGGTGTACATAGGTTCTTATGAATTGGTGTTTCAGGATTCTTTGGGTATAGTCCAAGTAGTGGAATCACTGGATGTCTCTTAACATTTGATGATTTGATTCTCTGCAGTTAAAATCATTAAAATACTCTCTTGTCCAGAGAGAAAGGCCACCCCTAAAACAACCCTTCTCCTTTCCTGTCCTCCTGAATTGCTCTTAGATACTGGGTGAGTTCTAACCCCTTCGCTTTCTCTTAGAAACTGTCTGAGACAAATTTAGTGGCAAGCTCCTCTTTGCTTCTTCGTACCTGCCCCTAATCTCCCTCCTCCTCCATCCTCTTGCTCCTGGCAGCTCTGTTATTGACCTTCTCTCTCCTACCTTTTACGCAGCCTCTGAGAGCACAACAAGTCAAGTAAGTGCTCAACTGTATGGCAGTGACTGCCGTAGATGAGAGAAGGTGGTCAGAGAGGGAAGGAAGAAGGTGGTGGGTATAGGAACCGAGGGATGGGGCGATGGGTGGTCCAGTATGTGATGCTCTTGAGCATTTACACGTGCCAGCCACCCTGCTGAGCAGATCAAGTACATACATGCTGGAGCATGCGCGCACATGCCCACACACACACTCACATATACACTCCTCAGAGAACGACATGATCCCTGTTTGATAGATAGAAAAGATTCAAGGAAGGTCCGATGACTAGTAAGTGATGGGACCTGGACCCCAGAATGGGTCTTTTTGATTTCATAATGCATGGCCCTGGTCATTGTGCTCTATGAATTTGGCCAGGCAAAGGAGGTGAGGAATACAGTGCAATAAGTTATTTAAGTTGAACAAAATTGTGGCATCTATTATCACCAAATTTTTCCTAGAAAATGACTATTGGAATTCACTGTAATATAATCAGTTCCTCAGAGTTTTGTTCAGTACTTAGAAGTCTTGTTGGAATCTATCTCAATTAAAATGTAAACTAGTTTCCATCATTCCATCCATATCATAGTCCATTGGCATCGATCACATGTAGAATAAGAATCCAGACTCTGCCATGCCATCTTCAAAATGCTCTGCTGACCTAGTCCTGTTCATCCTCAACTCGCCTACCATGCTCTGTCTTATGTAGGGGTAAATGTGAGTTCACTGTAGTCACAGTGGTCTTCTTGGTGTGCTTCAAATGTGCCACTCATTCGCCCTTTCCCCAGACACCCTCACTTCTTTTGGGTTTCTGCTCAGAGACGCCTTCTTGGACCCCTGGTCTGAAGTATACCCTGCCCTCCCCCCCCCCCGGCACTGTCCCCTCCTTCACAGTGCGTCAGAGCTCTGGCCATGTAATACTGCGTCAAATAAGGCAGTGCATGCCTGTGTTCACTGAGCAGAGGGTTTAATGATTCCTTGTCCCCCTGTTTCTAACACATGCGTGTAACGCGGGAAGAAAATTAGGCCTCAGGGATGCACGCCAGGGAAGTAGCAATAGACATCACCTGCGCACAGCTGCGGCATCTCTTATGTTCAAGGTTAAAGGCAGTTGTGGAAACCTGCAACACAGCTGCAGGACTGAAACACATCTGATACCAGCCTTTGGCAGGCCACTTTGGACATCAAAACTTGAACAGAAGGGCCTGATTAATGGGTAAGGAGGCTCTGGTGCCAGGAGTCCAGGCACTGGCCTTCCTGTTCCTGAACTGATCCCTTGGAACGTTTCTCACCAGCATCAAAACGCCCTGGGTCCTTTGAAGCTGCAGCCTCAAGTTTTATTAAAGACTCTGTCGCATACAACTGACAACTTTTACTAATGAAAATAGAGAGAAAACAGGGCAGGAAGCTCCCTTGGGGTGTATACTCCAGAGAAAGTATTTGTTTTGCGAGGGATTTTCACAGTGCGCATTTTTAATATCACTCAGGCCAGCCTGCTAATCGGGCCTCATGCTGGTAGGAAACACTCACCGAGCAACAAGATGGCACCGAAGGAATTTAATCTGAATGCCCAACCATATTTCAGTTTTGTTCTTCCGTGGCGGCTTCCTATAAACCAGTCCCCACCTTTATCAACAGCAGCTCAGGATTCGTAAGATCACATTTTTCACCTGGGACAGGGGAGGCGACCAGGTGCCCTTGGTTATCCGTCTCTCATTGTCTTCCCTTCCAGCAATCAATACATTCCCCGCCGATGTCTCTTTTTAAAGGTTGCTTACAAGTTTCTGTTTCAGAACAGCATGCTCTGGTTTTTATGCCCAAATCCTCCCTGAATCTGGGTGTGCGTTTGTAGTGATTTTTCAGAGTCGGTGTTTTGTTTTGATTGTTTGTTTTACAAAACTGCCTCATGGCAGCATTTCTGAGCTATGGGCACCAGGATCCAGTGGCACCTGTGATTTGTTGTTGCTCAGAGAACATCCCATTCCTGAGCATCATAGAACCAGGCTTTTTTAAGCGGAAAAGACCTTAATGCTTATACTGCCCAACTGCATTATGGGGGGAGGGGAAGCGAGGCTGGTCCAGCTCTGCACGGGGAACCAGCGGAAGAGTCAGGATTCCACAGGATGTGCCTTCAGGGCCTCACAAACATTCAAGGATAATCTTTCTTTGAAGGCCGGAGGGGGCTCCATGTCCATACAGCTGTTTTTC
Organism: Noctilio leporinus; assembly: GCA_004026585.1. NCBI lineage: Eukaryota > Metazoa > Chordata > Mammalia > Chiroptera > Noctilionidae > Noctilio > Noctilio leporinus. Next base: position 2,915 of record PVIW01002415.1, read on the forward strand.
CAAACGACCAGCAAGCGTGCGGTGCTGGTTTGGGCAAGCAGTGCCCAGACAGTGCTGCCTTTCCCGGCAGACTTGACCGCCTTCAGGAGCTGTGCTCATGGCTCTTTGGGGCTGACAGAGGACTTTCCCTACAGCTGGAGAAGTTACCTTCTGCCTGCCCAGTGGCATGAAAGGCGATGGGGATAAAAAGACAAGGAGGATCCTGCCCTTGTCTGCTAGAAGCTTTCAATCTAGATGGAGGGAAAGAAACAGGAGAACGTGGTCCAACGTGCCCTGGCTGTTGCAGCATCTGCTCTGAGTTGGTTGATGCTCACATTCCACAAGCCTCCATGCACCTCAGGGCCAGAATCTTTAGAAGTGGGTGCGGAAGCACATTCTGCTTGTCCCAAAGACAGGGATAGAAGCCAGGTGTTCAGAGTGGTGGCTGCTGTGTCATACTGTCAGCTGACTTCACCTTTAAACCTTTATGCACACACAGTTGGGTGAGAATTTTGTTGTTGTCCTTATGGTACATACTACCCTAACCTCTTTTGACTGATATGCATGGATTGTCTAATTTATTCCTTTAATTTCTCTCCCTTCACAGCATATAAGTACCTTGATTATTTAAGGAAGAATGATATGTAGAAAGGGTACCAACAGGTTAACTGGAAGAGCCAGCATTTAAGCCATGCAGTCTGATTTCAGAACTCACACCCTTGGCTAACGCACCAATGAATGCTGCGTGTGTACACACATACGCACCCATGCCCCAGTCACTACGGAGAGGTGGTTTCCACAGAAACTGATAGGCATGCCCTAAAGGACGAGTAGGAATAAAACATTTGGAAATAAGGAGAATTAGGTTTCTTGCCTGTGTGGATGTGTGGGAGGTATCCCTCCTCTTTGGCTGATTGGCTCATCCCCAGGAAAAGCACAGAGCAAGAAATGGCCATCCATATATTACGACTGGCAACTAGGAAATACAGAATGCTTCCAGTCCCATGGCCTTGGGTCTATAAATCATTAAAAGCAACTTTATGAGATGTTATAAAATATAAGTGAAAAATCACAAGGCTGACTTGTCAAAACAGTTGGACAATAATCTAGGTCTTATATCCATACACACACACTGGCTCACATACACAACTCTAACCAATCTATGAGCTTTAGCTTCACGGTAACTGGGAATAAGGATAAGAAAGGAATGTGATCAGTTGGCCTCAGCAGTAAAAGAAAGAAAATACGAATGAAGTTGAGATCATGAGACAGAAGCTGTGACCCGGACAATGAAGACTCACTCATTGGTCATCTCTCTTGCCGCTGTATTGATCATCTGCACTGGTGGTCCCGTGCTCAATGCTCCCTGGAAAGAAAGATTGCCAGCTGTCTTTGCACACTGTCCCACAACTTAACTACCTTTCTGCTTAGTGGAGCTCTTGTTCCCTTCACACCACTCCTCCTTCCCCAGGCTTGGTGCTACATGGGAACAGAACGCTTGCCAGCACGTTCCTTTAACAACTCTTCACCCGGTTTAGACAGGCAGTAGAGTTCTCTTCCCAGCCCCTCAGCAACTTGCTGCCTCTACCACGTACCCCCACCCCACCCCCGGGCACACATCTCTCAGCCAGTTCCCTTCACCAGTTTGGGGAATTCCAAGGCGCGTAGCATGTTTCTTGAACTGGATTCTTCTTTTTTGTAAAAATCATGACATGTCTGTTACTCTTGTTAAAACAGCCTTGTTAAAGTTAAATTTACATACTATATAAGCTTTACCCTTTCAAGTGTAGATTACAATGATTTTTAGAAATTGAACTAGGCACCTATTGCCATGATTTAATGTCACCTCAATAAAATTTCTTGAGTCACTTACAGTTACTTCTCTTTCCTGGTCCAGGATAGCCACTAATCTACTTCTGTCTCTGTAAAATGGCCTCGCTGGGCATTACCTGTAAACCAAACCATACAATATATGGTCTTCTGTGTTTGGTTTCTTTCACTTAGGGAAATGTTTTTGAGATTTGTCTATGTTGTGGCAGATACAGCATTTTATTTTATTTTCATTGCTAAGTATGTAGTATTCCACTGCACAAATATCTATTGTAGATACCTGGCATCAAAGGAAATGTGGGTTGTTTGCACAATTTTCTTGATGTATAATTGACGTACAATATTATATTTGTTTCAGGTGCAGAATAGTAATTCAAAATTTGTATACATTGCCTGAATTATTACCTTAGCCTGCTTATTGTCCCTACACAGTGTTAGTATACATTATTGACTACATTTTCCATGTTGTACATTATATCCCCATGACTTACCAATTTTATATGTGGACCTCATGACCCCCTTGACCCATTGTTTTCTGGCAATCACCATTCTGTTCTCTGCATCTTTGAGTCTGGTTTTTTTTGTGTGCTAGATTCTGCATAGAAGTGAAATTAAGTGGCAGTTGCCTTTCTCTGTCTGACTTACTTCACTTAGCATAATACACTCTATGTCCATATAATAATCAAAATGGCAAGATTTCTTTTTTTTTTTTTTAATGGCTGGGTAGTATTCCATCATATAAATACTCCATGTTCTTTATCCGTTCATCCTTTGATATACAAGTGCCATATCTTGGTTATTCTAAATAATGCTACAATGCACATAGGAGTACATATATTTTTCAATTTACTGTTATCATTTTCTTTGGATACCCAGAAGTAAAGCTGCTGGATCATGTGATGGTTTTGTTTGTAATTTTTTTTAAAGAACCTCCATACTGTTTTCCATAGTGGCTGTACCAGTTTACTTCTCCACCCATGGTTCCTTTTCTATGCATCCTTGCCAACACTTACTATTTCTTGTTTTGTTGACAGTAGCCATTCTAACAGGTGTGAGGTGATATCTAATTGTGGTTTTGACTTGTATTTCCATGATGATTAGTGATGTTGAGCACTTTTTCACATACCTGTTGACTGGGTGTATGTCTTCTTTGGAAAAATGTCTATTCAGACCCTTTGTTAATTTTTCGATTGAATTGTTTTTGTTATTGAATTGTATGACTTCTTTATGTATTTTGAATATTAGCCCCTTATCAAATATATAACTTGCAAATACCTTCTCCCATTCAAAAGGCTGTGTTTTTATTTTGTTGATGGTGTCTCTTCTGCTATACAGAAGCCTTGCAATTTGGTGTAGTCCCAGTTGCTCGTTTTTGCTTTTGTTACCTTTGCCTTTGGAGCCAAATCCAAGAAAATATTTCTAAGGCCAATATCAAGGAGCCAACTGCCTATATTCTATTTTAGGGATTTAATGGTTTCCGGTCTTTTGCTCATGTCTTCAATCCATTTGTGTATTGTATAAGGTAGTACTCCAGTTTCATCATATGTAGCTTTCCAGTTTTCCCAGTGCCATTTATTGGAGAGACTGTCCTTTCCGCATTGTCCATTTTTTGATCCTTTGCTGTGAACTGATCGACCCTATGTGTGTCGGTTAACTCCTGGGCTGTCTATCCTGTTCCATTGACCTGTGTGTCTCTCTTGGTACCACTACCATACTTTTGATTACTAACCCCTTGTAGCATAGTTTGAAATCAGGGAGCATGATACTTCCGTTTTGTTTCCCTTTCTCCAGATTGCTTTTGCTATTTGTGGTTTTTCGTGGCTCCACTCAAATCTTACAATTATTTGCTCTGGGTCTGTGAAAAATGCCCTCTGAATTGTGATGAGGATTGCTTTGAATCTGCACGATCCCTTTGCTCCTCCAGGAGAAACCCCAGACTGGTGAGATCCCTACACTTTGTTGCTCTACCAGGAGTGGGGTGTTTTTGGTGACAGTGTGACCCTGTCTCTCCTACCCATCCTCAAAGTGTTCCTTGTATCTTTTGTCATGAAGGAGAAGTGCATGTAGTTTCCAGACCTTTTCAGTGGGAAATGACCCATGTGTCTAGGAGTTCAGGGTCTCTCTGCATTAGCTTGCACTGCCAGCCCCCCACTTCTGCTTTTTGGCTATTGTGAACTTGACTGCTATGGATATATATGCACAAGGCTTTGTGTAAATACAGATTTTTCTTTCTCTTGGGCAGGGATTTAAGAGTGAACTGCTGGGTTAAAGAGACTTCTGGGGAAGAGTTTGTGAACTAACCTGGAAGATAGGCATTACATCTTCTTTGAATATTTGATAATTAGATTTTTAACAGTTAACCCTTTTTTTCAAAGTGCCTGCACCATGTTGTATACCCACCCACGAGAAAATCCCAGGGTCTCCACATCCTTGGCCTCCTGTGTGTTTCCCATGTCTTTTTCCCTTTAGACCAGGAGCTCCCGCGGGAGTCAGGGGGAGCTCCACCTTCAGGCCCCCTCATTTAGCATTCAGCACAGGGTGGGGCACACAGTTAGAGTTTAACAGGGCAGCAAAGTCTGTAGTGAGGAAGGACTTTGGTTTTGGAATTAGACTATCAGGGTATCTGAGCATCAGGTTTTTTCCCAAGTGTGAAATGGAGCTAATGGTACCTACCTACCCTCTCGAGTTATAATGAGGATTAATGGAGATAATGCCCATAAAGTGCTCTCTCTACCGCATATGGAAATGGTAGCTGTGATTATTATTGTTTTAAATTTGCATTCATGTGCACTTTCTGAACAATCTCTCGTTTAACTTATTTCTTTTCTGCTCTTCCAGTCAGAAATTGAATCACAGAGGCAGTGGGCTGAGCCCCAAAGACTGACTAATGGGCGACAGACACAGTAGCTTTCATTTCTAGGGACTTGACGTGCAATGAGGAAGAACGTGGATGTAAATAGATCATCGCAGCGCCGTGCAAACGTGCTCTGGTAACGATGCGCACAGACTGCGAGGGGACCTCAGATGCAGAAAAGAGTATAAGCAGAACCAAAGGACTGGGAGGAGAGCATTGCTGGCCAAAGGAGCAACATTTACAAAGACCTGAAAAGGCAGAAAGTGTGGGAAATTTGCTAGCGTATTGTGTAACACAGGGAAGGGAGACTGGTGAGAGACGAGGCAGGGCACCAGTGAGGACCAGATGAAGAAGGTGTTCGCTGTCGCATGATCTTCACCTGTGCCGCTACCATTCCGTGCTATATAATAGGCCGAGAAGCTACACGGAAGATGGCCCCATGCATGACTAGCAGAGGTGACCATTTATTATACATGGAAGGGAGGAAAGTTGGAGCCAGCTCAAAATCGTTAACACTCTGGTGCAGAATTTCAACTTTTTTAAATGATCGCCTCCCCGTCTCCTGAGAGCATTTTTAAACATTTTAATCACCATTGTTCCAGCCTATGAAATTTTAATACTGTAAGATGTACTGTGTATGTAGTCTATACATAAGCACGCTTGTGCTTTATACATAAAATGAGTACAGTTTTTTCCCCCACATCTCCTGGGTCACCCGTGTTTGCCAGTGAGAATGCATGCACTAATATGTTGGAATCTAACCAAGGGATAGGCCTAGGTTTCATCACTTTTGTAATCCTAACAATACCTGTCAAAATGCAGCCACTTAGAATGAAGAAGTTCTGTCGGGTAACCAGTATCTGCTGATCGCACACCAAGAGCCAGGCAGTGTTTTGGGAAGTAAAACTGCCGTGCACAAACCCCAACCCCTCACGAAGCTTACCTTCTACAACAACCTGCGTGTCGATTAAATTGTTCCTCTCTTTCATCAGAACTAAGGAATGCCTGCCATTGAAGCTGCGCCAGCAGGAGAGGGCTTACTAAAATAGAACTTGGCATCCCTTCAGGCTTGCAAATGTGCTGACGGAATTAAAAATCCTGCTTCGTGCTGAGGCAGCAGGAAAATCCCAGGGCCAGAAGTAATGTTTTTTTTTTTAATCAATGGAAAACTAACTCCCAGCCCTAGCGGGGCCTCCCGCATCCCTTAGGGTTTTCAGGATATACCCCCTTACCCAGCACCAATGGGAAGGCCCCTGGGGACACCCATCACTGCCTTTCATTGGCAATGGCTGAGGGGGCCGGTGGTCTTGTTATGTCTGAGGAAGAGAAACTGGACAGTCTAGAACCCATAACCCCTCCTGGGGACATGGCTGGGTCCGTGGTCTCTAGAACTCATGGGAATCACAAATCTCTTTATTCAACCCTCGATTGGAAAATTTCTGCTCTTTTCTTTCTTGCCTCCCTTCCCTGCTCACCTGGCCCTATCCGTTCAATGCACGTTACCTTCACAACAGGTAAAACCCCGGCTTTCAGGCCTGTAATTACAAAGCCTGAGAAGCTGTTTGAAATGTGATGAAAAGGGCCAAGGGCTGGCATGAGTGATACGAAGAAGGAAACAATATTTCATTCTATTATCCTGCCACTCTGAAATCACTTCATTTATTCTATACTCGCCTTATAGAAAACCATCCATTTGAAACACTCAGCCAGCCACTCTGCACAAGATAAAGAACAAAAAACAAATGTCATAGTCCTTGGTCTAGCTCACAGAGAGCCTCCATTTTTCACTCTTCTGCCCTTGCCCCTAACCCAGTCTCCCCTGAAAGACCTTACTGGGGCCGCCCCTAAATTGAAATGGGAAAGGACTGTGATTTGCTCTTGTATTTAAGCGAACAGCTATGTGCCAGGCATGGGCGTGGGCACTGGTCACACCACACTGTATAGGACAGCAGAACCCCCATCCTCTCTCGGAAATTGGGGGTCCTGGCCTCCCACTTCCGTCTCAAGTGCTTTTATAGACTTTGGGACCATTCACTGGCCAGTGCTGCCTCAGTCTAAGTCCAACTCTCCTGCTGCTAAAATTTTCATGCTTGCCTTTAACAATATGGAAGTTTTATCATAGTAGAGGGGGGAAATGGTCTATTTTTTCTAAATACTTCGGAAATAACTGTGAATCTTCTAAGTGCATCTTACTAGGAGTGAAATTTTGCTTCAAAGCTGACCTAAAACCCCTACCTTAGTAACACCTATAGCATCTTATGCAGTTTAAGGTCAAATGGCTTAAATGAGACTGTTGTCAAGGTGTTTTGATGTCTGTCAAATCCAGTGCAATTGTTAACAAAGCTGCCAGGGAAACTATCTAATGTGGGAGCGTAGCAGCTGGCTACTCTAATCACGTTTGTATTGTATTTTGAAAGTAGAGGCCATTAATAGACATTCACACTGATAGGCCTTTCCCACCAGCTACCTTTGGGCAGAGCTAAGGACTGGGCAGGACACTGGAAAAAATGAGGCCATGATGCACAAGAACAGAAAGAAACTATAGATGAAAGAAATGATGGAGATTTGTGAAGTTGGTGGTGACTTTTCTAGCAAATCTGGTTAAACAAAGGTTAAGTTACTATTGCAGAAGAGTTAACTGACTGTTGGATTAGGTGCGTGTTCAAACTTGAATCATTCTGATACCTCCTTTACTATTCTTCTTTGGCGATATGCCACCTGTGATAGCTTCTCAGAGGACAGAACTGAGAAGGACTTTCTGTTGTTTTTTTGTTTTGTTTTGTTTTTTTAAAGATTTTATTTATTATTTTTAGGGAGAGGGGAATAGAGAGAGGCAGAGAGGGAGAGAGACACCAATGTATGGTTGCCTTTCACCTGCCTCCAGCTATGGACCTGGCTGGAGATCTGGCTTGCAACCTGGTTATGTGCCCTGGCTGGGAATCAAACCAGCAACCTTTGGGTTTCGCAAGCTGCTGCCTTATTCACTGTACCACCAGCCAGGGCCTGATTTTCTGTTTTTGTGACTCCCCGTGGCTCACAGCACACAACTCCAGTCAGCCTTCCACATCCATGGGTTCTCATATGCAGATTCAACAATCCATGGATCAGAATATGCGAAGCCCCAGCTGGTGACTCAAGCCCTGGCTGGAGGCAGGTGAAAGGCAACCATGCCATGATGTCTCTCTCCCTCTCTCCCTTCCCCTCTCTCTGGAAATAATAAATAAAATATTTTTAAAAAAGGGAGGAAGAAAGAGAGGGAGGGAGGGAGGAAGAAAGGGAGAAAGGGGGAGAGAGAGAGAGGGAGAAAGAGAGAAAGAGATGCTAAAATGTTACATTGTTGCCGACATGTAGTTGGGCTAACCGTCATTGCATCTGACTGAACATGGACAGGCTTTTTCTTGTCATTATCCCCTAGCAATACAGTATAACAACTATTTGCATGGCATTTACATTGTATCAGGTATTATAGGAAATCTAGAGGTGATTTAAAATACAGGAGGATGAGCATAGGTTACATGCAAATACTGCTCCATTTTACATAAGGAGCTTAAGCGTGGCTTTTGGTATCCATGGGGGGTGGAGTCCTGTGACCAGTTCCCCGCAGATAGCAAGGCACCACTGTCGACAGAGAGGAGGCTTCCCAGAAGTGGTGAGATTCATTCTGCTCATGTTCCTAGGCATGGAGCCTCTAGACTCTGGGAAGGGGGATACAGGTGTTTCATTGTAAGAATGGATGGCGTTAGCCTTGGGGTTGAAGATGAGCCTCTCCACCATTTCCGAGTACACTCACCAAATTAGTGAAAGTCAGAGGCATTAAGAATCTAGCAGATCACTTAAAGATAGGACTCTTACATACTTTCAGCCAGGTGAGGATAATGGCTGAGAGTATATAGTCTGGAAGAAAGAGGGAAGACTTGGGTTCAAATTCCTGAATCTGTCGTTAATTAGCTATGTGGTTCGTGGAAGTTACCAATAAATTTTCTCATATATAAAATAAGAAAATGAATGCCCATCTCACAGGCTCACTTGAGAAGGTGACATGAGATTATGTATACAGTACTCCATAGAAGATAGTGCTGATTCTTGAGAAATGTTGGTTTTTAAAATAAATCAATGATGAGAACTTTATTTTTTTATAACTTAAGGATTTTCTAAATTATAATTGGTATTTGTAGAAACTTCAAACTTACAGATAAGCAAAAAAAGAAAGAAAGAAAGCCTCATATCCAAGACATACAAGGATATTTAATATCAGCATTTAAGTATATTTTCTTCTGTATATTTTCCTGTTATAGTTACATATAATCATATATATATGTCTATGAATGTATAAATATGGCATAAAATATACATATACTTACTCAACTATTTTACTTAATGATGAATTATGTTTACCCATGCTCTTAAGTATTTCTGTTTATAAGAGTACATAGCACTCTTATAGCATAGCCAATTACCCTTTTAACATGAAACTTTTACTAAGTTTTTCTTTTTTCTTTTTTTCCTGTTTTTCTTTTAAGCTTTTCTGTTTTTTTTATAACTGACAACTCTATAGCACCATTCTATAATCAAATACTTTACCATTTATGTCATTTTTCCCTATGATTTAATTCAAAAAGATAACAGGGGAGTTTTCAATAATAAAAGAAATAAAATATGAAAAGCACAGAGTGTAGTAATCAACACTTAGTCATCCATAAATGTTAAGGATAGAGGATCTATGGTTGTACTGTAAGAGGGGAAGGAGAAATAAATGGACAGATACTTGCTTTCAATTTTTTTCTTTGTGTTGTGGACTCTGCCTACTGCCAGTGTGATATGAACATCCCTTCAGCCTGTTGCCCCTCACGCAGGTTCGAATGCTCAGCTGGGGCCCCGGGCAGGGCTGCCTCCGCAGCACCAAACGTAGGAACACGCAGGTGGCAGACCATCATGGCAGAGCCACGTTGCCCTGAAACATGGGTGCTCGCCGCAGGCTGGAGTGCGCTGCTGTGAAGGCGGGTGGGGAAGTGCCCCCACCCCTACGCGGGGCCTGCACTGACTGCAGGAGACAGGAGCCAGTGGCAGTGCGGGAAGGGCAGGTGGGAACTGCAAGCCTGGGCTGGGTGAGAGAGATGGAGGGGTGCGGCTGGGGCGCCCTGGGGCGCACTGGGGAGCTCGGTCCAGGCAGGGACGCTGCTGAGGGTGGGAGGTGGGCTCTGGCGGGCCAGGAATTGCAGTCTTCACGGAAGCTGGAAACGAGGATGCCTTTATTCACATCATTGAATGTCCTAATGTTCTTGGGAAAATGGAGGAATAAATTTTGTAAGAGCATATATACCCTGCATGTGTGCAAGAGAGCAATGCATTTTCGTAGGATGGCTCCCCAGATTGCTGCCTGAGATCTTAGGACCTGCCAGCCTCCGTAATTGTGTAAGCCGGTTTCTTGAAGTAAATGATCGTGTGTGTTTGCATGTGTATGTACACATACCTGCACGCACACATCTGGTTGGTTCATTTTCTCTGGAGAGCCAGGACTGAGAGGGGAACCATGGGAAGGGACAAGGAAAGATGCTGGACTTCTTTGACTGTATCTTGTTCCGTTGACCTTGACTTTGGTGCTGTAAAATTAGCTTACAAATCCATAAAACAGAATCAGATTTTAAACAAAAAGTAGTCATGAAGAATTGAAAGGGGAAGAAAAGAAACAAGTGAACCCCTCTGGACATCAGGTTGGGGGAATGACTGCACAGAATTGACACTATGCAAATGACTTTGAGACCCAGGTCCTGACTCTACTTTCCTAGTAAGATATACTTTAAGTATATTTTATTATTTTTTAGAAGTTTTTATTTACTATTTTCAGAGAGAGGGGAAGGGAGAGAGACAGAGAAGGAGAGAAGCATCAATGTATGGTTGTCTTTCACCTGCCTCCAGCTATGGACCTGGCTGGAGACCTGGCTTGCAACCTGGTTATGTGCCCTGGCTGGGAATCGAACCAGTGACCTTTGGGTGTGCAGGCCGGCACCTTATCCACTTTGCCACCAGCCAGGGTTAAGTATATTTTAAAAGACAAATTATAAACTTTTTCTTAATCGTAGTGTTACTATGGTAATGGCATTTGCATTCTGTGTGTATTGTGGGTTAATGAAAACCTTCAAGTCTTCACTCAGTGTGAATTAAAGTTTCATGTGCACTGAAGTCTGGTCTGAACTGAAGTTTTGTGTGTGAACTCAGGGTACTTCTGTTTAGAAAACATAGCTTGTTTTCTATCTAGCTCTATCCACAGAAACAAGGGCCAGTTCCATAGCAGTGAGCACCCAAAGCTCCCAGCTTGTCATCTGTAAATACCAGGTCCCGCCAGAATGAACCAGGGCTTTTTGTTGTTTTACATCCATTGATTTAGCCAAAAATTTTTTTGTTGTTGTGTTACAATTGTTTCATTTCCCATCCATTGCTCTCCCCCCACTGCCGCCCACACCCCTCCCAACCCCTCTGCCACAGCCAATCCCCACCTCATTGCGCATGTCCACAGGTCATTCACGTTAGCTCCTTGACTAAACCCTACCCCTACTTTCCTCCCTAGCCCCCCTCCCTAGTCACCATCATTCTGTTCCTTTTTTTTTTACCCCCCATGTCTCTGTGAACCAGGGCTTTTTATGAGAAATAGCTGCCCCCAGACCTGGGACAGCACATGTGTGAAATAACCTGGGAGTAGCTTGTCATACCAAAGCGATGGACCAGTAAGGGCTGCCAGGTCATAGTCAAAGGACTTCGGAGTCAACTTGAAGAGACCCACACCAAGCAAGGATAGGACACTGGGAACATCAATAAAGATAAAAACGGTCCTGGAGAGAACTAATCAAAATGTTCACGGTGGTATTTATTGATTTGCTTATTTATCTAATTTATATTTTTACAAGTAAAAGTTTACTTAGAACAACATCACAGAAGTAGAAGGAACAAGTTACAGTGGCGAAAGAAGGGCATTTGGAACTTAGGAGAAAGACAAAGAAAACCATAATGATGTTTAAAAAATAAAAATCTCACCCTGGCTGAGGAGCTCAGCTGGTTCGACTGTCATCCCAATGTGCCAAGGTTGTAGGTTTGATCTCCAGTCAGGGCATGTGCCCAAATGAACCAATGCGCTCATAAGTGGAACAACTAATCTCTCTCTCTCTCTCTCTCTCTGTCTCCCCCTCCTTCCCTCCCTCCCTCATATAAATTTAAAAATAAATAAATAAAAATCTCATTGGTCATCTTTGGAAGATGTGAGGTAACCAATTCGATATTTTGAAGATCAGTGAATAAAGAAGGAAAAACCAAGCATCTGTCAAGTTCTGTATAAACTATAATTTAGGGTAAACATGTAGTTGATGACATGCAATTTCTCGTGATAGAACATTCCAGTTAAACTTAGGAGAAATAGTAGAATTATTGATATTTTATCACCAATTTTAAGTCTCTAGGAAAATAATGGATCCTCTAGGCAAAGATCACCAATGACTGATGACAACATAGCAAGGACATGATGTGCCTCTTAATAGAGCAATACCATATGTTATAGGCAGAAAAATGCCCTCCACTTCAGAGTTGTCAATGTCCTAATCTTGGAACCCATGAATATGGTACATCACGTGACAAGGGAGTATTAAGGGAACAGGTGAAATTATGTTTACTAATAAGGTGATCTTAAAATAGGAAGATTATCCTGGATTGTCCAGGTGTGGATGAGAGAGGCAGAAGACTTGTCAGAGTGACTGGATGGAGAAAAACCCAACCAGTTATTGCCAACTTTGAAGGTGGAGAGGGTCACAAAGCCCAAGGATGTGGGCAGCCTTGAGAAGTTAGGAAAAGTTGAGGAATGAAGTCTCCCTAAGAGCTTCCAGAAAGAAATACCTTGACTTTAGTCTTTTGAATTCTGAGCCAGCCTTCTAACATACAGAATGGTGAGATACTACATTTGTGTTGTCTTAAGTCACTGAATTTGTAGTTATTTGTGATAAGAGCAATAGAAAACAAATATATTCCATTTCCTAGGATGTATTCTTTCCAGAAAATTGAATCTGAATCTGATCAAGCCTCTTGATTTAACTACCAATTTACAGGACATATGGGACACAGAGGAGCACACAATTTATGGAATTATGGCAACGTTCCGCACAATCTAAGCTTGGGCAATGTTGCTAGAAAAATAACATGTTTTATTTATCAAATCGAGAGAGAGAGTGTGTGTGTGTGTGTGTGTATTTCTGAGCAAGAAACAGACTGACTTCGGAGATTTTAGGAGATGACCTAGTGTTTTATGTATCAACCAATTACAATATAGAACTTGATTCAAATAAGTAAAATAAAGAGATAAATATGAATGAAATCCAAACATTGACACTGGGTGTTGGATTATATTAAGGAATCTTTTTTTCAGAGTGGTAATGGTATTATGTCTAACTTTAAGCAAAGGAGGAGCAGTGTGGGGGTGAATAGATAACAGTAGACATTAAGTTGATACTTGTTGAAGATTTAGTAAGTAGTACATAAACATTTGCTTCTTATCTTTTTGTGGATATTTTAATATTTCTATAATAAACTCTTAATAAAATGGTTAGCAAATAGCTTGACTTCTTACATGTGTTGTGAGCCAAGCACACCATGTCCCAAGGCTGGGCTGGTCCAACAGACTCAAGTTTGTGATACCTGGTGGGGTTTCAGAAAAAAGGTTCTTTCACTTTAACCTGGGGAATTGTCCTTTTTTCATTCCCACTCGCCTCCTGCCTCCATTCCTTCTGCACTACTTAGCAAAAGGGCCTCCCTCACAGAGCAAGTGAACAGACTGGGGACTCCCTGGGGGCCGTTATGGATGGCCTAGAATAGAATTTCCTTGGAATAAGCAAGCAAAGAGGCAGTATACGTTGTTGCATTGAACAGTGCCTCCTAGTATTTCATGTATCTTTTTAACCCAAACCCCCTCATTCTACTCTCTGAAGAAGAAGAAAAAATATAATATCTTTGTTTCAGTATTTGAAAACCTGAGGTGTTTTGACATTTTGACTAATTGCATTTTTCCTGCTATCTCTGTGCCTCTGTTTCAGGATGGAATGGGAAACTTGAGAATCACAGAAAAGGGCCTAAAGCTAGAAGGAGACTCAGAATTCTTGCAACCTCTCTATGCCAAAGAAATCCAGTCCCGACCCGTAAGTCACTGCTTTGAAAAGGAATGCCTGTTCTCCTGGAATCTAAACTGGGGGAATTGGTCTTGCCATCACCTGAGTATGAAGGGTGCCAGAGGGAGGGGGTGATGATACAGGTAACGAGAAGTCTTGAGTGTGATCACAGGTCAATTAAAGAATGGAGGCTCGGAAAGGATGTCTGGCCAAAGCCACATATTTAGTAGCAGGACAAAGATTTCCACTCTGAAATGTAATGCTGAAGCTTTTCTGTTAACCACATTGTCAATCCTAAGCTTCTTCTCTCATTCCTTCTCTTTTGCCATGATAGTGATTCTTAGATACCTTGCTTGTATTAACCAAAATTAATTATTGTGTATGAGTGGGTTTGGGGGGTTGGTTTTTGTTTCTTTGGTTTTTAATTTCATTTTTTGGGTGGGTGGTGGACTTGGCTAGGTGGAGGGGATTATTAATACATTTGCTTTGCCTGGATTGATTTGTGTCCACCTGGAAGCAAAGAGCCACAGAAAAGTTCCCCAAAGCGCCATTTGCACTGTGTGCATTGATAAGGGTAATTAAGGAAATTCAGCAACTTGATACACTGGGTAATTGTAAACAGAATACTTATCTAAACTACCAAGTTGTAGTAAACCGATTGCAACTGCTAAATTGCCAGTAAATATAATTCCTGTGTGCCCAGTAAGGAGAGGAAGCCATGGTGTTAAAATCATCAAAAAGTGCAAGTCAGTTTATCCACACAGTGATTATACAATTTAACTGAAACTCATGGCATCCTGGCTTGTGCACTTAAAGTACTAAGAGCGTAGTAAACGTATCTTTGAGGAAACTGTAGCCTAGAAGGAGCAGTGGGTTGAAACCCTGACAAGATTCGGACCGTTTCTGTTGTCATTGAAATGAAATTTTTTAAAAGATTTTTTCGTTGTTGTTCTATGACAGTTGTCCCAATGTTTCCTCCTTTGGCCTCACTGGCCCATCCCACCCCCCATTCCCACAGTCAGTTCCCATACCATTGTCCATGTCTGTGGGTCAATCACACATGTTCTTTGACTATTCCCCTCCCCTCCTTTCCACCATTATCCCCTTCCCCTCTCCTCTAGTCAGTCTGTTCCTTATTTCCATATCCGTGGTTCTGTTTTGTTCATTAGTTTCTTTTGTTCATTAGATTCCTCTTATAGGTGAGATCATAGGGTATTTGTCTTTCCAAAAACCACTTAACATAATAATCTCCAGTTCCAACCATGCTGTCGAAAAAGGTAGAAGTTCCATCTTTTCTTTCTGCTGTGTAGTATTCCTTTGTATGAATGTATCACAGGTTTTTGGGCATTTTTTAATACTTATTTATTTTTATTTTATTTTATTTTTAAAAATTACTTTTAGAGAGAGGGGAAGGGAGGGAGGCAGAGAGGGAGAGAAACATCAATGTATGGTTGCCTTTCGCCTGCCTCCAGCTATGGACCTGGCTGGAGACCTGGTTCATAACCTGATTATGTGCTCTGGTTGGGAATTGAACCAGCAACCTTTGGGTTCGCAGGCCAGTGCCTATCCACTGTGTTTTTGATCCATTTGTCTACTGATGAACACTTAGGCTGTTTCCAGCGTTTGGCTGTTGTAAATAGTGCTGCTGTAAACATAGGGGTGCAAAAGTTCTTTTGAATTGGTGATTGAAAATTCTTAGGGTATATTCCCAGCAGCAGACTCGCAGGGTCAAAAGGCAGCTCCATTTTTAGTTTTTGAGGAAATCCCATACCATTTTCCACTGTGACTGCACCAGCCTGCATTCCCACCAACAGTGCACTAGGGTTCCCTTTTCTCCACATCTTCACCAGCACTTGTTGTTCCTTGATTTATTAATGATGACCGTTCTGACAGGTGTGAGATGGCATTACATTGTTTTAATTTGCATCTCTGGGGGCTAGTGATGTTGAGCATCTTTTCACATGTCTGTGGCCCATCTGTATGTCTTTCTTGGAGAAGTGTTTATTCAGACCCTTTGCCCATTTTTCAAGTGGATTGTTTGTCTTCCTGGTGTTCAGTCATATGAGTTCTTTATGTGTTTTGCAGCTCAAATCCTTGTCCAATGTATATTTGGTAAATATGTACTCCTATACAGTTTTTTGTTTTGTTTTTTTTTCCATTTTGATGATGGTTTCTTTAACTATGCAGAAGCCTCTTAATATGATATAGTTTGGGTTTTCTTCTTTTCCTTTTTTGTTTATTTTTTCTTTTATTTCTCTTGCTCTGGGAGATATATTGGCAAAAATATTGCTCTTTGGGATATCTGGATTTTTACTGCCTGTGTTTTCCTTTAGGACTTTTATGGTATCATAACTTATATTTAAGTCTTTTTTCCATCTTGAGGTTATTCTGATTTATGGTGTAAGTTGGTGGTCTAGCAGTTGATCTGTCTTCCCATCTCCCATCTTGGCAAGTTGGTTAGTTAAATCATCGGTTTGAGTTATTTCATCTATATTAAATTTGTTTAATTCACTAGTTTATACTCAACGTTTTTCTCTAATGTTGCTGGGCAGAAGTAAATATTTTAGTTTTTTCCCCTTTTTTACAACTCTGTAAAAATACAAAAGAAAAAATTATCCCAAGGGACACAAAAACATGCAGCAGGCTGTAATTTGAAAATCTCTTTAAACTTTATTAGTGACAGTTCTGTAAATATGTAAATAATCTGGCTAGATTGCATATGTACACAGAACAGATTTTAAGATCATGGGTAGAATAGTTGATATGTGTTAAGTAAACTATCCTGAAACAAGTTTTCTTGCTGTAGAAGTAGATTCCTATTGAGAAGTGTATTTTAGAAGACTTGAACAAGGGTCCCTGGTATATCACAGACTCATGCAAGAATTGAACTTTCAGCAAATATTTCAGCCAGCTTTTCAGAAAATGAAGACTCATTTGAACACAACTGAAGAAAAGATACATTTTGGAAGATTAAAAAGTCAGGATAATTTCAAAAAATCCCTTTAACACTATAAAATCAGTGACTTAAATTCAGTGCTTTCAAATAACTGTTTAAAAAAAATAAAGTTTCAAAATCACCATTTTCCCATTTTTCTTAAGAATTTTTCCCTTTGAAAATACAGTAATTTATTTTAGCCTTGTATGTTTTTTATAACAAAATGAGTATCTTCCAATGGAAGAAAATACAGAAATGCATATATTATAAAACCTATCAGTAAGTCTCTTGAGTTCTGCCTGAAACATGTTCGTTCTCCATTCTATGCCACTTCCGTTCAAGCCACCATCGTTTTACCTGTATGGATGCAATAGTCCCCCCTCTCTCTGCTGCCCTTCACTCTCAGTAGCATAGTCCAAATCACAGCCAAAGTAGTCCCTTCAAAATGTCAGGTCACTCCACCCCTTCGCAAAGGGTTCTCCATTGGCTTCCTGTTGCACCTGGAATAAACAAAAATTCTCACTAGAGCCTATAAAATCCTCTGCCAGATGTTTTCCACGCAAGGCTCCTTCTGGTCATCCTAGTCTCAGTTCGGATAGCACCATTTTAAAAAGGCTTCTCCTAATCAATCCGGTGAGCACAATAGCCATGTAGAGACATCCCTCTGGTTTCCCCCTTCTAACTGCCTTGCTTTGCCATTCTTGTTTGCTAAAGAATATCCATTTGGAAGAGCAGGAGATTGTCTGGGTTTTCCTGACTACATTCCCCGGCCCTATTGCTAAATATATAGCACATAGTATGTACTCAGTAGATATTGGTGAAATGGAGTAATAAATTATTAAAAATGGAAGATTTCCCTTAAATTTATCTTGCAGTTGCAAACACTGCTAGCAATTTGTTATATTTTTTCAGCCACCTACCATGAGTCTGTTTTTTAACAAAAACCATACTTTGTATTCTATTCTGTACTTATTTTTCAGCAAATAATACATTAACAGTAATGTTTATAAATATGTAAAAGTTTAAGAGTTTTCTGAGGTTTGATTAGAATAAGCTACACATATTTAAAGTATGCAATTTTATAAGTATTTACATGTGTGTATACTTGTGACACCATCTCCAAGATCGAGATAATGAACGTGTCACCCTAAGTTTCTCCATACCTTCATCCTGTGGCATCTACCCTATTTCTGTAACCCTTGTCCCTAAGCAAGCACTGATCTGCTCTCTGTTTTATACATTTTCTTGTATTTCTTAGAACTTCAGATAATTTGCATATCTTAAAATTTTAAGAATAAATTGTATGTTATTTTATCAGGAATTTTGCTAACCACCTATTTAATATCCAAATTAAGAATAAGATAGTTTTTGCCTGCAGTTGAGCCACTTCTGGTCTGGCTGGTGAGAAATACTATTGAGAAAAGTGGTTCAAAGCATAGGGCTTTATTATTTTTCTTTAGGATGACATCAGACCACAGAGAATAGAAAATAATGTATTAGGCATGACAGCCAAGGTGGAGTTAGTCTGTCTTTGACTTGTCACAGAAAGTGGAAACATATGTTGGATTAAAGAAGCAGAAAAGCCCTGGCTGGTGGCACAGTGGATAAGGCGCTGGCCTGTGAACCCAAAGGTCGCTGGTTTGAATCCCAGCCAGGGCAAATAACCAGGTTGCAAACCAGGTCTCTAGCCAGGTCCGTAGCTGGAGGCAGTTGAAAGACAACCGTACATTGATGTTTCTCTCCCCTTTCTGCCTCCCTTCCTTCCCCTTTCTCTAAAAATAATGAATAAAATCTTTTAAAAAAATTTTTTAAAGGCAGAATAACACTAGCAGCTGGTGAGTTAGTACACAGGGCTCCCCTTACCTCAAGCACAGAGGTAATTGCCAGCTGAACAGAACTGAGGTTCTGGTAGCAAAGAAGGCCTTGGGGATGACTGTTGGGCAGACGACCAATAGAATTTGCTGTACTTGTCATAACTTCACATGAATCTCACATGTGGTAGCTTTCCATTCCCCACCTGACACCTTCAGCTTACTGTTTTCTCTTATGCACCTGACCATTGCTTACAGAATGCCTCCGGAAGACTCCTCTCTGTCGAATTAGCTGCAATATTATTTCTCTGTAGGGCCGTAACTGCTTGCATTTTATGGGACACTTCCTGGTTTTCCCAGTGTCCAGTTGAATAAGATTACTCAGCCCTTCAAAATGAGGATGACTGATGAAGCAACACTTGACTTCATTTTGGTCTTGTGTTTCATTGATCTGAGAGGAATTGAGATTGGGTAAGCAGTCCACACAATGTTCAATACTGTATCCAATTTCATTATGGAAGGCTGCAACCCTGGTAAAGTCACTACAAATTGATTAGTGTGCTAGTAATCACTTTGGAAGATAAATTGATAAGAAAATGTTCCTCTCTATAAAAACTTCCATCTGAGAATAGAAAGAAAGCCCCAGGATGTTCTAGCTGTAGCCATGGGGATACATAGAAGTGGGAAGGTTTCATGCTGCTCAGAGAATAGATTGAGCCCCAGCCGATGTAGCTTAGCTCAATGGATTGAGCACTGGCCTGCAAACCAGTGTCACTGGTTCAATTCCCAGTCAAGGCACATGACTGAGTTGAAGGCCACGTCCCTAATTGGGGGCACATGAGAGGTAACCGCACTATTGCTATTATTCTCCCTCTCTCTCTAAGAATAAATAAAATCTTAAAAATAAAAAAAAAAAAGATTAAAAAAGGACACACTAAATTAACTATTCTATCATCACCTCCTAAGAACAGCCTATCCCTGCAAATACCACCTGAATGTATCAGTGCAGAAATATATAAAGTTAAGGGGTGTAATGCCTAAAAGCTCCATGTTTAAATTCCTATTTTAGCGTGACAGGCATCTTCTTTTTTTAAGATTTTATTTATTGTTTTTAGAGAGAGGAAGGGAGAGAGACAGAGAGGAACAGAGACATCCATGTACGGTTGCCTTTCACCTGCCTCCAGCTACAGACCTGGCTGGAGACCTGGCTTGCAACCTGGTTATGTGCCCTGGCTGGGAATTGAACCAGCGACCTTTGCATTTGCAGGTTGGCACCTTATGCACTGTGCCACCAGCCAGGGCTGGGCATCTTTTTAATTGCTAAATATAACTACACATTTTTGGCAGGAGCTAGGGGTAGATGAATTGAATGCAGGATACTAAGGAGATCTTGAATCACAACGCATCAAAGTGGCAGACCCATACTTATTCAGAGCAGCCTCTCACCTTGCTTCCTGTGATGCTGGAAGTAGACATTGCCTTCGTGTGACTTGATGGGAAGTGAGAAGGGAAAGGAAAGCATTTATTACATGTGTCATGTGCTAGGCCTGCAGCAGTGGGAAAGTTGCACAGTGGATTTGTATCTATACTCCAAACTATACCTAGGGGGTGAGTATTGTTATACTGAATTCAGAACTTCAGGAGAGGAGAAGGTAGGGAAAAAGTTGGAAGAGTGATTTAAAAATTAATTAAAGAGAAAAATGGAGAATTATTATAAAAGGTTTAAGGACAGTTATATGTCATCAAAATTTTTTATCCTATTAAAACTCATCTTTCAAGAATCTCCAGGTACTAGAAGCTGTTTATAGTTGTTATGAAGTTATATCTAAATGGGATTCTTAGAAGTTGCCGCGACCAAGGGTTACTGTAAATCCATGGTGAGGCTCACGTGCTGTGTTTGTGGTGTAAGGTGGCCACCAGTGCTCCTGTTTACAGACAGGTGGTCTTTGAGCCATTTCTTAGCTTGGCAAATCCTTGTTTTCCCCGGCAATTGAGATAATGCTAATGCCTCCATCATGGGTGTGGTGAATAAGTAAGAAAATGTTTGTTAAGTGCTTAATACAGAAATTGAGGTAAAGTGAGGGTTTCAGAAATGGCAAGTCCTGCTGTCAGCCCCTGATGATGATGGTGACAGTGAGGATGTCAATGTCATCAATGTCACGTTTACAAATCTCATCTGATATTTGAACTTCCTCTGAACCCAAAGGCCTTTCCTCCTCTTTGCAATGCCTTCTTAATCACCAACCCAGTGCCTCCTAAGGAAGCTCTTCTCCTGTTCAGAGCTTTTAGTTTAACTTTTCCTTGTATTGCGTTCTCTTTCTGTGTTCCCCTCACTTCTTCCTCATTCTTCTGCTTAAACATTTTTGCTGGCTCTGGTACTTACAGATTATTGGCACAGCTTTCCTGGGCTGGAGGGACAGGTTATGGTATATGCCAAGTACCTTAAAAAAAATCTTTTATCCAGCAACGACATCTCCACTCATTTTATTGTATAGAAAGAGCAAAACATGTAAAATAGTGGAAGATTAAAGCAAGCACCCATGGCACACTTGATAAAATCCAGTCTAAATGTTGGTTCCTATGGGAGCCAGAAATCCACATTTAAACTGGAGCTGAGGGTGTCCCAGTTTGTCCATATTTATGGAAGCTGAGAAACTGCTATGTACTCTTTGAAATTCTGAGCAGGTCATCCTCACCATGATTTTTTTACATTTATACCTGTTAACCTCTTTGTTTTATGAAAGGCTAAATTTTAAAAATTCCATTTTGATTCTAGTGTGATAGGAATTGAGACTTATTTCGCCAGCCTGAATGACAAAGACAGATCTAGGATGGAAGCTGAAAGCTCCTACAAATACATTAAATCAGTCATTTCATTTACCATATGGGGCCCACAGCCTCAGAGAGCAGGAGTTACCCAAGTTACACCCAGTACCAGTGAGAGCTCAGACCCGGGGTTCAGTGTTTTCCACATCAGCATGCAGTTTATGTGGTAAATTTCTCCTGACACCGTGTTTAATACAGGAAGTTGAGTTATACATGCTATTTCCCTCTCATGAGGAAGGCATGTTAATTCTCCAAAAGAACCCAGAGCTCTAAGACAGGAAAACTGGAAACAACAGTGGATAATGCCAGACTGAGCTTGATTATGCCTAGTTTAATCATTGAGATGATAGCCTCTACTTTATACATTTACCGTGAGGGGTAAGTAAAATGCTTTAAGTGACCCACCATATAAACTTAACATGAAGGCTTATGACAGAAGTTACAAACTGAATCCAACTGATAGTTTATTCACACAGTGTTTTTGTTTTTGTTTTTGTTTCAATAATTTATTCATTGTTTCCAGAGAGCAGGGCAGGGAGGGAGGAAGAGAGGGAGAGAAGCACCAATGTATGGTTGCCTTTCGCCTGCCTCCAGCTACAGACCTGGCTGGAGACCTGGCTTGCAGCCTGGTTATGTGCCCTGGCTGGGGAATCGAACCTGCGACCTTTGGGTTCACAGACCAGTGCCTTATCCACTGTGCCACCAGCCAGGGCTCAATGTATGGTGTTTTCCTTTTAATACGAATTTATTTCTGATATTTATATATCTGCATATTTGTCTTTTTTTTTTTTTTTTTTTTTTTTTAATCTACACTTTCTGAGTCTTGTGAAAACCCAGGAAACCTGGGGAAGTGGTTTGATATTTCTAAGGAATGGAGCTGAGTAGCAGCTGCCTCTGTCGGATGGCTGTTTGTTCTGCAGTTGGCTGGAGCCTCTGCCAGGCACTGTTGTCTCCTACCCACCCTTTGTGCCCTTCGCCAGAATAAGCCCTGGAGCCCTGAAGTGTGGCACTAAGTGTATGTTAGGTGCCTGTCATGCCAAAGTCCAGAAATTAGGTTGACTTCTTAGGAGTTTTGTCCCTCATGACTCACCACCCACTCCACCCCCCTTCTTGTTTTCCCTTCGCCTCAGTTTCCCCTAGTGGCCTGGCTGCTGGGGGTTCTGAAGTAGGACGCATGCTCAGTGCCAAGGGGTAGCCATCTCGGAGCCCCCGCAGCCATTCCCACCCGAGCCCCCTGGATCGAGCTCCATTTGGTCTTAATTCTTGTCACCACCACAGACCACAAGGAGAAGAAAATGGACAGTTTGGGTCTGTCACGTGTTGCCTGCACAAGAGGGAAAGAGGAACGGGGTGGCACCCAAGCGCGGGCTTTGAAGAGGCACTGCGGGGTGACAGTTGGTGGCGATGAGAAGAGCAACGTCCCTGGTTAGTTTAGAAAGCAGTCAAAGGCCGCGGTGGCTTCTCCTCAGTAAGCAAAACAGTGTCAACTCCCAGCTGAACATACTGCGTGCAAAGCAGCCTTTGCCGTGCCACTCGCATGGAACATGAACATCTTGCTGTCTTTAATTAAGAAGTTAACTGGACCATGAAGTATTGCCTAAGTAAATCAAAGTGATTTGTACCAAGTAAGAGGAGAGGGAGGCAGTAGGCATCTTTGCCTTTCTTTTCTCACACGTAAATTATGCAGATGATTAAAAATTGGAAGGGCCGTCTATAAGCCCATCTGCACTGTGAAGCTGATTGCCGTTTTGGACATGGATCTCCCTTTTCACTTGTTGTAATTTATCGTGGACAATAGCGTGAACCAGCTGCCTACTCTTCCTTTTAAACAGATAGCCACGTTCGAAGAGATTGGCACTTCATACTGAGTTCGCTTGGCTTGTTTATCCTGGGGAACAGGGACAGTTATTCGAGGCTTCTGGTTGAAATAGAACTCAAGTTGCCTGGTGAGGATTTCGTCCTTTCTGAAATTTGGAGGAAATTGACCAGGTGTGCTTTCCTTAAATGAAGGTCATGCTGGAAATACAGGTTACCGAGAGCTTTGGCCAGATCACAGTTGTAACTACAGGAGCCAGCATCTCCACAGAAGACGGTCCCAGCTTCCAGTGAGGCTGGGAGTGTTTCCGTGTGTGACTCGGGGCCAGGGGACTGTAGATGACCCCAGACTCATGCTTGCTGCCCATCATGTCATAGAGTTCGCCATCACTTTCTCATTTCTTTCAAGACTCGGGAAGGTGTATTCGTGCCACACAGCAAATGTTCCCTCCCCCATGCACATACGCATGTACACAAAGGATCTGAAGTAGCTTAAAAGAAATATGTGCAGTAACATCATAAGAAAAGCTATACTGGGTTAAGATACGGAAAATATAAACTTGAATAAGAGGCGGAGGTGGGGGCAGTTTAATAGAATACAGGGCGTGGGATGGAGCATATGTACTTAATCTCCCTAAGCCTGGAGTTTGGGATGAAGTTTCCAAACTCAGAAACACAGCCTCTGGGATAAAACCTCTGTCAACCCTCTGAAGATTTATACAGCGTCATGGACAGCGAGGGCAGGTGGGACTGGCAGGTCTACTAGATTCTAAGTTAGGGAATCTGGGTTCTCTTATTGCCACTGCTGAGACGGTCAGCAGCGAGCCCTTCACAACACCCTTTTCTTCTCTCTCTCTGTCCTTACCTGGGAACGAAAGAGGTTGGATGTGGCCAGTGCTTTTCTACAACTTACTTTTTTTAAAGCTGTGGAATCTTTTTTAAGTCACGTTTTACCTGGAGCCCCCAAATTGAGACCAGATGGAAGCTGAGCTGCTCTAGTTGGGGACTGACTGGGACACTTCCACCTGATGCCCTGCCCCTCCCTTCTCCGTCACCAGCCCCGGGTGCCAGGTCCCTGGGCTTCCACACAGCATAGTCTGAGAACTACCTGAGTGTATGACAACCTGGCCCCACTTCATCTAGGTTCTGCTCAAATGGCAGTTCCTCATGGGGACCTTCCCTGACCATCCATCGAAAGTATATCCCTTAGTAGGTTAATTCTGTCATTGTATCCTATATGAACTACTCAGTTATATTAATTTCTATTTACATATTATGTGTATATGTAGAGTATACAATTAAAAACGTATATGCTTACCTGTTTTGCTTATCCTAGTGCCCTGTAACCTCCATGATAGCAGGGACAGGGAAAGTCAGTTACGAGCCAATGTTTGAAGCAGACTCTGCAGCGTCCACTGCCTGGTCAAATCCTGGCTCCACCTTTCTCCAGCTGTGGTACCTCGGACCAATGACTTGACCTGACTCTGTCTCCCTTTCCTCATCTAGAAAATGGGCATAATAATACCACCACCTCATAAACATATTACAGGATCATAATAGTCCTTTTATTTTATATAATTATATGAAATTTATTATGTAAATGTTACTTTTTAAAGCGCAGTGTCTCGAGTATGAAGCACTGGATAAAATGGCAATATAATTTATTCCTATAAACATTAATATTATTTGCTTTGTTTACCACTGTATCCCTTGCTCCTAGACTAGTGCCTGTCATATGGAAGAAAAGCACTTCTGTTTGAATGAATGAATGAATGAATGAATGAATGAATGAATGTTCTCTTAGGATCCATCGGACTCAAAGATTGTGTAAGAGCCTCTCAGGCAGAGAGATAAATTCCTCTCTTATTGATGCTTATAGATTGATTTCTATATCAGCCACATACATGTTAAGTATTCTGTCATGTGTGACACAACTTGACATATGTGTGATACGAAGCTGTTGTGGGGAGCAGGCCAGACTAAGTTGGAAGAGGTAAGAGTGATGGTAAATGTACAAAAACATCTACCTCTCCCTACGTTGCAGTTTAGCATTGCTGAAAAGCCTCGATTCACACCATCCACAGGCTGATGGAAGCTCCCAAGTATGGGTCTGTGTGTTACAGACAGGAAAGTTTAAGAGAACCGAATTGGCACGTTAGCCCTTCAAATCTTTCTGCTTCCCTTCCTCATCCCTAGGATCCATCAGCCCCACCTATAAGCCTTTTTGTTTCCGAAACACCTCACCATCTGTAACGACTACGTGGTGCAAGACTGCTTCTCACTTATTTCATAAATGACATTTAAGAGAGGAAAGTACACATGAGAGTCTGTTGTGATTTGGTTCTTATTCTTTTAACGGTAGGAGGAGTCCTGCTTTTAGGTGGCTTCTCACAGCCAATAATACCTGCTGAGTATTGGGGAAGAATAATGGAGAGAGATGTTAGCTTTACAGAAGAAGGACATTTTAATACATCCTTCAAAGTCTTGTTTCTCTTCACTCCTAAAGAGTTGTGGGGGAGGAGACTGCTTAAAAAAAACAACTATTTTCCTAATGCTGCAATCAAAACATACTCCTCTGCAGACAATTCTTGTCACACCCAGCACTTTCTAATTGTTGTGGGTGTGCACCCTGCTAGTCTTTATTTTTAAAAGCTTGTTCATTGTCAACAGCTTTGGTCATCTTTCAGGCGATGTCATTTCAGAGGCTGAGAAAACACTCTTTTGCCATCTGAAATTATAAGCAAATACTTAATGCTTACTTTGATGTGGGGATCTCCAGTGAGAGCTGAGTGCATGCACCCTTCGGATGTGGGACGCTATAAATTACTGCCAGAGATGCTTTAAATGGCACTTAGCAACATTGTGAGTGTGCGCTTTTTCCTTTCCAGGAACAATCCTGTTGTTGCCAGCCATGATTCTTCCTCCAGTCAAATACAAAGTAAACAAAGTTTTTATGACTGATAAACACTTTGTAGATGCACTGATTGCATCTTGGAGGGAGTGAGAGGAGGTGGTAAAAATCGCAGTATTGAAGGACAGGCAGGCTGACTTCCTTGGTTTTCTGCCTGCTGGGTGCACTAAGGTAGATTTCTCTACCTAGGAAGCCACAGCTTCCATTGTGTAATGTCAGAGTCCTGGAAATAAAAAGTGTCACCTCCCTACAGCAAAAGAGAAGTACAGATGGTATGATAATTGCAGTTTCCTACGATCAAGCTGTGTATATTGGTTTTAGGCCTCCGTTAAGGCCCAGGCAGTTAAATTAAGAAAATATTAGAGGAATTCAATGAAAAATGATTTATCCTCAGCTCATATCTCACTAATAGATGAGAAATGGAGCTGGCTTTATTTTTAAATTATTAATGCATGAGTATTCATATTGCTGGATGTATATATTGTTCTTGTACATGTCCTGACGTCAGCTGTTAACAAACACAGCTTTTTATTTATTTCTTAGCATTCTTGATGCGTTTCTGGTATGTCTTACTGTGTGAGTTTTCCAAGATGTGGAATTCATACCCATGTTTTCTGTTGCTGCCACAAAGAGTTCACTAAGTCACTGGATTTCTATCATCCTCTCGTATCAGCCCTCTGGTTAGGAAGGTGCAGGAAAAACTTTAATGAACCCAAAGGAGGATTTGACAACATGACAACAAAGTTGTAGGACAAGATGGCCAACGCCAGTGCTGTTGTGGATTGTAGAAGGTAGTTGCCCACGCGCAGTGCAGGAGGGGGAGGGAACCAGGCTTGCGAACCTATAGTATTCAACCACTTTGATTACATGATAGTTACCTGATTTTGATTTTTAGAGTTGTCCCATAGGATAAAAAGTGCTACTGTTTTTTTAGAAAGTGTCCTTGAAAAGTCTGACATCACCACAAATCTGCACAGTGTGTACAGTAAATCTAATGGCCAGGAGAACCGCGGAGGCTGGGCGAAGTAGTGAAGTAAAGAGGCTCCATGGATGCCTGGACCTTGTGTTCTTGGGATAGCTAACAGATCACGACCAGGAAGTGGGAAATGTTCAGAAGCTTTTTCAGTGTTGCTGAGTGCCTGCAGGGTTTTTGCTGCGCTTGTTTTAGTGTTAAATATTTATAACTTGAATACATATTAAAAGATTTGCTATTATGGAGATTAAGTGAACAAATAATACATGCAAAATCACCAAGTGAAAGGCCCAGCCTGTAGTAATTGCTCATAAACAGTTGTCCAATTTGAACATAAACAATGTGTGAGCAGGCTCTCATGTTGTCATAGCCAACAGCCACAGTACTAATGTGAAGTTACTGCATCATTCCTTATGTTAACCTAGGAAGGATCAATCATTTTGATCTTCTCTTTAGAAATGAGGAGTCAAAGGCTTAGAAAGGTTTGGGAAGAACACACATCTAGTAGCCCACACCATGCCAGCTCTATCACCATGGTATGAACTGAAGTACTGTAATGTCTTAGGATAGTAAGCAGTAGGTAGATGTTGGCTTCGCTTGCTCTCCTGGCAACCCAGCAAAGCATGCTGGTCCCTCTCTCTCTGCCAAACGTGGCTTCTCTGGCCGTTTCCTTCCTATGGCCTCTGTGCTGTAGGTTTCCCTTACACAGTCACCGTTTCCTGTCCACTCAAACCACCGAGCTCTGAAACTGCACCTTCTCCCACTACACTGTTGCGTCTCTCTGGTCACTCCCTCCGTTAAACTTGCATTACAGTATCTACTTGGAAGTGATCAAGGATCCATGTGCTGAACACATCTGACTTCAGAAGAGGGCCGTGGTATTCTAGAGATCTTAGGTTCCATAGGTATGTTTTTGCCCAAAATCTCAGACTGCAGGTTACTGGTTTTTCTCATTCTGATCTCATCAAAATGAAACAAATATAAAATTATAAAAACCATAGAAATTCCAAATTGTTAAAGACCTGACCTTTCTTAACTCTGGATCCTAATTTGAAATCACAGAATAAAACACACACACACACACACAATATGAATGACTATATTCTCAATTCATCCAGTTCTCCAAAGATCTAGTACCATCCTAGATTCATAGGCGAGAAGTGAGTTTATTACATACAATGCATGCTTTGGGGCATTAGGGCCTAATGGCTTCTGGAAAGCCCTCTGGAGAAAGGATTCTTTCTTCTTCATTCCAGATTCAACTTATTTTACAGGCTCTTCAGATATACTAAGTACAACATCCCATTGCCATCCTTATTCCTTGAATGGCTTCATTTCTTATCAACCCCAACTAACATATATGCAGTGTGGTTAAATTTACAATACCGCCATGAGATAGTAAGTACTCTTTGCTAAATCTTTCTTTGAACTCTTTTAGATATTATGGAGGGTATGCATGTCAGTTAGTGTAACACCATTAACTTATACATCTTCTTGATTCAGTAATCATTAATGTCAGTCATTAATGAATGTTTTCCTGATCATTTGTATAACTTGCAATGAAATGCAGTCACTGCAGCTGGACACCATCTCTGTGCCCATTAGTCTGGTGTTTTGTGATAAACAATGTCAGGATGGATGGTTTGGCCCTGTCCACCTCCACTAGGCCATCAGACAGCCAGTAGGGCACAGGGTGGAACTTGAACCTTCCCACATGTTCACACAGCCTTAATCGCATGCTGCCCTCCCTAGCCCATCCTGCACTCCAGTCTCTAACCTCTCCTCAGCCTTCCTCACTCCTCAGCCATCCTTCTGCTTGTGGCCTCACCCTAAGTGGTTTGTTACACTCAGCTCTGCTTCTCTACTTTGACTCTGCAGCCTTCAGCCATTTTTGATGATCACCTTTCCTGTGGAGATGTCCCAGTGTGGGAATGTTGTCCCTGGATATCCCCATCACCGTGGGAAGAGAGTAAAGTTCAGTAGCAAAGTACATGTCATTTAAGTATAGACTGGGTTTGAAGGTCAGCTTTGCCTCTAGCTTTGTAACTTGGGCCATGTTACTTGACATCTCCAACTGTAATTCCTCTGTCCATAACACAGAACAGAGAACCCATTGAATTTGGAAAAGAAAATATGTGCAGGATGCCTAGAAAAGTGCCTGACACTGAGCCCTACAAATGGCCACTATTACAATGAAGAGTTTCCCAGTAGAGGAAAACCTGGAGACAAGTCATGAAGGGTGGGTAGTTTGAAAACCTCAGTGTCATTGAAAATAAAAATAAGGTTCCTTATATTCATCTCCATGTATTAATTCCAGGTACATTGGTCAGGTGACTGATTTTGAAATCTACCAAGATTGCACCTTCCAAGTAGAGGCAAATGGAAAGAGAAGTCTCTCTTTCCTAGAAGCCAAAAGGCATTTCCCAGAAAGTGTCTGTCTGTTCATTTCTCAAAGGCAGATGCTGATGTGATGGTTTTACCAGAGGTTGTTCAGAATATTATCCGCCAGCATTAGCCTTAGAGAATGATACTGGAGCAAGTTGCCCCCTGGTTCACAGGGTGTACCCACAGGAAACTAGAAACAAAGGCAAAGGTAGGTAGCCCCACTTGGCACAGTTGATTGACTTTAATAGGTCCTGATTATGCTGCTCATATTGCATGAAATTAAAAAGCTTACAAATGTTATGAGCCATTACCCTTCCATTTAAGGGAGCTTATGACATGTTAGCAACATTTAATGAAATTCTTTTCAAAATGCCGTCGGCAGACTCAATGAGATTCCATGTTGAAATTCAACTTGAAGAATGATTTGAGAAAGTTTATTCTCTGCCTGCCTGTCTTTGTATCGTGTGGAAGCCACCTCAAGGCCAAAAGAAGTTTCTCATCAGTTAGAGGTGATTTGCAGTTATCAACAAATGTTTCTGCTTTGACGATGAGAGTGTTTTCCAGGTTAGGAAGAGGTTACAAAGAACGCAGTTTGAGTTTGTGGTTAGAGTGAGAACTCAGAATAGCCGACAGTTATATTCATCGACATGTTTTAAAACTTAAGTCCTTTCTATTGAATTTTGCTTATATTTGTTGATTATCTAAAACATTCTAGCAAATATTTCAAAATGTTACTGCTTGGCCCGTCTTCAGTGAGCCCATATAGTTAGGGAGATAAGACTTGCAAGAAGACAAAGTATAGGAAGTGAGATCATTAAATCCTAGATTTTTTGGTACTGAATTTTTATACAACAAAAAAGCTCAAGAAATAAAAATATCACAGTCAGTTGAGTGGGAGTTTTTAAGAAATAGAGCTATTTAGGACGAACTCTTTCTGTTAAATTCTTCATTTTGACTTTTATGATGGAGAAATTGAATGGCAGTATCCATTCATTGCGTCTGTCTGATTCTGAAGGATTACCGGCTGCATCGTCCTCCTGTTGAGGACATCCAATACTACTTCTTTGAAATCGTAATGGTCAACAAGCATACTGTGTGCTTTCTAAATATTTCCCATAAATCCTTTTGGCAGTCTTAAAACATAGATCATATTATCTTCAATTTTCATAAGCGAGGAGAACTAAAGTATGAAATAGGTCATTTTCTCCAGCTGGTATGTTGAGCAGTTGAAATTCAAATCTAACAACAACAATAAAATTTAAAAAAAGAAAGAAACATAAAGAACTTCCAACTAAAAAAAAAAAAGAAAAAGAAATTCAAATCTAGGTAGGAATTATCCCAAAGCATATGCTTTCTACGCTGATGTCAGTCTGCTTTGGAGAACAGATTATGTCAGGGCAGCTCCCAGCCTTACCCGTTGTCCTGTGGGTTCGTTGCAGGTGGGAGTTTTGTTGTAGGATGTACTCAGCATTGCATTCATTTGTCTCGTTCAGCGCTTGACACTCAACAAACATGTGTTGAATAAATATATAATTGGTATGCAATTGGCATGTTAATAAGCACAACTGATAATATAATGCAAATGAAACTTGATTTTTGTATTCGCTGTCTTTTTTGTTTTCTTTTTTGAAATTTGAGTTGGCGGTGGTCTTCTCCTCTACCATGCTCATGGGAACTTAGATAGTTCCTGGTAGGATTTCTGCCACTAAAGTGTTGTAAACAGTGTGGTGGTAACTTAAGGAACAAAATAGAAGATCCGTTTTTAGAAATGCTGCATGTCTCCAAGATATTTATTGATTCAAACCTCATTCAAAGTTGGGTTTGTTTCTTTTTCCTACAGACAGCTTTTCATTGGTGTTCCTCTATGGAAGGAGTCAGGTTCATCTCAGCTGTCTCCGTTTTCATCTTCTCCTGACTAGCTAGCTGCTGGCTGTAGATTTAGACCTTACCAGGTTGGTGGTGGGAGTGGTATAGAGTGGGACCGTCATCACTTGCCTGGGTGACTTTGTGCTCATAGGACTGGTAGATGGCTAAGCTGACTTCCTCCCTCGTGAAGCATTTTCTGGATTCTTTGGAGATTCCCAGACATGGGAATGCGAGACATCTGCAACTCCTATGCAAAAAGCAGGAAAGCACTCCACCCCTAACCAGGACACTTCGTTCCTCCTTTCCTTCCACACGAGAACTTCTTGTCTCCCAAGTACCCCCTTCAGAAGGGCTTCTCATGACTCTGGGACAGCTTTCTCTCCTACTTGGTCCATGACAAATTTGTGAAAAACAATCATACATCTTTTCCCTGACAAATTCTGAGAGTGTATGCTATTCCTGAGTTAGCAGAAATTTCCTGTTCCCATCGCCCTCTAGATTTCCTGGTGAAAAGGGTGAAGGGATTAGGGAGAAATGTATAGATATGGACACAGACACCAAAGCATGGCTCAACAGAGGGAAGGGGGGTGGAGGCAGGTAAATGAAAGTAAATGGGGACCAGATGGTGGTGCTAAAGGAAGGAGATTTGACTTTGGGTGGCAAACATGCAATACCATATACAGGTGATATATTATAGAATTATACACTCTAAACCTATGTAATTTTATTAACCAATGTCACCCCAATAAATTCAATTTAAAAAGAAGTCTAATACCTTCGGTATTAGGAAACAAATGGCAAGATCTCAGATTGGATTCAGTGAAGGCTTTTTTCATTAGGCTTGAAATGAGAAAGTAAAACCCTCCTCCAAAAATGTACGTTCAGAAATCCCTTTTCCCTACCTCCTTTGACCCTTGCACCATCTTGAAACCAGTTGAGGATGTTCTTGTGTATTTGCTTTGTCAATTTTGCATATTTTGATGCAGTATCTTATTCTGGATTTTCCCATTAATTACATCTTGGCACCTGATTGAAACCTTATTTTCAATATTCTTCTAAATATTTTTCTGTGATAGGCTGACTTTCAGGGTAAAAGGGTCAGAAGTACCCCCTTAACTAATGCTACCCAATCCTGTATATTAGGTTCTTGACACTGTAATGGAAGGAAGAAAACGTTTGTACCCACTCAGGAGGCCCAGGGGAGTTGGAAAAGAAGTCAGACTCCAGTGGCTAGAAGAGAGATGTTGCTGCTTTCATGACTTTGCTTACTACCTCTCCATTTTAGGCCTGACTTTTCTTCTCATAAGAGCTAAGCAAAGGAAAGATAGTGTAGTATGATGTAGTTTAATTGCTGCTGAGTGCTTATGGGCCTGTTCTGGTGTGCTTTTAGAAGGTATCTTGGTTAGTCTGTCTTGGCTTTCCCAGAAGTCTTTAAAAAAATGCATTTGGCAAAACGGCCATTGAGTAGGGTAAGCTAAGTGGTTGACTAAAGTTGGTTCCATTCGATGCTATGCTTGCATCATTTGGAGCAATTTATTTTTGAAAGGAAAAAAGCAAGTATTTGAAAGTGACAAGACTGCAATTAAATGATGTTGTTTTCAAAAGAACTGACCAGAGTTTGAAGTTGAATATGTTCTGCTTTTGGTTTGTTGCTTTCTCTTGATACCTTCCTTGGCTGAGTTGATAGCCTTGGGTGTTTCCAAAGGGTGAGGGGCCAGAGTGACTTTTACTTCCTATACCTGGAGCCTTCCCTCTTCTAACTGACTGGAGAGACCATGAGTGAGTTTGCTGCCATTTCCATTCATCTCCTCTGTTTCCAGGGCGCTGTGATCACTCTACCCCCAGTATCTTGTACAGAACAGAGCATGGGTGGATGTAATGTGGAGTAAGTCACCTTCATTTCTTCTTGCCCTGCATTACTTGTTAAGTAATACTTTAAGAAAACATCTCTGAGCTAGTTCCATTTGTTTAGCATTCTGTTAACTGTTTGGATACATAGTATGGCTCTCAGAAGATGTTCATTGAATTACGGAATCAGTGGAAAAGGGGGAGGAGAGAGAGGGAGAAGGAGTGGAGTGAGGGAGGCAAGGAAGGAACTTGGAGTGAGAGAGGTATGCCCTGTACTTAAGGTCTTACCCAATTTTGCAAGGCTAATGCTATCCCTTTATCTTGTCAAATTCCTCTGTTCCCCTCTTAATTGTTTTCTAAGTAACTCCTAATTGGAATTTAATTCTCATCAAGCAATAAACAGCAGCTAACAATTTCATATTAAACTCAATAGATGCGTACATTATAGCAAAGGGACTACAAGGCACCCAAAAATCAAAACAGTATTTTTGGCCCTTGGGTAGAGCCTTTGGGTTACCCTGATAGAGGATGCCAGGCAAGCCTTCGAAAGTCCAGGGGAAGACACAACTTACTGTGCCTGTACCCGTGTCTGACCATGGGTGTGAGGTGCTTCTTCCGAGAGCTGTGGGGAAAAGAAGCACACCTGCCGCATTCAGTGCCCTGGGGCCTCACCCTTGACGTGAGTTCCAGGTCTGACATTTCAGAAGATGGGCTTCACCCGAAGGGCAGCAGGGTGTGCTGTAAACGTCACAGTCTTTGCGACCGCATAGGTCACAGACCAATTGCTGAGCCTGTCAAGGCTTTATTTTCTTCAGTGTTACCATAAAGGCGAATATGAAATCAGAGTCAAGAAACATATAAGCACCAGGTGGAACATTAAGTGCATAATACAGTTTTTCTTCTACATAAACACGTTCTTTCAAAATATGGATGCTTGCCAATTCTATCTTTGGAGAAGGAAATAGGTTCTGAGAGGTTTTTAATTTGTCCCAAGCTTTACAGGAAATTAGGTCTTTACCCCAAGACCTCCTAGTTCCAAAGTCCTGTTCTCCGCCAGGATGTTACATTGTCCAATTATCCCAAAGTTGGCATGGCTAGAAGTAAAGTAGATGTGATGTATGTAAAGCACTCAACAGAGTTTCTAGTATATGCTAAGAAGTGGTAGCAAGGTATTATTATCCATTATTTATTTTATTTAAGACTTTTCTCTGTGTTTAGTAGTGAGTTATTCAAAGGGGAGGTAAGAATTACCACTTTCTCTCTGGGGGCAGCAACTGGATTACCAGATCGTTTAGTTTTTTTCCATGCTGGTATCTGTGGCAGGCCCTGCCTGTCTTCCAAGAGACGTCTTCCCTTTTGCATGTCTAACCAAGCCATATCTCTTAAATAGACAATTCACTCCTGTTCCTCCCTGAACACTCACATGAGAATCCTGGACCTCAATGCGCTGGGTCCTCGTGGACCTTAAACTCATCATTAACTTAACAAGTTTTACTGATTCTTACTTTGCATCATCAGTGGCTGTTTTGCCTCATCACACACCAAAGTAATGATGAAACCGTGATGGGCCATTTTCTCCACAACAGAAGTAGAGTGATACCCACCCAGCTGCCCAATCTTGATGACAGTCAGTTGTCTACTTTTTCCACAAAGATGGATTGTAGATGCCTGGCAGCTGGGCAGGAGACTATGAAATGGAGATACAGTCTATCAATAGATAAATATTAACCTGCTTCCGTGGAGTTAACAATCTAGTGAGAAAAGGAAGGAACGGTAAGAGCTGGTAAATATCAATCATTTTAAGAGCTATGAGAAGAGAAGGTAGGATGAGATGCTGACAGAAGACAGAGGAGGATCTGATTTAGATATTGTCATAGAGGATATTTGTGAGGCCTGAAGAAGGGATCGTGAAGGTAAAGGCTCTGGGGCAAGGCGCTTGATAGGAGCTGACAAAAGGCGTATTTTGTTGGAGGAGTGAGGAAAGGGAGAGATTGCACAAGCTGACCTAACCTTCGTTGCATGTTGAATGTATTGAGTGTGATAACTGCATCCCAGGCTGTCCAGGCAGTGCTGAGGGCCTGGGCGTTCTTCCTAGATGACCTAGGAAGACTGGGGAAGATGTTAAGCTAAGAAGAGATACCTATTGTTTTCTCGTGACTGATGTGTAAAAACATGGACAACAGGAGGGAGCCCTGTGGGAGCAGGAGGGTTCGGGAGGAGCCCCAGTGAGTGGTTCCTCTGCTGGTGGAACAGGGGCAGGGAAGGTGGGGAGCTGAGATTTGAGGGATATGTTGGCAGGACAGTTTCCTGGAGCTGCTGAGACAACCACCAGGAGAAGGGAGAGAAAGAGAAGACGGGAATCAATGAGGAGCTTGCATTTCTCTTTGAATGCTTTTGCCAGGATCATAAGTTACGTCATTAGCATGGAGGGAAGGCAGGGCAAGAGGGCATCTGGCATCCTGAGAAGGAAAAGGGCATGAGATCCTGCGTTTATGGGGCCCTTAAAGGGTGTCAGGAACTCTGCTAATCTCGCGGATGCTAATCCTATCAAGTAAAAATCATCACCTGCACATTCTGCATTACAAAGAAATGAAGCCTATGAGAAATTAAATAATCTGCCAAACATCATGTAGAGTTGGCAAATGATGGAACCAGAAATTGAAACCAGAGCTATCTTATTTCCAGAGTCTCATTTCTTTCTACAATATTGTGCTATTTCCAAGGACTGAGATAATGCCATATAGCTTGATATTTCATTCCTTGAAAAGCAGCTAGTATTATGCTAGGCATCTGTTGAATATTCATTAATATCGGCTAAGAAATAGATTTTAATCATCAGTGCAACTATTTGCCTTTATTGAAATGTCAAAGGTTTCAAAGGCTAGTGAGCCTAAAAAATACGGTGTATTTTAAGATAGGTTGATTCAAACAGGAGATAAAATATTCATGGCTAAGTTAGGGGAAAAAAACAAGTTTATTTGTATGCCTACTGTGTGCAAGCATTCCCCCCATTCCCCAATAAACTTGCAGCTGGACTGGTGATATAAAGCATACAATCTCCCCACCTCCAAAATATTTTAATCTTTAAATGCAAGTCATACTAAAGTGTATCAGCAGAAGTTCAGTTTGATTGCCAAATAGTTGGTGTGGGAAGAGTTGTCAGGAAGGGAGAGAAATCACTGTAGGCTAAGCTGGCCAGAGGATTACATCCCGTGTTTAGGATCCTGTGTTAAATTTGGCTTTGGGTTTGTTTGTAACTTACTCTGGGTCGGACTGCTGTGGGTCTGTCTGTCTATCCACTTAGAGGTAGAGCATCTTCACCTTGAGCAAATGACTTTATGTAGCATGTGTGGAACAGAGAACACCTTCCTAGGCCCAAAATTATTAAAACTCAGGGGAGGAATTTGCAAATTATGAGACAGCAGGTCCAATTGGGAGGGTTTGTGTGTTTGTGTCTGTGTATTTAGAGGGAACAGAAGATGCTAATGTTTTGAATGCCTTTGGGTGAGGCCGCAGTCCCTAGATGAACACAGCGCCTCCCCCAGTCACGGCTTTTTGCATTAATCTAAGCAGTACACCTATTTACAATACTGTCGTGCCTTTCAAGGTAGCTTGGTTTGCAATGGATATATTATATGTAGTCATCCTTGAATTCTACGTCTAAATGCAAGAATTTATCAGGATGGTTTATTTATTGGCATTATATGAGTGCCACCTGACTTTCTGGAACCAACTTGTATGAGTGCAACCAGCTTTCTGGGAAAAATGAAGTTAAGCAGTCTTTCATATACTGTCAGGTAATATGTTTACACATATTAATTCATATAACACTCCTAGCTACCCAGTGGGGCAGGTCTTGTTATTTATTATCCCTACAGTACACGTAAGAAAACAGAAAAGTGAGCCTTAGAGAGAGAGAGTAACTTATCTTGAGCTAATGAGCTGCACAATCAGTCTTTCCACTTAGGCATTCTGAATTTAAAGTAAGACTTAACCTCTTGTCTGTGCTTTCTCCCCTCAATAATTAATAATCAGCCGCATGACTTCTGCTTGTCTGCCTTTTAGCACACTGGCTCCAATACAGAATTGTCCGGGGCATCACAGCACATCAGGGACAGCTACAGAGCAAGAAGTCCAAAACAAGAGAGCCAGGTACTAGCCCTCGGCTTGGGAGATGAGAACCTGCAGCCACTCTAAGCAGGCGCGTGAATTTAAGAAGGTAAAGATAGGTGTCCAAGGTGTAGACACAAGACCCAAAGCCACGTGAAGTCAGGGCCGGGTCATGGATCTAGAAACCAAAGGAGATTCTGGTTCTAAGAGACTTGTCCAGGCGGAAGCTGCTTGATCTCAAACAGTACCCGCAAGAATGTCCAGAATGTGCAGTACCTGACTGTTTAGTCAGAGGCACTTACCTCTTTTCCCTCAGGTTATCAAACTAAAAACTTATGACAGCCAACCCAACAATAGCTGTTCAGTGTGAGTGGATCAAGACTACACCAATTTTTTTTGTCAAATTAGCAAAAATGACAACTTTCTTGGTGTGCTGCAGAATTTTAGTAATTAGTTTTTCTGTGCCATGAGACGGAAAAGATTGAAAATCACTGATCTATAGATGTCAGCAGGACCTTGGCTGGCTTCATCTAGACCCGGTTTCTCACCCTCAGCACTGTTGACATTTGGGGCTGGAAATTTCTTTCTTGTATGAGACTGTACGACGCACTGTAAGATCACTGGCCGTTACTCAGCAGATGCGGGCGGCAGCCCACAGACACAGCAGTCATGACAATCTGAAAACATCGCCGCTGATCTAGATGAAGAAAGAAAAATGCAAAAGAACCCATTTAGTCATTCAGCTGTGCTTGCTAAGTGCCACTCATTTGTTAAGTGTCAGGTGACTTCAGGTCCTTTTCATAGAAAACTTCAGTAAATCAAAACTGAAATTACAGGGCTGGTCTGGCCACAGTTGTGGGCATGTGCTGTGGGTTTGTGCACTTTTACCTTGAGCAAGTCACTCTTTTTGAGTGGCAGTGTCCCTCTCTGCAAACTGGAGATAATAATAATACCTCAAACGTGGGATTGTTGTGAAGACTAACTGGGATAAAAAACTAAGAGGCTGGGCCAAGTGCCAGACACAAAATAAGTGCCCCAGTCTCCTGGGTAACGGCTCACGTACCCAGGGGGACCCAGAGCTGTTCTAGGCGCTCTGAGCCAGCAGTTGCTGAACTCGTTTCTGTGGCTTTACTTTCAGGACAAGTGTCGATAAGGGGCCAGCCAGTGAGGCGATTGTGCACCTGTGATTTCAGGCGGACTTGCGCAAACTCCGGTAGACCCTGTGGAGTCAGCGCAGAGGGTGGGCTGGCTTTGTGTCTCAGCCCTTTTGTGATTAACTCGGCCTGTCAGGAGGCAGCTTGGAAAGCCCAGCTGGGTGTGTTCCAGTGGAGAGGGGTTTTCTGAATTCAGTCTCCTCTCTGGAGGAGCAAGATGTGTGTGAATAGAAAAGCCAGGAGGGGACCTCAGTACCAAGTGAACAAGGAGTGGCCTGGGTGATATCCCCTAGGGTAGCTGATAATTGGCAGAATATCAGAGCATGGCAACAGGCATGTTGCACCTTTCCCTCTTTTCCCTGGTCAGGGGGAGAAAGTCCAATACCATGCAGTGAAGAACTAGGTAGCTAGTAAAGACCTGCCTTCTCATTTTCAGCTCAGTGGGTAAATTTCCTGAGGGAACTTGGGTGTTCGCTCAACCTTTCTGGACAGCCATTACCTTGTAATTAAATGAGAATTATTTGAGAGGTACCAGAATGTAAAACTTGAAAATTGCTGAGTCAGAAAATCTGGAATGTAG
The DNA here is from genome assembly GCA_004026585.1 of Noctilio leporinus. Taxonomy (NCBI): domain Eukaryota; kingdom Metazoa; phylum Chordata; class Mammalia; order Chiroptera; family Noctilionidae; genus Noctilio; species Noctilio leporinus. Next base: position 41,932 of record PVIW01002415.1, read on the forward strand.
AACTTGGACAAAATAGCTGCCAGGACTAGTGCCCCCGGCACCCCCAGCGCCCCCAGCACCCAGCCCAGTGCTGGGAAAACACACGTGTGAACGGAAATGAGCTGCTGCACAGTAACGTACGCATCACGGAGTGATGACCCACAAAAGTGTCAGGTCAGAGGAACCGGTTTTGATCAAGGTGATAAATTCCCCAGGACTTAAGTTTTCCGAGATACATACCCCCAGGTAGTGTAAAGGCTTCTGGTTCCACCTCCAGTTGCTTCTTTCCTGGCAAGCCTGGGACGTCAGAATGTGGGCGACTGTCTCCCTCCAACCCCGATTCCTCAGTCTGAGCTTCCCAAATAACCTTAAGGGGAGGGCTTCACAGGGTCCCAGAGCAAGGTGTGGGCTGTGGATGACCAGGGGAGACATTTCCATCGTTTCCTGAAAGTAGAAAATTCTGAATTCCAGCCAGCAGCTACAGACTGGGGACAGGACAACGTTATAGTAACATGTGTCTGAGGACTGGAGCAAGGCTCTTGCAGGGCATCGGAAGAAGGGGAAAGGACATTTCTCAAGGGGTGGGGAGTGAAGATGACTCGTCCTGCGTCATTGAGCATCTCAGGTTCAGCCCCTCCGGGAGGGGCTCATAGGCAGCATGGTTGCCTTCCCAGTATATCCCTAATGTGGGATTAGAAGGTTTGGGGGAAAACACAGGGACTCCCACCAGTCCTAGGCATCCCCATGCACTGCTGTTTGGCCCATGATGGCATTGAAGTTACATTTGAAATAGACATCACATTGGCAGCTCAGCAGCAGCAAACGGACTAGCAAAACAAAAATAAAGATCAGAGTGGTTTTACTCTTGGCCAAGAAGGCAAAGAGGTAGGTTTTTTAAAAAGCCAAAGAAAAGGTATCTATGCTAGACAAGGAAGGCCTTTACCCCATAAACTTGGGCATTGGATGTTTTATCAGGAAGTAATGATGATGATGTTGACATTATTCTGAATTATGAACTTCAACATGTACATGTATAAATAATGATAGCAATAACACTGATAACTACTATTGTCGTTGACCATGTTAACAGGCCTTTGTTATTTTTTCTTAGTCTTTACACTCAGAGAGATGAATAGCCTCCCTTTTCAGGAAAGAAAGGAAACGTTTTAGCAAGATGAAATCATTTGCCCTAAGGCAGTGATCTTTACCCCTTTCATCTCATAGCACACATAAACAAATTACTTAAATTCAGCACACCAAAAAATATATATTTTGCCAGTCTGACAAAAAAAAAATAGGCATAATTTTGATTCATTCACATCAGATGGCTATTGTTGTGTTAGCTGTTGACAGTTTTTTATTTGACAGTTGAAGGGAAAAGAGATCAGTGCCCCTGACTAAATAGGCTGGTAGTGCAAGTTTTTAAAATTCTTGCAGCACATCAGTTAAAAAGCACTAGCCTGAGGTCACACAGTTGGTAAGGGGAGGAGTTCTAAGCAGTCTTCTGATTGGGTGACTTGTTCAAATGCTGGTTCTGCCATCTCTAAGTTTTATCTCCTTTTATCATATCAGCCATTTGTGAAATAAGAGGTTAGTCTAGATGGTCCTTCAGATCTCTTCCTGCTTTAATATCTCATTCTAGGTAGTAAATTTCTCTAATTTATGTCTGTATCGCGTGAAATGAAATAATAATATAATGAGACTTCTTTGTGTTTTAACTTAATGCCAAGGGGCAGTGGATTGCACCTTCCTATCTTTATCAAACTTTATCAAAACCCAAACTTTATCAAAAAGCCATTTCGGTTGCTACAGTGGAAAGAAAGAGAAGTGTACAGAGAGCGCTGGATTAACGTGGAGTCAAGAGCCTTGAGTTTCTGGCCCCAGCTTGGCCACCTCAGCCATGGCTGTAACCTAGACACTAAGCCACTCTGAGGCCTTTTGTCATCTAGCAAATGGAAATCACACAGGCAACTTGTCATGCCCGTTCACTAGACACTAAGCCACTCTGAGGCCTTTTGTCATCTAGCAAATGGAAATCACACAGGCAACTTGTCATGCCCGTTCAACACTGGGGGCTGCTGAGAGCATGTTGAGGTGGTAAAATAAATGGAACAAGGAAGGTGTTCACAGCAGGAAACCTGGCTTCAGCTCCTGGTTCTGTAACTGATTAGCCAATGTGTCATGTGGGTATCAAGTTTCTTCATTTGAAAAACGGAAGGTTTAGTTTAGATCAGCATTTCTAAAACTATTTGTCAAGGATGAATATCCTTCAGAAATGTCTGAATGATACAGTTTGGAAAACACAGCACACTCCATAACTGCCCTTAGATGTTAATATTAGCATACTCCAAAATGCTCTGCAATAAAGAAACACACTGAACTTTTTAAATTTATTTGCCAAGTTACACCAAGTTGACCATGACATTCACTTTTCTGAATACTTGTTTTTACTATTTTTAAAAATGAACTGTCAGTTCTTTTATTTACTGATATTGGGGAGGGAGGGAGGGAGGGAGAGAGAGAGAGAGAGAGAGAGAGAGAGAGAGAGAGAGAGAGAGAGAGAAGCATCGCTTTGTTGTTGACCAGGGATCGAACCCACAACCTTGGCATATTGGGACTACACTCAAACCAAATGAGCTAGCCAGCCAGGACACTGGAATATTTGTTAACATCCTCTGAACCACCATTGGGAAATTCAGGACCAGATGGTATGGTTTTCTGAAAAATTATAATCTGTTGTATTTACATTACATCTTCAAATGTTATAGATAATTTTTCTTTATTATCTTTTTCTCTCTGTCACATACAAGTAACTTTGCCTTCTTAGCTGGAGCTCCGGCACGCATATGTGTACCTGTGTGTGCATATATTTTATTAGCAACTATTTTGAACCATCATGCCTACTACTGTGGTAGAATCTGTGGGCAATGGAAGAACAGTATAAAATACTGTTTTTAAACTTCCATTATGGACTTAACTCTCTATGAAATCTGTCCTAAATCTGAATGATTTTACGATTAGTTTAGTTAATTGAATTCTGTGTTACAATGCCACAGAAGGCAGGGGGCAGGGCCGGAAAGGCAAAGAGAGAAAGGGAGGAAAGGAAGGAGTGGAAAGAGAGAGGTTATCATGGGCTGAGGTGTTTAGAGAAAGCTTTATGGAATAAATGAAATTTTGTCTAGACCTTGAAAATTTGTGAAATATGGTGTTGTCAGATAGGAACAAAGCCAGGATTTGAAGGACAGGAAATGTATTGGGACTTGTTACCATGGAGCCCAGCAGCCACCCTAAGTCACTGGGCAAGGAAACAGCATGAGGGGATGAGGCTCCATGGAGGGAGATCCTGGAGGGGAGCTCAGTAGGCAGGCCTGGGTGTAATCCCAGGACCAGCGACTGGATGAAGTAAGGCATTGTTTATGGGGGAAGTAATAATGGGGTTTCAAACAGGAGAAATTGCATTTGTGTGTTAACCCTTTTATTTGAAAAAGCCTCCACCTTTGTAAATACTTTATGATCAGTTTAAACATTTCTGTAAAAAAGTATTGGTTTTTGCTCCAGCTACCTATTTCCCTCCACAAATGAGCTATGTCCTGTGCACCTTTCCAGAGCATGCTCTCATCCTCAGCACTGTTGACATTTGGTATTAAATAAGACATCGTTGTGGGGACTGACTTACACACTGTAGCATAATTAGCAGCATGCTTAGACTCTACTCACCAGATTCCAATAGCAACCCCTTTTTCTCATTTGTGACACCAAAAATAACTCCTGACAATGACAGCTGTTCCTTGCGGGGCACAATCACCCTGGTGGAGAATCTTTGTTCCACAGAGGTTTCATAAGATGGCAGCAATGTTGATATGACTTTTGCATAAACAAAAGACTGGAAAGACTGAAAATTGGACTATGTAAATGAAGGAGGACTAAAATCTCTGAAAGTCATGATGCTTTTGGTTGCAAAAATCCAATATGCAGACTTAAACTGGCTGGAACAAGGACACCAATTTGCTCAGTAAGTGATCTTGAGGCAAGTCAGAGTCCAGGTTGGGTTGGTTCAGTAGCTCCCGGTGTTCTGGCCTTCGTTCTTCCTGGGCTTTGGGCCTGTCTCCTATTCCCTGGGCTGGTTACCTCTGGTTCTAAAATAGCCATCAGCAGCAACTGTGTGCAATTGCTTTTTTATTTTTGTCCAGTGGTAGAGAGAGAGCCTGACACACTACAGGCTGACAGTGCTTCTTTCCTGGGAACCCCTAAAATTCTCTCTCCATGTACTACTGGCTCTAATGGATTTAGCACCCTATCCTACCCTACCCTCAACCCCTAACCCTCTCACCAGCCATATACGGATAAGATAAGCTTTGCAGAGTGGGTGTTGGTTCTTAACCACAATATTCCCTCAATATCTTTGAAAGGGAAAGAGATTCTCAGACAGGTATGGAATACGGTAGTATCTTAGGCATTTTGAGCTAATCATTCAGATTTACTTGTTGAGTCAATGAAAATACTAAATTGACTATAAGCTGGTTTGTGAAAACACCCAAAGGAAGAATTAGCTGAGCAGGCAAGGGAGGGAAAAAGCATCAAGGGCCAAAGATCAAAATCCTGCGGGAAACTGGATGTTGGTAATCCAGCTCAGACTTGAGAGCTTTGGTCTGGGCTGTGAACGGAGTTGATGCAGCCACCTGCCGGGTCCAGGATCCTGGCCAGGTTGCTCTTCCTCCACCTTGTTTTCTGTATAAGGCTCGGAGACTTAAGACCTTCTTCTTAGCTAACAATGCAAGGAGGACTGAGTGAGGCAGGGCACACAGAGCACTGAACTGGGTGACAGGTGTCAACAATATCAGTGACATCACGGGGTGTTGGGCGAGGTGACTGTGACTGAGCTGGGAGGAATGATAGGAGTGAGCAGGGGTGCTGCGGGAGACCAGTGGGAGAGCAGGGCAATGCCTGCGACCCTGCAGGGGACAGGGCTGCTCCGAGCATCCAGGAGGGGCTTTCAGTTATGGTCTAACATCCCCACCTCTGGGCAGGCCACACAGCACTTCAAGATTTCATTCAGCCCAGGGCTGTGTAAGGTCCTGTCAAGTGACAAAACTTGTCAGCTCCAACAGGAAGTTATTAGACTATCTCTCTATTCACAATACCTCATTCCCTCCTCTGTGTCAAAGATAATAATAATAACCTCAACTTAAAAAAAAAAATCAGGTACCTCTGGGAGATATATTTATTGTTTTAGCAATATTTCATATTCCACAAGCAGTTGAATATGGTGCTATCTTGCCCAAAGTACAGTATCATCTTTGATTACATATTGGTTCTAAAGGAAAATATCTGTTTCATGTTTTTTAAACATTTTTCAATAAAACACAATGTAGAATACATCCATCATCAAAGCAGAAGACACTCAGATTGTCCGCCTCGATGCAAACATGTTGATATTTTATTGCCCTGGATTTTATCAACCTACTAACAGTATTCAGTTGTTTAACAGGGTTAGCTACAAATACTCATCCGTTACATCCCAGTTTGTCAAGGGCATGGACGTGGCTTGGTGCCTATACACAGATTCCTAGGTGGGGGAGAGGAGAGAGACCTAGAACAACTTAGCATTTACAAGGCAGGTGTTATTCTGGAGTAAATGGGCTAGAGGTAACATGCTAGCTGGAAATACCTATGTTATTTTGTCTCACCCACCCCGTTGCACTGGGCCTTATTCACTGTGTCTGCTATTAACAGGCCTTCCGGTGTTCCTTTGGTTACATGATCGTTCAGTACTTTGTTCATAGGCTGAATGTTCATTAAAAGCCCCTCAAACATGGCTTTCTTTGCCATTGCCTAACCTCAGAGCTAGCAGGTAGTTGAACTGAAATTCTAATGTCTCATTGTAACTATGGTGCCCAAACCCTTTCTGCTAAATAACTCTGTTTCAGAGATGGACAAAACGTAATCATTGCCACCAAGAAATTTACTGCCCTGTAGGCAAGTGAAAACTGTGCACAGATAACCATCATCATTGTCATCATCAAAGCAATAACTAAGAGCACGGAGCCCTTACTGTACAGCAAGCACCATCCTGAATGTTTTACTTAAGCAACTCTTTCCATCTTCACAACAGTCCCCCTGAGGTTTCTTTTTTTTTTTTTTTTTTCCTTTCTTCTTCTTTTTTTTTTCATTTTTTTTCCCCCTGAGGTTTCTACCGTTATTAAACCAATTTCACAGATGGGGGAAACTAAGGTACAGAAGACCTAAGTGGACACCTGGAGTTAGGAAGAGATGAATCTACAGTTAAAACCATTAAGTCTCTCATAGCTCATAACCACTGCACTTGCTCCCATACCTGTACTACAGATGTACAAGGATCCTGAGAGAAGTACAGGTAAATTGTATTTCTTACCTGAGTAGATGGGGGAGATCCTGGGTAGGAAGTGGGATTTGATCCAGTGTTTAAGGAACAGGAAGAAGTCCGTTTTGCAGAGCTGGGGAGATCGGCATTCCAGGATAAGCAAGAAGGGAAAGTTTGCTAGTGCCCACAGGAAATGGCTGTTTGACACTCTAGTTGGTTTGAATGATAAACTAAGATGGCTCTTCTCCCCCTTTCATCCTTCCCCTCACTGTGCCACCTATGCCCATGCAGTGGGGTCCTGGGACATGCCGGCAGCCCCATGGGAGCTGACTGTGTGTCCACAAATGTGGCCTCAGAGCCCTCGGGCCACAGGTATATCACTGAACCCTTCTGCTCCCAGAGTTGGTGCAGGGAGGTGTATGGCCCCGTTCCACTCATTCACGTGTGCAGACACGTGGCCTCCGTGGAGCGGTTGTTTGAAATCAAACATCATTATTAGAGTCCCTCTTCCTGAGCTCCCCCTCTCGGCCACGGAGCCTCTGCGTTAAACCTCACACCGGGACCTGCTGGAGGACTTGTCTCCTGTGGACAAAAAGGCCCTTTCTTTGCCAACAGAAATGGAAGAGCTGCGGCACAGTCCCTTTTTAAATGTGGCATTGAAGGATTTGGGAATTAGCATGCTGCGCGAAGATAGCACTTGACCTTTCACTGTTTCCCTGCCTTAATAGGTCACTTTCTTTTAAGGAAATTGTTATGAGATAAAGAGGGGCATTTTTCAAGAGTGCTCTCTCACGTAGTACGCACACTCCTTCCCGAGGTGACCGTCTCGCCTTTACAGCATTCCTGCTTGGACTCAGCCGTCATGCGAGTTGCTGGTGCCTCAACATTCCCCTGCCCTCAGCTCTTTCCTGACCACCACCCCACCCTCGCCTCTCCAGTAGCGCGAGCACCCCGCATCAGGACCTCCACGCTTGCTTTCCTTGCTGCCTGGGAAGTTCAGCCGCCTTGCCTGACCTCCCTTCGTTGGTCTGTCCTTCTGATGAAAATTTCACCGTTCCCAACACTTAGCCTCATATTTTTCTTCTTGGTACTTACCTCTGCTAGACGTACTGGTTACTCATTTTCCTTCTGCTTGTCCCACCACCTTCCTTTCCAGCTCATACGCACGTATGGACACACACGTGCACGTAGACATGCGCAGGCACATGCCCTAGGTCTCTGACCATCTAGACTGCTGCTCCCAGCTGCTGGCACAGTTGAGTCTCTGCCCTTGCTCCTCTCCTCACATGTCTGTGCCGGTGGTGAAGAGGGCAGGGACTTTCCTGTTCTGCATCCTGTGTCTTTAGTGCTTAGACCAGTGCCAGACACTTGGCGACAACTTGGTAGTTGGTGAATGAATGGAAGTGTGAAGTGGAAAGAATGACAGAGAAAAGAAAGAGGAAGGAAGGAAGAGAAAGGGAGAAACAAAGAAACAATACATGATTTTTTTTCCTATTTGCTAGTTCAGTGACATTACAGTGATGCTGGTCCTGAGAGAGAGCACTCCTGGTCCAGCCACCTGCCCATCAATACTTGCTAACGTGCTGCCTGCCACCCTTGACACAGAAGTCACCACGTCCTCACTTTTCCACCCCGTGCCTTCTCACGTTCGGCATTTCTCTATTGTTGCTACCAAATTTCCACCATTCCTCAAGGCTGACAAAAACGTCATCTTGCCCTGAAGCCTTTCCTGGCTAACAGGAGTGAGCAGCGTTCTTTATTTTCCTCTTCACTTGAATTGACCGTTCACACTGGGGCGTTTGATTTGGCCTGTTTGCTTGAAGGGGTGGCATCAGTGATGCCCCGTTCACGCCTTTGTTCACAGCATGGATGGACGTCTGTAGGCAGCTCTTGCCCTCTGTGGGTTTGCCATTAAGACGCTGAGAGTAAACTAGAGCTCATGCATGTTTCTCTCCAGCACTGCTCTCCCCTCTCCGTTGCTCCTTGATGACGTCACGATGGGAACCCGCAGGACAGATGTGTGAATGGGTTTCCTCTGGTTACCGAATCAGGTGGGCAGAGTGCCGTGTTAGGAGCAACTGGGAAACTGAACCAGAGCCCAGAGGAGGGAGTGGGCAGTCTGCAATCAGCAACGCCTGCTTTCGACCCCAGAGCGGAGAGACCTACTTGGTAGTTAGTACCAGTCTCACGATTGCCACCCCTGCCCTACAAGGACCTAGCACTCTGTATTTGTGTGTCTGCTTTAACTCAGGAAGTACACTTCTATTCATCATTCATCTTTTATTAAAAGTGAGTTCAAACAGAAGACTTCTTTATCTACTGTCTGTATGATTCACATAAAATACATTTGGAAGCCCTGCGAATGAGGGGGAAAGCTCCTAACCTACTTAAAAATAAAAAGCAGCTCATTAGAAAATAAGAATTTCCTCTTGTAGTCAATCTGGAGTATGTCCATCTCATACTTCTCTCAGAAATGGAAATAATATTGCTAATGATAAGAACAATAAAATGGCATGGGGCATTTTACAGGCGAGCAAGAACAGAGCGGCTCTCTCATCAGCCTGAAATACTCTTAGGTGTTTGTTTTTTTTTTTCCAGAACCCCCCTTCATCTGTTCACTTAACTAAACTCTTACCAAACCTCATTTCTTTCTTAGCTCATCCTGCCTTAAAGAACACCAAGCTGTATGAATTTATTTCTTCTTTTAGAAGCCGTAAGGTCACTTGCTAACATACTTTAAACAAGGTTGCCTGATTTTATCCATTTGAGGACCAGCCCGTGGTCTCCTCATTCATACCTTCATAATCCTGCTTTTGATAAAAATGGAAATAACATAACATGTTACTTTCCATTTTAGAGGATGCATTCATTTCAGTGTTTTTAAATGTATGCACTTTATTGTTAACTATCACCACTATCTAATTCCAGAATATTTCAAACACCCCAAAAGAAATGCCATACCCATGAGCACGCAGTCTCTTCTTCTCTCCCATCCCTTGGCCACCGCTAATCTGCTTTCTGGCTTTGCAGATTTGCCCAATCTGGACACTTTATATAAATGGGATCATACAATGTATGGCTTTTTATGTGTGGCTTCTTACACTTAGCATTTTATTTTGAAGGTTCATTCATGTTGTAGCATGTGTTGGTACTTCATTCATTTCATGGCTGAATTAAACATGCTGTCGTTTGGCAGTATCACATTTTATTTACTCACAGTTGATTAATGTTTGACTTGTTTCCACCTTTTGGTTATGAATAACGATGTTCTGAATATTCACTTTCGAGTTCTTGTGTGAATATATGTTTTCCATTTTCTTGGGGTTTAAACCTAGGAGCGGAATTGTTGGGTCATTTTTATGTTTAACTTGCTAAGGAACCATCTTCCAAGCTGTTATTGACCATTTCACATTCTACCAATAACGTATGAGGTTTCCATTGTCTCCAGGTCCTCACTACTGCTTAATTTTTTCATTACAGCCACCCTAATGAGTATGAAGTAGTATCTCATTGTAGTTTTTATATGCAGTTCCCTGATGACTCACGACGTGAGCGTCTTTTTTATGTACTTACTAGCCATTTGCCTACCTTTAGAGAAAAGTATATTCAAACCCCTTGTCCACTTTTTGTTTAATTTTTTAAAAAGATTTTATTTATTAGAGGGGAAAGGAGAGAGGCAGAGAGGGAGAACAACATCATTGTATGGTTGCCTTTCACCTGCCTCCAGCTATGGACCCGGCTGGAGACCTGGCTTGCAACCTGGTTATTTGCCCTGGCTGGGTAATCGAACCAGCAACCATTGGGTTTGCAGGCTGGCACCTTATCCACTGTGCCACCAGCAGTGGCACAGTGTCCACTTCTAATTACATTACTTCTCATTGTCTTGTTCAATTGTAAAATATAGATCCTTTTAAGGTATGACTTGTAAACATTTACTCTCATTCTGTGACTTTTCCTATGACTTTCTTAATAGTGTTCAGTGGTACTTTTTAAAAAAAAAGTTTTTATTTTTGATGAAACCCAATATGGTGGGGGGTTTTTTGGTGCCATATGTCAGAAGCCTAATCCCATGTCATTCATATTTACACCTATATTTTTATTATCGTTCATAGTTTTAGCTCTTACATTTAGGTTTCTAATCCATTTTGTATTTATTGTTGTATATGGTACAAGACAGGGGATAGCAAATTCATTCTTTTGTACGTGGCTGTCCAGTTGTCCCGGCACTCTGTGTTTTGTGACCCTTGTTGATAGTCAACCATGAGTGTCTGGGTTTATTTCTGGGTTCATTGGTTTATATATCTATTCTTATGTCAGCATTATAGTTGATTGCTTGAATACATACTTGAAATCAGGAAGTAAGAGGCCTCCAAATTTGTACTTTTTCAGAACTGTTTTGGCTGACGAGAATCCTTTGTTTTTCCATGCACATTTTGAGATCAGCATGTCTATTCTAATTTTTTTTAAAGCAGTTAGAATTTTTATAGGGATTACATCGGATCTGTAAATCAATTTAGGAAGTACTGTCATGTTAATTAAATCTTCCAATCCACATATATGGGGTGTTTTTCCATTTATTTAGATCTTTAATTTTATTTAACAGTGTTTGCTAGTTTCATTGATAATATGTTGCACTTACTTGGTTAAGTGTATTTCTAAGTGTTTTTTTAAATTCTGTTGTCAATGGAATGGTTTTTGATCTCATAAATTTTAGCTATTTGTGCTTTTGAAGATTCCTCTGTTTTGCCTGAAAATTACTATTTCTTAGCCAGTCATCACATGTCACATGTGTGCTCAATTGTCCAGACAGCGACTTGAATGCCTGATATCTAAAACACTTTCTAATATAAAGAATGAGGGGGGAAATGCCAGGAATGGGCCCAGAGTCAGGCTCCATAAACTCAGTTACCTGTCTCTAAATAAACTAACCCTACCAAACTTACTGTGTTCCCTAATAGAGACCCCCTTAAGAAGATTGCATTGCTTGTGGTTATTTGTCACCTAAAAGCTTCTATATCGTTTCTGACACTGTCTCTCTTTCAAAAGGTCCTTCTCCAAAATTGACCCTTTCCTGTGATCCTCCTGACTTCTGCCATCCCAACATGTGATGCGGGGCTCCCCTTTCTTGCTTCTCATTTACTGCCGTGATCCAAGGTTTTCCTTCCTTCACTGTGTCTCTCTGTTGACCATAGACACCCAAAGCTGATCATTCACAAGGGAAGTTATCCATGGTTAGCACTGGCTTACAAAGGCTTATAACTAATGCTAAGGTCTTCATGGGTCATAACTTCATTCAGTTAATTTTCACATCCCTACATCTCTGTTTTGAAAGATTATGTGCTAAGTAAATAAATATTTGTGAAATAAGACAAGAATAATCTCTTTAGACCCAAGCTAGTTTAAAGTAGGGTAAGAACCAATGTGGAGGCAAATTATATTTTATTCTTGGCTTGACTGAAATGAGCCTGTATGTTAAACTTTTCTTAAATGTTTCTTTTTTCTGCTTTTTTCTATGCATAAACAAACCCACATACAATGCATATATAAACATTTCTTTAAAAAACTTCTATATAATGGAGATATGTTCTGCAACATGCTTTTCATTGTTTTGAGCCAGTTGCCTATACAGGAATCTTTTTTTTTCCTTGTTGCCCAGTCTTTTTAAGTATATTTTACTGATTATGCTATTACAGTTTTCTCAATTTCTTTTTCTTTGTTCCCCTCCAACTAGGATCCCTCTTTCCTCACACAAATCCCATCCCCCTTAGTTCATGTCCATGGGTCATGCATGTAAGTTCCCTGGCTTAACCCTCTCCTATATTATTAGTAACACCCCCCTGTCTATCTTGTACCCACCATTGTTTCCTATCCCTGCCCCATTGCCCCATCTCTCCCCCTTCCTCCCACTAGCTGATAAACCTCCCAAGATTCTGATCCTGTTCTGAATGTTTGCTTAGTTTATTTTTGTTTTTATTTTTTTAGTCTGTTGTTGATAGTTGTGAGTTTGTTGTCATTTTAGTTTTCATAATTGTATCCTCTTTCTTAAATAAGCCCCTTAACATTTCATATAATAAGGGCTTGGTGATGATGAACTCCCTTAGCTTCACCTTGCTGGGAAGCACTTTATCTGCCCTTCCATTCTAAATGATAGCTTTGCTGGATAGACTATTCTTGGTTGTAGATCCCTGCTTTTCATTGCTTTGAATGCTGCTTGCCTGTCCCTTCTTACCGACAAAGTTTCTTTTGAGAAATCAGCCGATAAGTCTTATGGGAACTCCTTTGTAGGTAACTCTCTTCTTTTCTCTTGCTGCTTTTAAGATTCTCTCTTTATCTTTAACCTTTGACATTTTAATTATGATGTATCTTGGTGTGGTCCTATTTGGGTCTAGTTTGTTTGGGACTCTCTGTGCTTCCTGAACTTATATGTCTATTTTCTTTGCCAAATTTGGGGAGTTTTTCTTCATTATTTTTTCACGCAAGTTTTCAATTTCTCGTTCTTCCTCTTCTCCTTCTGACACCCCTATGATTCAGGTTTAAAGCAGGCCCAGAGGTCCCTAAGGCCTCTCCTTGTTTTGTTTTTTTTTTTCTACATTTTTTAAAAAGATGTTATTATTTTTAGAGAGAAGCGAAGAGAGAGAGGCAAAGAAGGAGGAAGACATCAATGTGTGGTTGCCTTTCACCTGCCTCCAGCAATAGACCTGGCTGGAGACCTGGCTTGCACCCTGGTTATGTGCCCTGGCTGGGAATCGAACCAGCAATCTTTGGGTTCACAGGCTGGTGCCTTATCCACTATGCCACCAGCCAGGGCCTATTTTTTTCTAGTCTCGTTTCCTTATTCTGTACGGGTTGTTTATTTCTTCCTTATATTACAAATCATTTTCCTTCCCTTCACCATTGGTTTTGTGTGGGGTTTTCTTCATTTCACTTGGCCTAGCCTTCACTTCTTCCCTTTTGTGTTTGCCATACCCAGGCATATTGTCAAGTCTATGAGCATCTTTATCACCAGTGTTTCAAACTGTGTGTCTGTTACGTTGGCTATCTCCTTGTCACTTAGTTCTCCTACTTTGATCTGTTCCCTTTTTGGGGCTATACATCTCTGTCTCCTCAACTTGACAGGCTTCTATGTTTGCCTCTCAAATGTTTTCTTTTTGATGGACAGCTATATATATATCATGGCTTATAATGTCAGAGTTCTTGAAGACTTAGAGGAAATATCTGCTTTTCTGTAGCTGTGGTTACAGAGTATATACTAGAGGGTCGTCTTTACAAATACAGAGTCCTATGATTTACTACATAATAATTGCTATAATTTAGGTACGCAATGTCACAGGGCCTAGAATTAAGAGGACATTGTGAGTGATGTTGTGGTCTGGATGTGTGTACTTTTAATCATTAGTACCTTCCTAGTTTTAATGATTTTTCTGGCTGTGGAGGATGAGGGCCCTTGATCTCCCTCTCGCTCTCCCCCTACCCAACTCTGTGCCTCCCTACCCTCCCCCCATACCCCCACTTCTCTCTTAACTAGTGGGTACTTTTTGAGAAAATCAACCATGGCTCTTTGTGTCCCATCTGCAGAATATTTCTATCTTTTAAAGATTTTCCCAGGAAGCCATCAAATTGTTTGATCATTTTCAGCCTACAACCAGCATAGTTACAGCTGCAGTTGAGGAAGATGTTGAATACTCCATAGCAATACCATCTGTTGTTCACAGAATATTTTCTCTCAGATGAAGTTGGGAGGTATTAGTCATAATTAGGTAGGTTGCATGCTGGGATCAGAAGTTGATTGATTTACCAGGATTTCTGCATCAGTAAGACCTGCTGGCCATGTGGGTATTCATGAATTCAAGGAAAGTTAAAACTAGCTTAGCCATTGTGGGTGTTAGTTTTTCAAATCAGGGGCAGCAAACTACAAACCATAGGCCAAATCCAGCCAGTGGCCTGTTTTCGTAAAGTTGTGTTGGTACATAGGCATGCCCGTTCATTTATGTGTTATCTGTGATTGCTTTCAGGATATGACAGGATTAAATAAATAGTTGAGATAGAGACTGGCAGAGCCTAGAATATTTACTGGGTGGCTGTTTACAGACAAAGTTTTCCTACCATTGTACAAGAATACTACCAAGAGATTTGTATTGTCACCAGATCAGTATGACCTTCAGGTGAATCTCAAGATATTTGTGATTTGAAACAGAAAACTAACAACAGAGTATCACCACCTCCAGGAAGCCTTCCATGACACTTCCCCTGTGCTTTCCGTCAAGCTAGACACAATGCTGTTTTCCTGTCTTTCTCTAATATTGTGAGTAGGTTTCAGTTACTGCATCTATCTCATTACCTTTAGTGGCTTAATATCTAAAATAATTTCTGTGTCTACTGTTTCCCCCAAGCCTATGAAAATTCCCAAATTATGTCCTGGTTTAGATAATTGTCCATTCAAAAAAGTAAATGTTACTGTTCTTGGGGAAGGACTTTTTTGCCTTATTTATGTATTCCTAATACCTAATATTAGTACCAAGGGCAAAAAGTGCACTCAAAAATTTTTGAATGAGTGAGTAAATAGGCTGACTCAGTTATGAATAAAGAAAAAGGAAAACATTTGGCTCTCTTTTCAAGGCAATGAGATAGTAGGTAAATGTGTGGTCTCTGGACTCTATTTCTTGGCATGAAACTCCATGTCCACCACTTAAGAGCCTTGAGCCTTTGGTTAAGTTACTTACCTTTTCCCACTTTAGCTTCCTTACCTGTAAGGTAGGGACAACAATATTGTCTTCCTCCCACGTCCTTCTGGGGGACAAAGTTATTCGTGTGAAGTGTCAGTGCCCCATGTGACATGTACTTATATTCAGCATGAGGTGTCCATTACAGGTGACCCTCATTACTAAAGTCAGCTCCCCATCTTGTCTCTGCAAGTTTTGTCACTTCTGAGTTACTGCTGGTAGGAATGCTGGGAGATACCCATCATGCACACAACCAGTTTTTCTGACTCTTATCCTGTGTCAAACACTACACCAGGCATGAGGATAGAAAGAGGGACAGGATGTCATTATGATCCTGAAGTACCTCCTACTTTATCTAGCATGCTGAGCCTAAGAGCGCCACCTAGGAGAGGGTGTGTATAGCTCAGGCACCCAGGAGGCCAGAGATTGATAGTTGCCGAGGGTGATGCAAGCACAAACCCCTGGGTGAATAAATTGATGCTGCACCTTAGACTTTCAGACGTGAGCCCAGGAGTCCCATGTTATGGGCAGAAACCCCCTGGATCCTCACTGCAGACACTGTTTCTGTTTGCACATGCAGTTGGCTCTTACAAAATAAGAAAACAAACAAACAACCCACTCAGGTTTTCTGACCTGAAAAAAAGTTCCATAGCCCTTACTCTTCAGCTGGTGGTAGGAATAATGGTGGTCCAGAAGGCAAAGGCAGGCACTTGATGGGTGGGCTACCCCGGCCATTTGTGATACTAAGAAAAGGCGTAAGAGCTTCTGTTCTGATACCTGACAGGCATGGTGTAAACCTAACCCTACTGTTTGCCAGCTAGATGACCTGGGAGAGCCCCTGCTCATCTGAGTTTTCACTGTCTATAAAATATTATCAACTTCATCAAATGGTTCTGGGATTAAGTGAGATAGCATGAAGGTTTGATAGTGCTGGGTTATAGCCAGAACTCAGTACGTGTCAGCTTTGAAAGGGGTAGAAGTTACACACAGAGGAGAGCAGAGGCCCCTGGTTTGTTTCGTTATCCAGAGTAGCGATGTGGTACAGTGGGCCTGCGTCTAGTGGAGGGAGGATGAGGGTTGATCTTGGTTTTAGCCACTGTTATATCTTCTAAAACGCCCCTGATCTCAAACCAGGTTTTCCATCATGAACTCCTGAGCTGGGGCCCCACCTCCATCTGCTACCCTCCTGCTGTCTGGGGTGATTCTCTTCACTGCTGCTTTAGATAGAGTAGTGAGAAGGGTATGGGTGGGTCATTGGTACTATTGTATTAAGCTTGCAAAGTGGAACTTGGCTTTAGTACATGTTGGGTCATTAAAAATGTATGTGCTCTCTAGATAGATATTGAAGCAACTTCTGCATTAAAAAAAAAAAAACTGACGGCTCAGAGATTTCCACAAAAGGCAGAATAAAACAATAATTAAAACTACAGACTTGAGAATATGAAGTGTCAAATTTGCTACTTTCTGGCTGTGAGTCCTGGAGCAAGTTACCTCATTTCTGCCCAGTCCTCATCTGTAAAGTGGGAGTACTGTGAGAATGGCAGGGTTTTGCACAGTTCTTAGTAACAGTGGTCTTCAGGCAAGGTATGGAATTCCTGGACCTCCATAGGAGATACACACACACACACACACACACATACACACACAGATACTCTCTGATCTACAGTTTATTAGCAACCTGTGCCTGCCTAAGGGAATTTACTCCCAAATAGGTCTCAAGAAGATGTTGCTTCTAGTCTCAAGGTACGGCAGGCTCTGCATTATTAAGAAGTTGAGTCATTTTCTGTGTAATGATATTTACCAACTCTAGGGCATAAAAATTAGGGATCTCTTCATATTTTCCCCTCCAGGGGGAGAGTAAAAAGTCAATGTCAGAAGTCTTCATGAAAAGCCTTCAGTGATAATAGGAGTCAGAGGTCAGAAGTATAAATATGCACCACCATGGCGATGGAATTTGGAGCCTATTTCAAACTTGTCTTATTTATGCTTAGTTATGTCCATCAGTTTCTTTTCATCACCTTAGTTTTCTCTCAAACTGCACAACAATGAAAGGATTTGGCAAGGAAACAGAGCCAGATGGAACAGCTTTCTTCTACATCTCTTACTGGAAGCAAACATGTAGGAATGTGATTATTCTTCCCACCGTCAGAACTGTGCCCTCTTCCAATTTCTTAGCTTTGGAGCCTTAGCAAAACCCCTTCGGAAGAAAAAAAAAAAAAAATACTGATTCAAAATGGAACATAAATGAGTTTAAATAATACTGCCTCACCAGTTCAAGAGGGACATTGGGAAAGAAATCCTCCAGTTTCTCAACGTTACGTAGGTTACATTGAAGTCCTGCCAAGTGCTGAGGTGGGTTCCTGTGGCGGCACCATCAGTGCAGGTGGAGTTCGGCCATGATGAACAAGGCTTCTGGAGTCTGTGAAACTGGAGACTTTGTAATAGAAAACAAAGCTTCAAAATCAGAGACGGAAGGAATTTACAACCCATTAGTAAGTTAATACCAGAAAATTGTCAGTTTTGTAGAATACTTTGTATTTTCCCCTCATCCTCTGTATTTCAGACAAATGAAATGAACCGAAGACAATTTTAATTACAAATAACATGGTGTAATAAAATGATTATGAATATTGGCTTTTGAGACAAATTCCTGCCCAGTTCACATCTATCTTCTGGATGAACTTAGATGGGTAGGTTTACATCCTTGATCTTTAGTTTGCTCATCTGAAGAAAAGATGAGGGATAATAATGTTTATAATTAATGAGGCTGTTATTAGGTTGAAACGGTCCAATGCATAGAAAGCTCTTACTCTGGCACATAGTATATACTCAATAATAATTGCTGCTTTGCCATTATTTATTAACCATTGAGTTGCAGTAACAACCCCATTAATTAGAATTTACTCCAGAGAGGAGAAACACAGCAAAGGCCAGTCTTAATGAGGGTAAGAGCAAATTAAAGAAAATGTGGAGAGACGTTCCACTCTGTAATGCCAACCCGTACAGGACACGAAGCCCTACTGTTGACAGGATGTGATTCTTCTACGTAATAGCTCTTTGCGGAAGTCATTGGCAAATTCTGTCCCTCGTTTTCCCCTCTGCAAATTAAGAAGTCGCGGTAGACAGCCGCTGAGGACCCTTCTAGGTCAGGCCTCTGGATTACTTCAGGCCACTTTTTTTTTTTGCAGCCATCAATAGAAACATTTATCCCTGTTAATACATATTAGAAAAGGAAGAATGACCCCTCATCGAAAGGAGTTAACCAACGCAATAGCAAGAGACTAGCTGAAATGGATCCATCCTGTTGGCAAAGCAGTGCAACTCTTAGGAAGGCGTCTGACTCGTGAGGCCTGGCTAATTCATTTGGACGAGAAAGAGGCAGAGGTCAGAACTGTTCCTGTTAGGGAGGGGTCAGTACCCTCTGCTTCTCCGAAGGCAGAAATAGTCAACCTGGCGGCATTGAATGGGACTTCAGAGGTTCCCCAGTGTCTGAGCAGGTTCCGCAGGTCACTCCCTCCAGCGGACCAATTTTTGTTACATATAACATACTTTTGTTCCATTAGCATATTTCCATTGCTCTTCATGGAAACAATGCTAAATTTATGATCAGGATCTTAGGTCAGCTCCCATGTCCATGATTGTAGATAAGTTACTTTAGTTCTTTCATTGCATGTCAACTGCTTTCTCTTTCAAATAGAGATAGAATGATTGATATTTAAGGATCAACATAACATGAGGGGTAAGTTAAATACCTCATGCAGAGCTCCAAGCCTGTGTATCAGACATAACAGGTGTTCAGTGGGTAGATATATAGATACTGGTGCATTTCCTCATTTCTTCAACAAATATCTACTGAGTGTTTACTGTGTGCCAGGCACTGTCTTAGTTACTGAGAATATATTAGAGAATAAAACATACCAAAATCCTGTGCCTGTGGAACTTAATTTCTATTGGGGTTGGGAGTGGGGAAAGATAATAAATACTAAATATAGTAAAGTAAGTCAGTTATGTACTATGCAAGAAGGTAATCATTACTGTGGGGAAGAAAGATGTGGAATTAAGTAAGGTGGTTGGGGTGGGCCTCTCAAGAAGTTGACATTTGAACAGTGACGTGAGACAATTTATTGGAAGAGGGTTCCAGCTGAGGTGCAAAGGCCCTGAGGCAGGGTCATGCTCATCCTATGGAGGAACAACAGGGAGGCCAGTGTGGCTGAAGCACAGTAATCAGAGGGGAACAGCAGGAGTGGATGAGGTCAGGCAGGTGACAGGGACCAAAGCCAGGTAGAGCCTTGCAGGTCATTGTAAATGCTTTAGCTTTTACTCTTGAGGAAAAGAGCAGAGACATTGAAAGGTTCTGAGCAAAGGAAGCACATTATCTGACTTACCTAGTTCAGAAGAACCACTTGGGTCGCTATTTGAGGAAGACAGTGGTGCAGGGAGTGGGGAAGAGGGTGTCAGGGATAAGAGCAAGGAGGCTGTTCAGAAACCCGGATAAGGAGCGAGAGTGGCGTGAGCCATGGATATGAGAGGCATCAGATCCTGCACATTCTGGAAAGGTCCCTCTTTCCCCTCACCTTTCTTTTCTTGAATTGTAATAACAATATTCACCTAATTAACTTAAGAGAACTATTAGCAAGTGAGAGATGGTGATTATAGACAATCATTAACACTTACTCTGAAATAAGCGCTGTGCGAAGTACCCATCAACCCTGCGAGGTAGGTTTTGTTATTAACGCTCTTTGGCAGATAATGAACCTGAGGTAGAGGGAGCCCAAGTTGGGTCCCCCAAGGGCTCACGGCTCCTGCGCCTGCAGCCAGGAGGCGGGCCCTTAGCCTGACTCTGGAGTGGCACCCGGAGCTGGGTTTGCAGCATGAAGAGTTTGCGCAACACTGCTCTGTCCTCACTCCTGCCACCTCTCAGACTAAATAAAAGAGAGATTTGCCACATTCAGGATCTTCTTTTTCTGGAATCATTATCATAGAATGAGGAAGTTAAATGTGATGCTTAATGGTAGAAAAAATTTGTCCTTTAGGATGCTATTTCATTGGTTGACTAGAGAATTAATGTAGTGAAAAGAAAAGGTAAGGAGTGAGGAGTTATATAAAAACATCTTTTTTGTACTCTCTAAAGGTCACAATGCATTTTTTAAAATTTTAATTGAGGTAAAATACACATAAAACATGTTTAAGTGTACAGCGCGCTGGTGTTAAGTGCACTCGCGTTGTTGGGCAAAACCTATCCATCTTTAAGCTCTTTTCATTTTGCAGAACAGAAACTTGGCACCCATTAAACACTAGCTCCCCATCCCCACTGCCCCCCCAGCCCCTGGCAGCCGCCATTCTACTCATTCTGTCTCTGAAATTGACTACTCGTAGGTATCTAAGCAAAACATAGTATTCCTCATTTTGTGACTGGCTTATGTCATTCCCCATAACACCCTCAAGATTCTTCAATTTGGTAGCATGTAGCAGGATTTGCTTCCTTGTTAAGGTGAAGTAATATTTTGTTGGTGGTGTATATACCACAATTTTTTTTTATCCACCCTGTTAATGAATCAAATCACATTTTAAAACTTTTTTCTTAAGAGAAAGGCAGGAAAGGAGGAGGAAAGGGAGAGAAACATCACTGTATGGTTGCCTTCCACCTGCCTCCAGCTAAGGACCTGGCTGGAGACCCGGCTTGCAACCTGGTTATGTGCCCTGGCTGGGAATCGAACCAGCAACCTTTGGGTTCACAGGCTGGCACCTTATCCACTAAGCCACCAGCCAGGGTACATTTTAAGAATCTTATGGCATTATTTTATAAACAAACAGAAGCTTAAAAGTAGAAAGTTTCTTTCATGCTCCTAAACTAGAAAATGGGAGATCAGAAGGTTCCATGATTCAGCAACTGGTTCATCTAAATGAACAAGACAGTCTCAGTTTACAGAACAAATATTTTTGTTGGCTTCTCTTCCATAGAATCATAAATGTAAAGTGCTTCCCATTGTACATTTTTATCTCATTTATTATGTTTCACTTGTCCTAAATTAATCCTTTTGTTTGCACAACAGTTCACTTTTAGGGTTGCGTTTAGGTTTTGTGAAATTTTGCTCTCCACAGTAAGCAATAGATTTGTTCAAATATTAATCTAGGGAAATGCAATTTGACAGTTCTTCAGAGAATGTATAAAATTCATTATAAGTGAAAGTCATTTCCATTTCAATAATTAAATAAAAACCCTGCCAGCCTTGGATTATTCTCTTTCATCTTGTATCATACACCTGTCGTCCATCATTACAGTCCTACACTTGCCCGTTGACTGAATTACATAAATCAAAGGATCACTTTTGGGTGTTTTATTCAGACTTCACTTTAAAATAAAATCTCTATAAACTCAATTTTTAAAAACTAATCAATGTCTACCAAAATAAAGATATTTCAGTGTTCATTCCTGAAAGTTACTTTTGTGGCCCGTTTTAGATGGCATGATATTTTGTTTGAATAAGACCATGTCACCTTTAAGGGCCTAGCATCTTACAGGATCATTAAAAAAGACATACCTTAAAACCTATCTATTCCCCACACTCAGTCTGGGCTGAATCCACTTATGATCTGTGGTCTTCTCACCTGTACCTGAATACACTCTGCCCTGTGTCACTCATACTTTCAGCCATCTGCGTACCCCTGGCCTAACTGGGGTTGAGACTGTGTGTCCTCCTTACTAGTTTTACTTAACATTTTTCTTCTGTAGAACTCCTATTCTGCTTTGATGCAAAAGAGAAGTTTAGCATGACTCTAAGTGAAAACCAGAATGATTTCCCATGAGTAGAAGGCAGGTGTAAAAAAGTAACTATAAATATCAGGAAAGCAAACTTGCTGCCCACTCTGTCTTTGATAAAGATGGAATGTGAAAGTGTTACAGAAGTAGTAATGTCACTGTAGGCCCCCTAAGAAACATTGTCTTTAACATCATGAAAGGTAGAAGAGAGTTGAAAGGCAAGGACTCTCATATGTAACCCAAAGCTCTATGACACCTAAACTCATCTTTCCTACCACTGAGTCTCAGACTTTGAGAAACTATGTCCATTTCCCCCATTTCGTCCTTAGGAATGGTGTGGCTATTAGAAAGTTCTTTCATTAAGATGACATCTGCCTATATCCATGGTTTATCCACTAAGTATCCCCCTCTTCAGGGCCACCTAGACAGGTTTAGTCTGTGTCCCCCAGCAGCCCTTTGAATGTTTGAAAACAGCTCTTACATCTAAGCTAGTCTTCCTCTCTCTTGGCTGGACTCCCTTAGTTCTTCCCATCTTTCCTCAGATGCAATAATTCTGCAGTAGCATTTACCCACTTTCTACTGTTTCACTGTTTTTACTGCCTGTATTAGAATTCTCCAAAGAAATAAACCCAATCAAGGGCATGTGAGTGTAGATAGCTAGATAGGTTGATCAATAGGGTATTTTAAGGAATTGGGTCAGGAGATTAGAGGTTGGCAAATCAAGATATGGAAAGTGGGCTGGCAAGCTGGGGGCTGCAGGTGCAGTTCTGGTCTAGAAGTCATTTGCCACGGGATTCACTCTTGCTCAAGGATGTCAGCCTTTTGCTCTGTTCAGGGCTTCAGCTGGTTGAGTGAGGCCCACCCACACCATTAGTAGCAATATGCTTTACTCGGAATCTACCAATTTAAATATAAATCTCATCCAAAAATACCCTCTGAATTGATACATAAAACTAACCATCCCACTGCCATTGTTATAACATCATGCAGTAAGTATCATGATTAACAAAAAAAAGCTCAGAATAAGAAAGCAAGTTGTCCAAATTATGATGCACAGCTTATTGGAATATGTAGACCTCTGCACATGACAAATTCAGTATGTTCCTGAAAACCTGAACTAGTTAGCCAAGAGATGGTGGTCAGTCGTTCATCAGTGTTGGATGATGATAATATCATAAATATTAGCCATGTCAAAATAATACATAATACGGGGTTTGGCATGTTCTATCTTCTAGGCACTGTTCTCATTGCTTTTCTGACATTATCTAACCCTCACAATAACCTATAAAAGTAGGATCAGTTCTTTTGTGTTGATGCAGAAGCTGAGTAAGAGAGCAATTAATAAGTGACGTGTTCAGGTTTATGTGGACCTTCTAAGAAGTAGGGGATACCATCAAGCTCAGGAGTGTGATTCCAGGGTTTAGGTCATAACCATGTGTGGTCCTATTCCCTCCTTTTTCCCCAATGAGCCATTGAAAAGCATTGCAGAACATACAGGGTGACCATAAAGTCTGGAAACAAAGGTGGCAAATGGACATATTTGGACATGTAAGTGAACAGTGAGCACCCTTACTTGATGGAGAGTGGGGTGCGCCAAGTGGTTCCAGTAGGAGGAGTCACCCCTCCACACCAAAGGGGCCTGCTTGGCTGGTCATCTCTCAGCCTGAATTGGCCGTGTGAGCACATGCAGGGGGCCACCTGTGTGGCAGGTTTGAACCCTTCTGGCATAGGAAAACGCAGGTTTCCTCAGTAAAAAAACAGAGACATGAATCAGCTGAGGCAGTGTGTCGCAGATACAAGTGCAGAGCTCAGGAAAAATACATTGATGGCACTAGGTTGACTGCAGTTTTCAGTTTATTGGACTCTGTGTGGCAAATGAGGAACAACAAATCAAACATGTCAAGTAGGGCCATGGAGCACATTATGTATTTTAATATAATACCATGAAGCCATTTTTATGTATGTTACTCCCACAGCCATCTTGGTTGCTCACTTTTCTGTCTCCTTGTAAGTGTAGGGTCTGAAGCTGAACACAGTATTTCAGATGTGCTTTGACTATACTGTAAAGTGGGACCACCTTCCTGTTATTCGTGTTTTAGGAACTACAGTCTCTTCAAAGAATATTGACCTTCTGACAATCCATTAATTCAGGGAACACATGTTGACTTTACTATTCATTCATTTGACAAAAATTTTTCTAACCTAGCTTATACGAACAGAGTTTTAGGCATTGGAAATGCAGTAGTGAACAAAACAATGGAGAAAATGAAAGCTTCTTGCCTTTTTCTGCAAAGGATAAAGAACAAAGAGGCTACTTAGTTAGCTAGGTAGATGTCCTAGGGGAGGTCGTTGCAGGCACGGGGATAGGAAGTGCAAATGCCCTGAGGAAGGGAAGGCACCTGCTTCCTTTGAAGAACAGAAGGAAGTCAGTTGTCCCTACCATAGATATAACGTGGGGTTGGGGCAGGGAGGGCCTGGTAGGGAGTATAGATTGGAGCGTTAGTAGCAGACCCAATCATGTAGTCTTGTATTAAGGAGTTTAAATTTAAGGCTAGTTGTGGTTTAAAAAATAAAATAAAAAGCCATTGGAAAAATTTTCTTTTCCATAATGACATATCTGTTCTGAACTTGAGGAGGATTACTCTGCCTGTTTCCAGAATAATGGACTTTAGGAGGGCACG
Source organism: Noctilio leporinus (assembly GCA_004026585.1). NCBI lineage: Eukaryota > Metazoa > Chordata > Mammalia > Chiroptera > Noctilionidae > Noctilio > Noctilio leporinus. The sequence continues at coordinate 66,412 of PVIW01002415.1, forward strand.
GGTGGAGGCAGGATAATCAATGTGGACTATAATAGCTATTTTTAAATGTCAGATATAGGTCAGTTTTTAATTATCCATTTTATTTGATTTATCATTTAATTGCACTATGTTCAGAAAATGTGTTCTGTTTGACCCTGGTTGTTTGAAATTACTTTGTCAACTAGCATTATGTCAATTTTTGCAAATGCTTTTGTGTGTTTGAAAATACTATAGAGCCTGATTTTGCTGGGGACAGAGTTCCACAGATGCATTAGTTGAAACTCGTTAAATATTGTAATTCAGATTATTCACATGCTTTCTGTTATTTAGCCAGCAGAGTCTATAATTTTCTAGTAGGTTTTTGTTAAAATCTCACACTAGGGTTTGCCAAATTTGACTGTTTCTGACCTTTTTATTTTTTTCAATCTTCACCCAAGGACAATTTTCAGTTTTTTTCATTGCTTTTAGAGAGGAAGGGGGGAAGAGAGAAACATCCATGCGATAGAGAAGCATTAATTAGTCACCTCCCCATACACACCCTGACTAGGGATCATAAGCACTCAGACCAGGGATCAAACCCACAAACCATGCATGTGTCCTGTCCAGGAACTGATCCTGCAACCTCTCTGTTGCAGGGCCACGTGGAGCCGCACCAACCAGGGCCTCACCATTTTTAATTAATGTTTGAGAGATACATTGATAGTTAGGTATCTTATTGTAATTGGTACAGCTTCTAATTTTATATGTACTTTTTACTCACATATGAGTACTTTTTTGCCATAAATACTATTTTTTTGTAATATTACTATTGGCATACCAGCTTTCTCTTAGTATTTGTGTGGGATATCTTTCTGTCATATGCTTATTTTCAACCTTACCATACAGTTTTGTTTTAAATCTCTCTTTTATAAACAGTTACCTTGATTTTTTAATATATATTATGATTTTTTTTGTTTGTTTGTGTTTTTCTTTTTTCACTTTATTATTTTTTAAGTTTTATCTATTTATTATTTCTAGAGAGAGGGGAAGGGACAGAGACAGAAAAGGAAAGAAACATCCATGTATGGTTGCCTTTCACCTGCCTCCAGCTACGGACCTGGCTGGAGACCTGGCTTGCAACCTGGTTATGTGCCCTGGCTGGGAATCGAACCAGTGACATTTGGGTTCACGGGCCAGTGCCTATCCACTAAGCCACCAGCCAGGGCTCATTTTATTTTTAAGTAATATTTTTCTTCCCTTATGATGGATACTTTTTTCTATCCCTGCTCTCCTCTAGTTTCAGGACCACACATTGTATTTCAATTAGTTTAATGGAACCACTTTAATTTTTAATGTGTACTTATTCAGTAATTGTATCTTCCCCCTTAAAAGTGATGTGGGCATCAGTTCACTCTGCCCACTAACACGCTGTCCACCACCCTAACACACAGACCTCCCAGCAGGGACTTCGGCCCTGCTGTCTCATTGCACAGAGAAGCCTTGAGGTTCCCTGTACTTCGCCAGAGCTCGGTGCCTGGTCGTCATGGTCTGCTCCTCGACCTTGTGCCAGCGAGCCTGTGGTCACACCCCAGGCAGTGTTTCTGTTTCTGCTTCATGAAGATGGTCACACAGTTTTATCTTATTGTGGTAAAATACACATAACATAAAATTTACCATTTTAATCTGTTTAAAGTTTACACTTCAGTAGCAATAAGTATGTTTACAATATTGTGCAGCTGTCAGAATCATGTACTTTTACGTTTTTACCACCCTGAACAAAAACCCATATCCTTTAAGTGGGTCGTTGTCCCATACCCTCTCCTTCAAGTCCCTGGCGACCCCTAATCTGCCTTATGTTTCTAGGATCTGCCTATTCTAGAAATTTTGGATAAGTGGAATTATACAATATATGGCCTTTTGTGTCTGGCTTTTTTTATGCAGCATAAAATTTTCAGTTCATCTGCGTTGTAGCATGTGTCAGCCCTTCCTTGTTACGGCTGAATAATATTGTACTGTATGAATACACCACATTTTTGTTCATCTCTGCATCTATCGATAGGCACCTGGGTTGTTTGCCCCATTTGGTTACCTGGAATAGTGCTGTCCTGAACATTTGTGGACAAGTTTTTGTTTGAAATCCTGCTCTCCGTTCTTTCGGATATATATTTTAGAGTGGAGCTCCTGGGTCACACGGTCATGGTAGGTTTGACTTCCTGAGGAACTGACAGGCTGTTTTCAGTCACATCTCACATCACCACCAGCAATGTTTGAGGATTTGAGTTTCTCCATATCCTGAACAACACATGGTATTTTCTGAAGAGGAGGAGGATTGTTATTATTGTCACTCTAATAGGTATGAAGGATTACCTCACTTTTGAGTCCAGCTATAACTTACTGGCTTTCCATTTGTCATTGCTGCTGCTGTTCTGACCTTATTGGCTGTTGTGACTACAATAAACATGTGTTTGATCTTCCCAGTTTCCGGCACAAAGCTCCTAAAACCCTTGGGATTTTCTAAGTACAGAGAGTCACAAAGGTGTCCCTCCCCTGTTACAGGAATGAGGCGACTTTGACCTCACCTAAGGATGGGAGTCGGTTGCCAGGAGAACAAACCCCGTGATGAGGGGTTGGAACTTTCGGCCCCGCCCCCAGGCCTCCTGGGAAGGGGGTGGCTGGAGTCTGAATCATTTTTCAAGGGCCAATGATTTAATCAGTCACGACCATGCAGTGAAGCCTCTGTGAAAATGCAAAAGGACGGGGTTTGGAGACTTCTGGGTTGTGGGGGACACATGGAGGTGCTGGGCGAATGTGGCACCAAGGAAGGTAGGGAACGTCGCCCTATGCACCTCTTCACTCGCCGTTGGGACTTACATGCCTTTATACTAAGTTGGTGATCTAGTGAGGAAAAGGGTTTCCTGAGTTCTCTGAGCTGCTCTGGCAAATGAGTGTAACCCAAGGTGGGGCTGGTGGGAACCCCTGGTTCATAGCCTCAAGGTCAGAGTGCAGGTAGCACTCTGGTGTCGAGTTCAGTGTGGCGTGTGAGACCCTCCAGTCTGTACACGGTTGGTAAGGAGCAGTTACAACCTGAGCTTGTAACTGGTGTCTGAAGGATGTGTGTGGTGGTAGGGGTTGGGGGTGGGGCAGCCTTGGAGAACTGAACCCTTAACCTATGGAATCTGATGCTGTAGCCAGGACACTAGTGTCGGAATTGAGTTGACTTCTCTGACAGCCTGCAGGCGGAGGAAGCTCCCTGCCCCACACAGAACTCCATAGGACTCATTCTGCTGCTGCAGGCGTGGGCCATGGCCAGGACCTGACCCCTGCCTTGTGCCTGGAACCTCACGTCCATTTGGGCCATATTTTCTAAGTGGAAGTCTGAACTAAGCCCCCGAAGTACCTGACCACATGATGCTATTACTTTTCTGCAGAACGAGGAAGGAGCTACAAGGCAGTAGAGACTTGCACCAATTTAATTAAAGGTTACTTCAGCTGACTTCCTCCTGTGACAGCTCCCTGTTTCAATCAAACCAATATCATGTACACATTACTTAGTTAAATAAGGGGAGTGGAGAACACATGTACTTTTTCTGCAAGAATAGAGCTTGCTTTTTAGAGGATTAGTGGCAACTACATCACTCCTTCCCTCTTGATCTGACCAAGGAATTAAAAGTTTTTAACCTGCCAGGAGGGAAATTAAGAACATGTAAGAATAATTAAGAAATGTACACATTGCCTGCATTTTTCATTACTTCTTAATATAGTAATATGTTCTTTTGAATATACTTTTATTTTAGATTCATGATATTCATGGTTATGAACCTACTGTATATTCATGATTTTTATGGTTGTGGAAATAATGCATGCTCATTGTTTTAGCAAGAAATTTAAAAGCACGCATGATCTGCCACTTTTTCAGAGCTGTAAGGACTCATGGCACGAAGGCCCGAGGGATGTAATTTCACCTTGAGTCAGATTCTGTGTGAGCTAAAGAATATTACTGCTTAATTTTTCTATAAACCTGATCATTACAGGGATAGGAAGTGCAGACCCTATGCCTCAACTATGAACTATGTTGTGTAAATACTCCATGTTTTTCTTTCCTGCCTGCCCTCTGTGAATTCGCTGCCCAGGTAGACCCAGACCTAGGACCCAATATAAAACGAGTGCTTCAAGTCCCCCCTTTAAATCAACAGTTACCTACCCTGTCTTCCTGGCAGCTGGTGAGGAACGGCCTTGATCATGGCACCTTCAGATATGCTTGCGGTCAAAATCCCTTTCGCCCACGCAGTTAATCAGGGCAGAGGGCTGCCTACTGTGCCTAAACGCATATGCAGTGCAGGGCTCTCATTCTTCAGTATCAGTTACTGCTGCTCCACGTTGAGCGCCTCTTCCTTACTAGGCACTGTACTGTACGTCTTGCGTGGAGTGTTTTTCTACCCACAGCAGCCTGTGAGGCAGGTGCTGTTCTCCCCCCACGTTACAGATGAGGAGGCTGAGACACAGGTTGGGGTGCCCACCTCCATGCACACCGATAGCCCAGCGTGTGGAAGAGCCAGGATCCCGTGCACAGCTCAGTCCACCTGAAGTCAGGCCCTTCATCACCATGTACAAAGCAGAAACATTTCGCATCCTTATCTCTCTGCCTGTCAACCATCCACATCAGTGACCTAATACTTCTTAAAATACATATTTAAAGGTGCAAACGTGGTGCTAAGTTCCTTACATATGCTATTTTAGTTCATCCTTCTAGCTCTGAAAGGGAAGTGCTGTAGTATACCCATTTTGTACATGATGACCCCTGCTTTCCAGTGGAGCAAACGGAGGCTGTGTGATGGAAGGATTGCAGCTCAGAAGTGGCAAACCTGCCATCTCAGCTAAGGGACGTGCCCAGCATAACCATGACCGTGTACTCAAAGAAAGGTCTGGTCACCCTGTGGGCAGCAGTTTCGGGCTGTGTCACTCAGATGAATTTTTCCTGGGGTGAAGCTTTCACCAAGTGAGTCAGCACTAGACATCTGTCCTTGAAAACAAACCCATTGCGCCCCTCCCGGGACATAACAGTCCCGCGCAGTTATCTTTGTCTCCGTGTTAGCAGTTCCAGCCTCCGCTTGCCCTTGTTTCCCTCTGAAGCGCTCACATCACCTTTACCCGACAGCTCTGAGAGATGCTTTGTTTCCCCCCGGCATCCCACGAACCGTTCTGTCAAAGGTCGAGATCCAGGGCAAAGGCCCTCACTGATGAGGAGAGGAAAACATGTGCAGATGGAGCCTCGAAATGTGTGGGGGCACCACAAAGGCCTGACTTGTGCTCTGGATCTGGGGCGGCTCTCGGGCCACTGTAAGGACATCATGCACCCAAGAGCCCTGTTGGCACCTATGGCCAAAAGCCAGACAAGTTTGTCCTACAGAGTTTCTGTAGCAAAGCACAAGGTGGAACACTGTTGTCTACATCACTGTCTGTGTTTTTCCATGAGAAAAGCCCATCTTCATCCTGTTTTCTGTTGAGTTTTAACGCTGTAATCTTGGAATCAGCTTGGTGCACAGGGAAATGACTGGTCGGCCTCCATGCACCCCAGATTCTCTGCTTGTTGGCTTTCTCAGAAACACTGGTCATGTCTGTCTCCCCTCCGTGAAGGTTTCCCTAACTGCGCCAGCACCGGAGATTCGCAGCTTGGACTGCAGGGCCGGCCACAGTCCAGCAGGGGGGAAGGACTCGGTCTCGATGCCTGAGTTCCCTCTGTGCAGCTTACCAGCATGTTAGCCTGGGCAAGTGGTGCCCACAGTTAGGCCTCGGCGTCCTCACCTGTGAAGCCGCAGTAGCACCTGCTCGCTAGGGTTGTAGACACTAACCAATACAGCAGGTGTTCCTGAGAGACCAGCCTATAGCAGATCCTCTGCACAGCCTTTTCATAATTTTTAGATGTGGAGAACTGTCTTAATCATAACATAGGTATTTAGAGCAATCAGTCAAGTAGCAGTTTCCAAAATGGGTCCCACAGTATTTTCTGTTAACAAGGAGTTGAAGAGAAAAACAGTTTTTGATTAAGTCAACCTTGGAACCATTGCAACACAAAGCTAGCCAAGTTATGTTGATGGAGAGAGGTGATACTATACTAGCATGCACTGTGCAAGGAGGAGGAGGAGGAAAGTAAGTTGAATTTCCTGAACTATTTTGCCCACAAAATCTTTGGGGAGACAGATTTTTATTTATGTTATTTTTAAGAATGGCTACTCACATATCATAGGAAAGTGTTCTGTGTAACACTAGGAAATGCAGGCAAGAGGTTCAGGCAGTACTGAAGCTGGTGTCATTTTATACTCCTTGACAATGAAACAGTCACCTGACATAATATAGAGGAGAGTGTGCTGACCACTGCCAAGCGCTACCTTCTGTGTCCATCACTGACCTCACATTGCGTTTGGCTTGTTCCTTGAATGTTAGCATTTCACTTCCAGATACAACAGAGGATCTAAACTAGCTCTCATATGGCTGATCATTCCTCACTCTGCCCGGGGCACCAAAAGGGTGACCCCTTGGGTGCCGGCCATGGCTTCCCCAGGCAGGCAAGGATAAAAGCTCTCATTGCACATCCCAGAAGCACTCTCTGCACCAGCCGCACTCCCTCTGCTTTGAGGCCAGGTTACAATATGTCACTTCGGGCCTTCGGGTTGGAATGTGAGGAAGTCATTGTTAGCCACATTACCTCAAGCAGTCCTCAAATCAGCCCTAACCCCCAGAGGGAACCATGTATCAGTATTTTCTTCTCTCCTGTGGAGTTAGCTAGATTTCAGGAACCCTGACCAGCAAGTTAACAGCAGTTCACGATTTTATAGCTCCTGCTGACTTGTTCATTGCGTATGTCATCAGAACCCCTCCCCTCCTCCAGCCTTTGGACACACACACACACACACACACACCAGAAGAATCACTGATTTTTGTACTTCTAAGGAGTTACTTTCAATTATTTGGAACCTTGAAACTGAGAAATTTTACTTGAGATGTTGTTACCTTTAAGTTAACAATTGCAGTTTAATACATCTGCTCTCTCATAGGTTCCTCTGATGAATTCTTGAGAAAGCAGAAAGCAGAATTTAAGCTTCCAGACAGAATTAGCTTGGGAATGAACAGATTGTTGTGTGCAAGTTGTCAGCTGAGCCAATTTAATTGTGAACTTTCTTCTAAAGAAGCTTTTCATATATATTGTGGAAGTTAAAGGATATGATATAGAATTGAAAGAAATATCACTCTGCACCCCAGCATGTCAGACTATATTGTCCAAACTATATTCTTTTTCTTTTTTCTTTTTTTTTTAAAGATTATATTCATTATGTTTAGAGAGTGGGGAAGGGAGGGAGGAAGAAAGAGAGAAACATCAATTTATGGTTGCCTTTTATCTGCCTCCAGCTGGGGACCCGGCTGGAAACCTGGCTTGCCATCTGGGTATGTGCCCTGACTGGGAATCGAACCAGCGACCCTTGGGTTCACAGGCCAGTGCTCAATCTGCTGTGCCACCAACTAGGGCCCCAAGCTGCATTCTTAAGTCTTCATACTCACACCTACCAAGCTCTCCTCTCAAGTTTTCTCTTTTCATCCCCTGTTGTTGCTTGTGTCAGTAAATAGCCCACTAGCTTCTCAATTGCCAAGATTCCTGAGTCATCCTTAACTCTGCCTCTTCCTCGTTCCCAAGTCCAGTCACTTATTATCAACCCCCTGGCAATGGGGTGTGTGTGTGTGTAACTATAGGTTTAACCTCTCTAGTTGTCTGCCCCTGCCCCGACCCCAACTCACGCTACCATCATTTCTCACCTGGATGACTGCAATAGTATCCCACCTGGCCTCTCACATCAAATGTCGCCTCCTTCTTGTCAGTCCTCACAAAGCAGTCAGAATGATGATGTTTAAAGGAAAATCAGCTATATCCCTCTCCTCTTGAAAACCTGTCAATAACCTTTTTAAAGGAAGTTCAATGTCATTGAAATGGCCTACAAGAGTAAAGAGGGTTAACCAATCTATGACACATTTAGACAACCACAAACCACAGGAGTAAAACAGCATGGTATTGATGCATGGACAGAGATTGGAACAGACTAGAAGGCTGAGACAGACTCATGTCTTTTTGGGAATTGATGTATGGTAAGGATGGGACCATTTGGCAGTGAGGGGAATGACAGTCCTTCAGTAGATTATGTTGAGGAAAATGGCTTCTATTTGGATTTCTACCTAAAGTATACACAGTAGTGAATCCCAGAAGCAATAAAGACTAGTATGAGAAAATTGAAATGTTAACAGAAGAGAATATATAAAATGAACTAAGGCAAGAAAGGATATCTTTTTTGTTTTAGTATATTTTATTGATGATGCTGTTACAGTTGTCCAAATTTCTTTTCCCTTTGCTCCCCTTTACCCAGTACCCCATGGGTCATGCATATAAGTCCTTTGGCTCCACCCTTTCCTATATTATTATTAACTTCCCCCTGTCTATTTTATACCTACCAATTATGTTTCTTAATCCTTGAATCATTTCTTCATTTCTCCCTCTTCCTCCTCCCAGCTGATAACCCTCCAGATGGTCCCCAAATGGTACCTATGATTCTGTTCCTATTCTGGTTGTTTGCTTAGTTTTATTTTTATTTTTTAGATTCTATTATTGACAGTTCTGAGTTGTCATTTTAATGTGCATAGTTTTGATCCTCTTTTTCCTAACTAAGTTTCTTTAACATTTTATATAATAATGTCTTGGTAACGAAGAACTCCTTTAGTGTTACCTTGTCTGGGAAGCACTTTATCTGCCCTTCCATTCTAAATGATACCTTTGCTGGATAGAGTATTCTTGGTTATAGGTCCTTGCTTTTCATTGCTTCGAATACTTCACCAAATTTGGGGAGTTTTCCTTCATTATTTCTTCATGTAAGTTTTCAATTTCTTGCTCTTCCTTCTGGCGCTCCTATGATTCAGATGTTGAAGTTCTCCCGGAGGTTCCTAATCCTCTCCTCGTTTTTTTCAATTCTTGTTTCTTCATTCTGTACTGGTTGACTGTTTATTTCTTCCTTAGGGTTTCTTTGAACCCTAGTTTCCTTCCCTTCACCATCAGTTTCATGTAGTTTTTTCTTCATTTTACTTAGCATAGCCTTCACTTCTTCCCTTTAGCATTTGCTGTATTCAAACATGTCTGTCAAATCTGTGAGCATTTTTATCGCCAGTGTTTTGAACTATGCATCTGATAGGTTGGCTGTCTCCTCATCACTTAGTTCTCCTACTGGAACCTTAATCTGTTCCCTCTTTTGGGCCATACTTCTCTGTCTGCTCAACTTGACAGGCTCCTGTTTTTGCTTCCATGTCTTAGATAGAGACATTGCTCCTGTTATATTGTAAGGGGAGGAGCCTTAGGTATTGGTCAGTGTGGGGTGACCCATTTCACCATGTGGTGCTGTATATGGGGAAGGGGCCTAAGAGGGAACAATGCCACATGCTCAGCACTTGCCTCTTTTCCAGGCACTTCTCCTTCTCTTACAGGACGGGCCCTTTCTAGCTGTTGCCCTGGCCGTGGTTCCCAGGGTGGGTGGATCTGTGGATGTTCTAGGACTATGGGGGCCTCTAAACAAATGGACTCCTCCACTGAGAGACCAGCAGTTCCTTCCTCCACCCCATTCCCTGCTGGTTTTCACAGTCTGAAGCAACGAGGCTTTATTTACCCCAGCACTGGAGCCATGAGCTTCGCAGTCTGGTCTGATATGGGGAGTCCTCCCCAGGTGTCCCTCCCTACATTTTTTTTAATGTGTAACTGCTCTTTCCACCAGCTGTCAACAGCTGCTGCACTACCCCTGCCGACATACCACGTTCTCTCTGCCCCAGCTCCACCCCTCATACCTGTCCGGATGAGTATTTCTTCTTTATATCTTTGTTGGGCTGCCTTGCAGCTTGATTTTCAGGAGCTTCTGGTTTTCTCGAGTTTTGAGGTAGTCACGTTCCTTCTTAGTTGTGGAGGGAAACCTAGCCTGTCTACCTAAGCCTCCATCTTGGCCAGAAGTCTAATCAAAATATTTCTTTATGAAACCCCAAGAAACCATCTTTAAGGAGAAACAAATGGTTTTCTTACGTTAAAATCAAACATGCCCGTTGATGGCAAGACTACGGGGAGTACAGGGGTACTTCCCTCCCTCCCTCATATATCAGGCTTTTTTCATTGTTCTCTCTCTCTGTCCAGTAAATACACCTCCTGCTTCACGGCCAGTACATGTGCCTGGTGGTCTGTCCGAAAAGCTCTTTCCTCCCTGGTTCAGCTCATTCCCACTCATCCCTGTGATTGCACCAGGAATGGGCCTTCCCTGACTGCCCAGGTTAGGGTAGGTTTCCCTGCATGTGCTCTTATTTCATCTTCTACTTGGCATTCATTGCACTCATTGCAAATATACAATAATTTTGGGAACCCAGTTTAGTGTCCATCTCAGACCAGGTTGTAAGCCCCCCAGGAGTAGAGGTCCTGCTCAGGACCTGGCACACTGCTTTCTGCGTAGAAAGTGCCTTTAAGATGTTAAGGAAATAAACTGATAAGGGGCAATTGAAAGAAGACATATTCCATGCCACATGCCAAATGCGTGCCACCAGCCCAGGGCAGATTCCAGGCATAATTTAACCTGAATGTCAGGAAGAATTTGGGGGGATGGGTTGTGCCCTCTGCTTCTCCCTGTCATCAGCAGACTCAACATCTCAACCCTCATTTGTTTCACCTCCAGTTCCTCGAACTCTGTTTGCATCAAACAGATGTTGGTGGATTATGTACCTCTGCAGCCTCCTCCCGCCCCACTGCACTTTTCTATATTTAGGTGATCCCCTCAGCCATCCTTAGCAATCGCCTTTGCAAAGCTCTCCTTGACAGTTCATGTCAAGCTTCATTTAATTACTTCTTTTCTCTGCAGCTCTCTCTGTTGACTCTTAATTTGATCTGAGCATTTGGTTGTTCAGCAAATATTTATTGAAAGCGGAGCAGGTGCCAGAAAAGTGCCAGGAACTAAAAATGCTGGCAGCCCCAGTGTTGACATGCTAACATGACAACTCTAAAGGACCATTAAACAGAGCAGCTCAGCTGAGTTAAATATTGAGAGGGATCTAAAGGCACCCAAATTTGGGCATGACACAGAGTTGCTGAACAGGAATGCTGTGGTGGAAAAACTGGACTCATTCCCAGCTTGTTCTGAACAAGTGCTTCGTAGTGAAGCTTCATTATTCATGACTGGGCAACATTTTCAAAAAATACAAGTCCACCCAAGCCTCATGCTGTAAAGATATGCCAAAGCAAAATAGAAATAATCATTCTGTAAGTATTGTTTTTAAATACTTACTACGTTATTGAAAGGGTCAGTTCAAAGACAACAAAAGCATCCTGCTCTAAGTGATAGTGATCCTAACAGACACATTTGATGCTTGCTGAAGATGAACTCACACCCCCCCTTCAGGGTGATTTTAATGACAAATCTGAGTTTGTGTTAGTCATTTTTTTTTTCTACTTATATCAAGAGTTAGTATTTTTTAGTGAACAGTGGTGACTATCGCCAATACATTATGTTACCTATTGCAGAGAAACTGGTAACCTGATTACCTTGTTTTCTGTAAGCTGATTGGGGAAGGACAGGGTATGCCGAGTCTTGTGTGGAGAGGCCCAAGCTCCATTGTTTATTTTCATATTCATAAAGACAAAATCCCATGGAAGTAGATTCAAGAGAAAATTTTCTAATAACAAAGATGAAATCACATGTCCATGATGTATTATTAAGCTTCGTAGATGGTTGTCTTTCCAAAGTCTTCCTGGAGTTGTAGCTCTTAGAATTTGGCAGCCTAATACAGCACTTCAAAAAAAAAAAAAAAAAAAATATATATATATATATATATACATATATATATATATATATATGTGTGTGTGTGTGTGTGTGAGTGTATTTATTAGGCATAAAGATAGTGCTCTGTTTTTATATACCTCACACCCAACCTCCCCTGTTGCTAGTCTCTGTTATTAGTATGATATCATACCTTTTCTTATCATATTTTTGACATAATTAGTGAACTAATTGGTATGTTATTACTAACAAAAGGGGCAAAGGAGATTGATGGTATTTGATCTCAAGCTCCGTTTTGCAAGTAGATAAACCTTGTTGTCGCTGCGTAAAACACGTTTTAGGTGACCAAAGCCCACTCTCCAGGAACAGGCTGCCTTTACTCCTGCAGCCATTGTGCTGGTGGGCGTGACCAGCCAGAGACACGGGTGTTAACAGCTTATCACAATCATTCATAGACTGGGTTGGCCAGAAAGTCCTTCACGTTTCTTCCCAACAGTAAAGACACATTTTTCATTTTCACCAATTAAAAAAACGAAACAAAACAAAACATGGGTTTTGACACATGGATTTTGAAGGAGGAGGCCACAGAGCTTCCAGCTAGCTTTTCTATTCCTGAGAGAAGATAGTGTGTCAATCAGACAAGGAAGGGATAGTATAAAAAGGGAAGTTCAAAGAACAAGAAAAAGCTCTTCAATTGAGAGAAGTTATTATAGTAGAAGCTAGAAGGAAATCAACGGAAAGATTGGAACTTAAAGTTTAGGATATTTACCAGAAAGCAGAACCTGAAGGAAAAAAACCTAAGAAATAAAGTATTTTTTAAAAATGAAACACTTGTTGATTTTAGGAAAAGAAAGAATCTTCAAGAAAGAAAAAGGATGTGTAGTGAAAACACCACTTGACTCACCTGTGGCCAATATAACATTCATAATAATGTAGATTTGGAATATTGATTTCACCAACATTGTAAGGAGTCCATACCATTGCAAAAATTTAGCGCATAACGTCTAAAGTCAATGAGCCAACAGGTCGCGTAGAAGCATATTTTGATTCATAGGTAAGGAAATACCTTCAGGAGTTTCCTGGTGGTGATGTTAGAAACATCCAAGCCTGGGGAGAATTTTTAAAAGAGTTTCTTTGAACCAAATGTAATGTCATTTCCGGGAAGCAAGATCTTGAATGCTCCAGAGGACAGTTTTGTAGTTTCTTTTACACCTTTGGAATTAAATGAATGGAGGACTCCATGAAGCAGGGGAGAAAGCAAGGTACAGCACACTTAGCAAGAGCATGGGCTCTGTTGAGGGTAGTTACACCTTTGAGGGGTATGGGAAAGAGGGTTACTTCTGGCATTTCAAGGTGTGTAACCAAGGTGCACATTATCAATGGATGGGGCTTGCTTCAACCTTTTACTATAAAAGTCAGACCTGGGGCATTACTACCCACTGTGACCCGCCCAGTTAGGAATTAATGATCAGATTGCCCTGTGAAGTTACTTTAAGTCAGATTTATTACCCGCCCTTCTGTGATCCAAGCGGGCAAGTTGAAAGGCCTGCAGTGGTGAGAGGTGTGAACTGCTCCCCTTTGGTACATTTTGTAGTATTTGATGTTTACATGACGTGTTAGGCTGTGAGAGTAAACAGTATACTTTTAAAACTGAGATGCAATCGTTTGAAAATGTGGGCAGGATGGAGCCATCCAGTAGTCTAACAGCCACATGCGTACAGTCAATAGCCCCTGGAGGGCATTGTGCAGCCAACAGCATTCACTTCAGTAGTCTAGAGCAGTGGTCCCCAACCTTTTAGCACCAGGGACCAGTTTCACGGAAGACAGTCTGTCCATAGATGGGTTGGGGGTGGGAACTGGTTTCGGGATGATTCAGGCTCACCTTCTGCTGTGTAGCCCGCGTTGCTGCCAGGCCCAGACCAGTGCTAATCTGCGGACTCGAGGTTTCGGACCCCTGGCCTAGTGCCATCAAGAAAAGGTTTGATTCTGTTCTGCTTTAGAGAAACAGATGTGACAGGGATTCTTCTCCACCCGGATGCTGCTTGCTTGAGCTCTCTGGGGAGAGCGCTGATGTGGCCTGGGCTTCTCCCCCTCTGAGGGCAAGGTGGTGCTCTAGCCTCAAGCAGCCTCATGCCAGGTGCAGAAGAATCGTGGGCTGACCCTGTCCAGACCTCTGATCTTCCTCATCGGCCACAGGTCTGCCAACCTCCTTCCTGCCAGGCAGTTCCCCCCAAACCCTTGTCCTCCACAGTTGCCTGAGGTCAGCAGTGAAAGTCCCCCACCCGCAGAGGAGGCTCAGCGGCAGAAATTACCCTCCCCAGACCCAGACCTGGAGGCTGCTGTGCAGAGTGGGAGGGGCGCGGGGAGGAGGAGAAGCTGAGGGCAAATGGAGCTTCTCCTCAGACAGGAGAGGGAGCACTTCCTGCACATGTTCTAGAGAGCCCAGGCATGCTTTGCTTGGCTAGTGTTCTCCTGGTCTTGTCTCAGCAAACACAGCCAGACGCCCGATAGAATCACTCGACCTGGCTGCCTCGCCAGGTCACATTTGTTACTGGGCTAATGCTCGGTTCCCTGGTCATCCTTCTGTTTTCGGGTATTTTGGAAGATGACAGCACTGTGTCCCAGGCTAGCATGAGGTTCTTTTTTTAACCCCTGATGTAATAAAGTTTGTTTCCCAGGAAGTTAGCATATTAGAACAATTAACACCAAATTCTATTTGACATGGTAATGAAAAAGGAGTGGTGGCTTTTTTACATCTCTTGGTGTAAACCTTTATCGGAGAGCTGTTAGGTTTTTCTTTCCACAGTAGAATCATTTGAATAATATTCAGAGCAGGCAGGGCCATTGGAAGATACGGGGATTTAAGATAATGATGAGCCAGTCACATAAAGGGAGAGCCTTGGAAATAAGGAAACAGAGACTGTTGGAAATGGAACACGCCCCAGACTCATTGCACAGATGGGATGTGGGGGGGGGGGGCAAAAGAGGGTCTTCCTCATTTCTACCTCCCTGTCCTTCCCCCTCCTGTGTGTCACTGTACACCCCCCTTTCCACAGCATCTTCAGAGGACTTACCACGTGCCTAGAACTGAACTGTGTGTGTTGTTACACACAGAATTCAATAATTATAATCATGCATATTTTAATAATTTCATGATAATTACTGGGTGCACCATCCTACATAATCAAGAAACTGAAGCTTGCCACAATTAAGTAATGTGCCCAGAGTTACCCAGCTAGGAAGTGGCAGAGGCTGGAAACAGGATGAGCTGAGTCCAGGTTTCTTCTGCGCTCGAGGTGCAGACCTGGGGCTCATTGTGTGAGCCGGGAGCACGTTGGCAGGGGCCAGCGCAGAGAAGGAGCCACAAAACCATGAAGCGATTTTCTCAAGGCCACACGCTGCTCAATGGCCATGCACCTGACCCAGATCTCTGATTCTAAGCTCTGAATTCACACATTTCTTACCCTGTTTTGAAGTTGTAGGCGGATCTGTTAAGTACTGCCAGGAGTAATGCCAAAGAAACTATTTCTGGCTGGTTTTTTGCTTCCCTGTGGATGAAAGAAAACCGATGTCCATGTTAGATTGAATGCATTTCTTCTTCTCTAGCAAAATGCTCCTTTGAAGCCGTGGTAGGGATTAGTGAGTCTGGGATCACCCTGGTGGAGCGGAGGTCATTGTCTTCCCCCACAGCACTGGGACAGCAGCTCTCCACCCAGGTTACCTGGCTGTTCAGGGCCTGAGTGCATCACAGGCTTCGGTTATCCATTGTAGCAGTTGATCTTGGGTGAGAGAGACCGTGTGTCTATAGAAAAATACCTTGGCATTGAGCACCCATCCCCTCATCCCTGGTGGAAGCCACTTCAGGCCATGATGTTTGCTGTCGAGGCTGGACTCACTAGTCTGGTCCCACAGCCACCAGTTCTAGAAGGAAAAGGCATTAGACAGTCAGCCCGCAGCTGTCCTACCTCCATGACCTCTTTCCATTGCACCACGATCAAATCATATCTCGGTTCTCTTTAAAGCTCAGCACAAACATTAACATCTCCTTGCCTCCCACCCCACAACGTTGTGCTGCAAATAATCTTACGGCTCAGGAAGGTGCCCCCACACTTTGTCTGCAGCTCCCTAACCCCACTGCTGTTCTCTGCCTGGCATTAAATGTGTCCATCTCAGTATCCCCATCAGAAGGTAAGACTTCACAATAAAGACTGTGTCGTAGGACGATGGTTTTCTGTATTTACGACTCAGTGGATACTGGGATTATAGAAATTTCAGGCAGCTGCGTGCCACGTGGCAACAAATGTTTAGGAAGGTGAGAATGATGGCCCATCCTCTTTTTGCCCATGACAACTGTCTCATCACTGACACGTTCCATCAGGTTTTCTCCTTTCGTTATGGCTTGAGTTTGCTCCAGGGAGAGAGGGAACTCAAAAACAGAGGTTGGCAGACTAGGCACTGTGGGCTAAATCCAACCCTCCGCCTGTTCTCATTAAATTTGAAATTTTTTTAATTATATGAAATTCAAATGCCAGTGTTTATGAATAAAGTGTGGGAATGCAGCCATACTCATTTGTCTGTGTATTGTCTGGGGCTTTCTGTTAGCAGTTGAGTAGTTACCACGGAGTGTAGACTGTTGCCTGCCCAACGCAGTACAGAAGAAGTGTGCCAACCCCTGTTCCGGGTCACTCTCAGAAAGTGGGAAGAAGGGATCGGGGGCTTTTCTGATAAAGGGGACATGGGGTGAAGGCATAGAATGCCTGAAAGAAAAATCTGGAAACCAGAAAAGTTAAAAGGGGAGGCAGAGGCCTACTGGAAAAGCCAGGTCCCTGGCACTGTGCACCGGAGGGGGACCAGTTCACAGGGAGGGTGCAGTCTGGCTTAGGGGCCTGTGGCCTCTCACTGGGGAACGCTCCGGAGGGGCAGACACTGGACGCTGGCCACTAGCTCTTTGCTCTCTGCTCTCCATTGAGGGTGCTGCATGGTTCCTTTGGGAAGATTATAAACTAGGAAAAGCGAGATTAGGAGGTTATCAGTCACTCCGGATCATTCCGTGTAATGCTGATGTTAAAGGGCTCTGTGTAGCCCAGGTACCTGATTCAACCATGTGTGTGTGTGTGTGTGTGTGTGTGTGTGTGTGTGTGTGTTAGGGACATCTATGTTGCGTGTACGTATCTGTGTATTTCTTTGTAGGAAGTCCATTTTGGATGAATGGCAATTATCACATATGTGGAGATCACTAAACACTTGCAGTTTTTGAATACAGATATTAAGTAGAACTTGCCTAAAATCAGTGAAGCCTCTTCAAGAGTTGGAATTAGTTTTTTGTTTGGAAATCTGCTGTCTCGTTTTCATGTGTTTCTGTTATTTTCTTATTACAGGGTAATGCCCTCTACTTCAAATCAGCCAGAAATGTGACCGTGAACATTCTCAATGACCAGACTAAAGTGCTAACCCAGCTGATAACAGGTAAGAGGAAAACACACTTAACACTGTCTGGTCCATGCTAAGCACTCAGAAAACGGAGAACCGAAACTTGGATGTAGAACCACATGAACTTAAGAAAGAAATGTCTGCTGACACATTTCTTTACAGTGTGGAGAAAGAGAAGGTAGCACGCGTTTCATGCTTCTACCGGAGGGTAGCTTCATAGGCACAGGATTAATTTATGCAAGCCCGGTGATATTTGGTTAGGGGGACATAACCTCTTTTTTATGCAGCGTTGCCGCCAAACACAAGTTAGCTGCTTCCTCTGGTGCTCAGCCACGGGGAACCCTCTGCTGCAGTGCTGGAGGGGAAGCTGACTGTGTTGGATTAACCCAGGAGTAGCACAATGTCCTTAAATCCACACACACTGCACTTCATGGGTGCAGAAGGAATTTTTAATGGTAGTGTGAGTCCAGCCGTGTTTGCTGTAGGTGCTGACTTTGACCTAACTCAATTGCAGGAGGCAGATGTACCCCCACTGAATATGTTTGTGGGGTTCCTTCTAATACAGCAGATCTGGTCCTGAAGCTGTGGGGAGCAGCCACTGGGTTTTAAGATGCATACTCATGAAAGTCAAACAAGGGTTGGTTCTTCTCGAAAGTGCTTACAATGATAGGCAGGGGCCTCGTGGCCATGGTATAGCCAGAGCTCCCTCTGTGTGTTATGAGCAGTCCGCACCCCACAGTAAAAAGGAAAAGCAGTGCGTGTCAAATGGCGTTGTTATACTTCGAGACAGAAAAAGCCATTTGTTTGTCTTCCGGGCTGAGAGCAAAGTATGCAGATGGACATTTTGAGAAGCCAGTTGCCCAAATGCCCTGAAACGTTACTGTGACTGAAACATCTGCAGCTCCCCTTACACGCACGTTTCAGGGAAACAGGTGTGTTGCTGTCCACTCCACAGGAGCCCTGCATGTGGCTGCCTGGGGACCCACGGCCCATGGGGGACATGGACCATCTACAGCCAGTGGAGAACTCAGGGGTGGAAGGAACAATTCATAAACACGTTCTTGCGTGCCAGTGCATTGTCAGCGGTGCTGATAGAGCATCTGGCCCCATGCTAAATAATTAAATAAACAGCTTCAGCAAGCAGTGATTTAAGTGGGCGTGTGTGAAAATTGCCTCCAGGAGGGGAATAAATCCAACCTCTGGCTCCCAGAGTTCCACATTCAAAAGGAACTTATTTAGCCTGTTGATCATTTGCCATTTATTCTCAGTAGGGGATTTGGTTTACTTGAGAGAGATTGTTTTGATAAAGCTGGAACTGCCCAAATGACTATTCTTCAGAGCCAGGCTCTCTCCCCGTCCTCTCCTGCTCCACAGTCTTCATGTTTCCCCACCCACCAGGATGAGCCTTTTCTCTCTCTTCCTTCCCCTTCTCTCTGCCTCCCTCCTCCTCACCCCCACCTCGCTTCTTAAAAATTTCTCACCCAAGGATTGTTTATTGATTTCAGAGAGAGAGCGCTATCAATTGTTCGCCTCCTGTATGTTCCCCAACTGGGGATCAAACCTGCAACCTAGGTATGTGCCCTGACTGGGCATTGAGCCTGTAACTTTTTGGTGCCCAGGCCGATGCTCCAACCAACTGAACCATGTGGCTAGGGCCTTTTGCCCTTTCTTTCTTCCTCTTAAACTCCCCATTCTCTCCCTTTTTCCTCTTCCAGTCTCTCCTCTCTCATCTCCCTCCTTCACCATCACCTGTTTTGCTGTCTCCTCTGCCCAAGGCAGACCCTCTCAGGAGCTCACACACCTATGCACAACTCCTAAGGCAAGGCACGGGGTAGCTGATACTAACATGAGATGAGCAGAGGTCACCCTAACAATAGCCTGCAAGAGCCTTTCAAGACACACGCTCACACCCCTAAAGTTTTCCTTCAGGGACCCTGTTTCCGTACATGCACATGGTGGATGCCCAGGGCAGTTCCAGGAGACAGCTTCTCATAACACCCCCTGTACCTGCTGGTGTACGTACCCACGATAAAGTGGCTCCTGTTGTCCAAGGCCAGGTTTACTAAGGCAGTCCAGAGCACTCAAGAAATCCCAGGTTTACCTACAGAATGTCCCCAAAACCCAGAAGAAATTCCAGTTTGGAAGCCCTGGTACCCTCATCTCCTGGAACAATGCTTTGCATGGTAGGTGAGGTTCCCAGACTGGACTGCAGGTGCACACCTGACTCAGGGTGCTGCCGCTTGATGGTCATCCCAGGAGTGGGTCCAGACAGGAAACCGCCTGACTTGCAAGAAGGAAACTGTGGCAGAATCTTCCATGTTTCTTGCCAGAGTGGGGAAGGCGCGCAACTTCAAGGAAGTGGGGGAAGGAACTAGACTGAGTAGACTACAGACTTTTCCAGCTCCCGTGTTGGTGGCGGTGGCCTGCTGGGGACACTGCTGATGCATCAGGTTAGATTCCAGGTCTCCCTGTTTAGCAGATTAATGGATAAGGAGCTTCACACACAGACTGCCATGCACAGAGGGGGCTGAACTGGAGATTACAGGTTACAAGTAGTGGCTTTTTTTTTTTCCTGTCCCAGAGAGGGAAAGGTGGGTTCATTCACCAAGGGACCCCCTGAGCAGTCCCCAGTTTCATTTGCATTTCTCTCTAGAATTGGTTTTTGTTTCTGTTTTTGTTCTAAGCTCTCACCATATGTGAGGAGGCTTGGCAGCCCCCTGTGAAACTGACAAAAGCTCAATCCCATCACACCACTGAGCCAGCAGCCTCCCCAGGGGTTTGGCTGAAACCACTGTTTAATGAGCTTTATACACCCACCTGGTTCTGGCCCTCTGTGAAGCCCTGAAAAGCAAGAGGACTTCTTGGTGTTCTGTGTTCTTTGATGACTGCCATCTCTTCAGGACACTCCTGTGTGTCACACGCTCACATGGCCAAGTACACAGGTTACACAGAGGCAGGCACCCCTCTACTCCTCAGGGCCACGTCTCATGTTACCACCTACATTCATGAAGTTCCGTAGTCTTGGGTTCCCCAGTCTTGTCCCCACGTTGACTGCATCTGGTGTGGGCAGACTGGGCCAGCCTGTGCCCGTACCAAGGTCCTTCATTCACTCATGAGCACTGCTTTACCTCCTGATCCAGAATCACCACCCTAAAAAAAGAGGTAACAACCCCAAAGCACTAATAAGTAATACAGGTCCTCCGAAAGGTTTGAGTGTCACCAAGAAGGCAGCCGCATCTCAGCCCTCCCCAAACAACTAATCCAAAGTTCCTGTCCACATCTCTCTCCTCTCGCCCATTCTCCGGCCTTCTACAACCCCTCATCCTCCCAAAGCGCATGTGGGCTGCGGCCCCTTCTCCTCCCTTTTCTCCTGTGGAACAACTGGGAAAGCTCCGCTGCAGCCCCAGATCTGCCATTAGCTCACCTGTTGACCACGAGAGACAGCTGGGGAAGCCGACTGTCCTGCGCCTGTCCGGGTCCTGCGCCACTTAAACTCTGTGCTAGGTCTGCTGCTTCACCTCCCCACTCGTGAAGGAGCCTTCCCAATGCCCTTCTTTTTACCAGAGGCTGGGTGTGGATGTTCTGGCAACAGACCAGGTCTCCAAGTTGACATGCTGCTGTGAAGGAGGCAAACGCCCTAATTCTTTCCAACATGTAGTGAGCTCTGCATTAGAAAACTGCTCATGGGCACGATCACAAAGGTGACGATAATCACAAGAGCAGTCCCCTACATTTCGCAGTACTTTTTGGGCCTACATAGTTCTTTTTATAAATAGTACAAGGATCATTTAACCTTTCTATGGCGTAGATACAATAGGTTAATAGCATAATTTTATGGATCAAGAAAATAAGCATCAGAAAGATCAGATCCCCTGGCTGTGTGGCTCAGTTGGTTGGAGCATTGTTCAGTGCAACAAAAGGTCATGGGTTCAGTTCCTGGTCAGGGCACATACATAGGTTGCAGGTTCAGTCCCCAGCAGAGGCAGGTCCAAGAGACAACTAATCAAAACTAATCGTTATCTCTTTCTTCCTCCTTCCCTCTATCCCCCACCCTAAAGTCAATAAACTTAACCTCATGCGAGGACTTAAAAAATGAGTAAGAAGAAAATCAAAGGACTTGCCCAAAGTCACGTTACGAGAAAATGAGTTGGGATATAGTTCAGCTTCTGATTCTTAGACTGATATCCTTGACAAAAAGAAAAGCCACCCCAGACATCCAGGGACTGGCTGAGAACTATCAGCCAAGCCCTGGTGTTCTGTTCGACCATAAAGAATTTCACAGAACATCAACACCAGACAAGGCCACTGGTGGCCATGAAGGGTAAAGACAAAACAAAAACAAAGATAGCTCAGACAGAATGAAAACATCCAAACCACAAAAAAGGACCAAACATTCCTCTGTTCTGGGCAATAGGACTTGTTTCACTATTCATTACAGTTTTAGCATTGTTCTGGTCTTCCCTACCTCCAGAAAAAGATTTATTAAGATACCATTCATAAAATTACTCCCATTTCCTGACAGCATCTAATCCAAAGCGAAGTCTTGCTTCTTTGACCCTGCCCAGAACAGCCTAATACAAGGCCAGATGCTGTGAGAATTCCTTACTTATTACCAGTGTGTGGCGCCCTGTGTTGTGTTCTAGAAATGACTACAGACCCCAACTTGTCCACGTGCAGGTGTGTCCCTGGTCATTTCTGCCTGGAAGATGTGGGAATGCTTTTATTACTACATTTTATTTATGACTAAGAGGAACTAAAAATCCTGTATCAGAATCTCCTGGGAAATTCTAGTGTAAAAGATGCATCAACTTTCTAGGCAAGTAATTGCAAGATAATATAACCTTTTCTGCTAGGAAATGATCTCTATACTGAGGAAATACACTTGTCTGGTGTCAAGTGCAACCGGTGGGGTCAAGGGTACAGGGTGAGACAGATCCCAGCTAAATGTAAAGGTACCCTTTCCAACCAGGGCTGGCCAAAGATACGCGGGTTGCTTCAAGAGTTGGTGAGCCTTCCAGGTCTTGATATATTCAAGCTGAAATCTAGAAGTATTTGATAGAATTTGGTGGTTTAGCCGGGGGAAATGTCATTTAAGCATTAGTTTGGAGGAAGGATGATGATCTTTAAAATTATAGCCCAAGAGCATATGATGAAAGGTAATTGACAAGACGCAGCTCAAGTCATGAGACTGATTTTCGTGGTTGGCTTGTGAAAACCAATCCACTTACCTTCAAGTCCAGTACAATGTTGTCCGATGTATACACTCCATGAAAAGCTCTTTGTAATTGAATGAAATGAAACTAATGTATCTTCCCTCTCTCCCTTTTAGGTCCAAAAGCTGTAGAAGCTTATGGCCAAAAGTTTGAAGTAAAGACAGTTTCTGGGAAATTGCTCTTCTCCGCCGACAGCAATGAAGTGGTGGTCGGAGCTGAGCGATTACGAGTCTTAGGTAAGGAGACTTTTTAATTGGCCTGGTGCTACTGTGTGCCTTCAAGAGAAGAGTGAAATGGTGTCTAGAAAAAATATTTACCTAGATTCTCTGATACCAAGACAGTTGAGCTCCCTGCCTCCTACCCCAGGGCCTGGTCGCTGGTGAGAATGTCTCATCCTGATGTCATGGCAGCACATCTGCCAACACTGAGCTTTGGGCAGGTGTATGCAAATGCCGAGAAGTACAAAGGGGCACACCTGCTTCTCCCAACCGGCAGTCTCACCGGAAGCAGCCAGACCTGTGTCCATGTCACAGTGATGACTAAATGTGGTTGTAACTTAGGAATCACCTTTGTGTTACGTGACTGGCGACTTCATTGAAAATCTGCACAAGGCCATCTTAGGTCTGGCTCAAGTTGACCGTTGTCAAGGTTTTATCTGTGTAGAGTGTGTGTTTGACTTGCCTTTACCTATTAGGGCTTGGGGTTTTTTGGTTTTGTTTTGTTTTGTTTTTCCTCATCCTTTATTGAAGTAAAGTTCCGCTAAACACAAAGGTATGAGTTCATGTTGGGTGGGTTGATTTTGGTCTGGTTTCTTACAGTCAAGCTTTCTGAACTCTGAGATGTCAGGTGATAAATCCCAAACGTTGAGCCTTCAACTCTCAAGTCTCTAGGAAAAGCCTCTTACTGGAACTGAAGTACTCTCATTGTCCCTCTTCTAAAAGTTCAGGGAAAATGTATTACCAGTTCAGACTTTTCATAATCAGGGAAGACTGTTTACCTATCTTATAATAACATGACTCAGGGCTTATTTTTAAAACTGGATTTTAAAAATAGATCATTTAAATAATAATAAAGAATGAGCCACTTCTTCTGGGTATCCTACTGTTTTATAGTTCTTAATCTAAACTTCTCATTTTATATTTCTAAATTTGGGAGAAAACTAAAGCCCACCCACCAAATGAAGACTATACAGTGATTTGGGGTGGGAGTTCCACAGCCTGCGTGAGTGTTACCAGAGTGCCAGCCATTATCACCTTCCTCCTGAATGACTTGGAAATGGTTCCTTGTTTTGTACCATTTGGCTGTGATATTGGTAGTAGATGATACTATACTGTGAATCATCTCTACTCTGTATTTATTTACATATCACTAGACTTCTTTTTCCCTTCTCACCTCTTTGCCTACAGGGTGTACTGCATGTCATCATTTTTACTAATATATTAGAAATCTACGAATCTTGTTTTGCTCTTTTTATATGTTGGACACTTATCAAAGCTTTTACTGGGCCATTGAATAAATTCAGTCTTAATAGAAAATGTTTTTTAAAATCACCTAGGGAACATCTGAAAAGTTTGGGTTTATAGATCCAGCCATGACTTACTGAATTAGAAGCTCTGGTGGAAGGGCCCAAGAAATGTCTGTGGTCCCACTGATTGGAGTCATTGAATCTGAGGACATGAGAAATTAGTGTTTTGTGGCTGTATATTGGCATGTGCTAGAGTAGTGGTTTATTAAGAGCTTTTGTGCTGGAGCTGACTGGAATCTTAATCTCTGTCATCTGCCAGCTGTGTGACTTTGGGCAAGTCACCGGCATCTGAGCCAGTTTTCTTTTCTGTTCAGTTGGCCTCAGGATATTTACCATTTCAACTTGCCCATAAAGCTAAATGAGATCATGTTGTGTGTACTTATCACAGTGCCTCACACAAAACAGCACTCAGTCCATAGTAGCTACTATAATTAATACACTACTGCTTCTATAATACTAATACCACTTTTTCTTCTACTGATTCCTAAATTTATCCTCTGTGATTTTAACCCATCTTTATCCTTTACTGTGTGCTCTTCAGCAAGGTATCTAACCTCTCTGTGCCTGTGTGTTCAAAATGTGGAGTGGGGGCAGTAAAAGAAGCATCCACCTTCTAACATTCTTGGAAGGACTGAATGAAATATTCTATGTAAAGTGGGTAGTAAATTGGCCAACAAGTAAGTGCCAGTTGGAAATTACTGCTTGTTCTCTGCATTATTAGTTTCACTAAACATCTCTTCTTCTCCAGTCCTGCGGCCTCTGCCCTCAGTCAACTTGTCTGGTCTGTCTGTCTGTCTCTCCTCTCCCTACCCCTCTCATCAGTCAGTCTCATCCTCTACTCTCCCACCTGTATTTGACCATGACTTTGCTATGACTATTACTGACCCCATTCAGCCCCCCTCTCAGTCTCAAAACTTCTGTATCATCCTGACCAACATGAGGCTCAGCAGTCATGAGAGGGACATGACCATCTTCAGGAGGCTCCGTGGAAGTGAGAAGTCAGGGCCGAGAGGAAGGGTCAACTAACCCCTGGTCAGGTACCCTCGTGGCATGAAGCGGGACAACTAACCTTTGTCATCTTACTTCTTCCTATAACAGTTGTCTAGAGCAGATTTCTCAAATAGTGTTTAAATTCAGCCACAAAAACTTCTACAAATACAATTTTATGCCAAGCCCCAATAACTAAAATATGTATATATAAAACACCAGGACTGCCCTGGGTTGTGACCATTTGTTGTGATCCAAGTACATGCTTTACATGGATTATTCCCTTGACACCTGCCCAACACCATGTGAGTTAGGCACTGTTTTCAACATCACCCCCAGTTTACAGATGACAGACCTGAGCTGGACCTAGTAAATGGCGAGGACCCAAGTTCCCAGCCAGGTATTTTGAATATAGACTGCTTCACTTTAAAGCACTACACTTTGTTGTCCAAAATCAAGTTCAAATCCTTGTCTAGAGACTCCAGCCTCAATGCACTTCACTGTACTAAATATGTGAGTTATAAACCCTTTTCAATGGTTACAGTTAATGTTTTTCCCTGCTATTTGTAGAAATGGCACTTTCCATGTTCTATGTTTGGGGGATTAATAACACATGCACACGTGCATGCACACACAAAATCAGGCTTTTCTCTTGTTCAAGATTACTTTGCTATCCCAGCTCTAAAATAATTGCCCAGGGGAAAAAGTAATGGTATCTCATGCCAAAATCCTTTTCTACAAATGGTGTTTGGCTCTTCCTGTTAGTTTGTTTCTTAGTGTTTCATGAATCAACTCAATGCCTTGAAATCTGACTTTGCAAAGATACAGACAGGGTAATTTTAGATGTCCAAACACTTCAGTTGAATCTTGTACAAAACTCTACAATGGCATCATTTAAGAACTTGCCACTCCATGCCACTCCTCCCACCGCTATGTGGACTTAAAGGCTGAAAGATTATTATATTATAGTCTTTGGTCACTTCAAGGCAGGTGGCTGTTTTTGTTTACGCTGTTTATGCTTGCAATGTATCTCTTAGAGACAATTTAGGGTAGAATCTGTCTGTCTCCATCGTTAGGAGCATTTGCTTTTTTATGTAAAAATATGGAAAGAAAGGCTCATGATGAAGATTGCTGCTGTAGCCGTACTGAGAAGATTAGGAAATGACCACCCTAGAAATCTTGCATCGGCCCACTTGGGGAATAGGGCTGAGTGTGGAGCAGAAGCGAGCTTCCCGTCAGCTGGGATTCAGCCATATGGTGCAGAACAACAAACTTAGGCAATTTCAGTTTCAACTTAATGAGAAGTTTGTCTTCCGGAGTAGTTAGACTGTACAAGTTTTCGGGAGTTTTGCATCAGGATGCATGTTTCACAGTGGAGCTGATCAGACCTGAGTTTGAATCCTTGCTCAACCATCTGGGGTATGACTGACCCTACCCAAGTGTGCTTTGCTTTATCTCTAAGCTTTAGCTTCTACATGTATGAAACAAAGAAAGGTGACCAAAATAAAGAATGGAAGTAAGGATGGATGAATATAATAAGAAACAAATGTAAATAAATCAGTTTTTATTCAAGTGGGAAGACTCAGTAGACCGTAAAGAATAACCCTAAAAAAAGAATGCCTCTTGAGTTTAGTAGCTTAACTCTTGAGCTCAAAGTATTCACTTAAATTCTCTGGATAATCATACCCACCTAGTACCCTAAGCACCCTCAAAGGACCTAGAATAGTATGGTTCTTGAATTGTATGGCGAAAGGACTGGTGGTAGTCATGCCTCATGAAGAATGCTTTAGTTGTCTGGAAACTTATCCTGGAAGAGATGGGGGACTCAATGCAGGCAGATTATAGTTATGGATCACCCCTATATGCACGCCTTTCCTTGAGAAAAGAAAGCACTTAAGAGCCACCTAGTTAAGTGGTTGAGAGCACAGGTTTAATCTTGGTCTCTGTCATTTGTTACACGGTGCCCTTGGTCCTGTCACTTCACCTTTCTAAAAAGCCTTGTACTCTGTGACATAGTGAAATACCTGCCTGGCTCACAGTCATTATAATGGGGATAACTGGGCAGTACGTTGTGTGCAGTGAATAGCACAATGTGAGGTACCCAGTGAGCACTTAGGACATGCGAACTGCTGTGTTGCTGATGGTTTCTATTGGTCCGCGTGGGCTTCATGGGACCCATCAGTCCTACCATTTTACTCAGCCCTTATGTGTTCATGAAAGAAGGTCCTCATGGAGAAATTGGCTCAGGACCTATAGGAGTGTTCATATATCAGGTAGGTTCTGGACAAGTGAACTTCCTGGACACAGCTAGGGCCAGAACAGAATACACCTGTACAGGCCAGGAAGCATTACACTCACTGCCCATTTCTTCCTGGTGCATGTAAGCCTGGCCTTGCTGGCCTGTGCCTTCTCAACTTGGACTCGGCTAATAGAAGGATTGAAGGATTGGGTTGAATTCTTAGAATTGTAGAGTCCCTCCCTCCACTCACTAAGACTGTGGCTCTCATAGTGTGGATAGGAGCATCAGCTATGATTTTCTCATTTGTCGTGCAGCCCCACCCCAGACCTTCTAAATCAGAAATTGGGAGAGGTGGCCCAGCAGGCTGGGTTGGAACAGCCCTTCAGGTGACTGATGGGTGCTCAAGTCTGTGAACCCCTGAACTAGGCCCGTCACAACTTGGCCACAGGTTTGCTGCTGGCTTTCGATTGAGTTCAGGCTCAGCTTTTACAACTTTGTTCAAGAAAAGCTACAAAATAAGTATAGCTAACACACTACTCAGTGCAGGATGCCAAATCCACCCTATAGGGTCCCTGCTTATCACCTTGATTTATAAAGGAACAAGCGGAGGCACCTCCGGCCCTGAGTTCCACAGGCAGGAACTGGTGGAATCAGGCTCTGGATCCAGACTGTCTTACCCACCGCATTCAGTGGCCTCTTTGACAGTGACCTTCAGAATCTACATTCCACAGCACACTGGCATCACAATGAGAGGGAAGGAACGGGGCAATAGCTACCTGCCTGTTCCTCTCCTTTCTGCCTTCTGAAAACTGCTGTTCCCACAGTTCTCCCATGGCTGCTTGCCTCTCCGATTCCTTCACTGACCCTTCTTTCACCGAGTAAATGACGTGGGATTCACACTTGGTATCACGTGTAGACTCCCCCAGGGCTCAGTCCTTGTTTTTTCTCTTTCCACATTTCTATGGGAAATAGCAGTTATATGCGGTTTCAACATTTGCTCTTTTCAGGTGACCCACAAAACTGCGTTTACCTTCTCAATTCTTGTTCCAAATTCCCAGATGACCTGGACTTTCCTGCAATACTTTCTTTCTATCACCTCCTGAACATATGTCTCCCCACCAATTCCCTGCCTTCCCAGAGCCCACTCCCCTGATTCTCCACGTGGGGCCCCCATTCCCCGAGTCGTGGATGCCTTGTTTGACTCAGGGACCAGACCCTGTTGTTTGTCATACGGGCATGAATGGCAGTTTTGGGTTTTCCACATTACAACAGGTCTGACACAGAAAATTTAAGTTTGTAGTTAGGCCCATCCATGTACGTGCCAAAAAAGGTATAAAATGAATGTGCAGGATGAGGTGTGATATAGTTGAACTTTAATTACAGAACAAAATTATTAAATATTGTACAGGAACGGTCTTTTAAAAAGGGGCAAGAAACTAGGCAACATAAGCACCAGCACATCTGAAAGGCATCATGGTGGAGACAGCAGGGAAAACATAACTTCGGTTTTCATTAATGGCCAATTTTCTTGAACAATGAATTGAACACATAGCATTTATAAACAAAGCTTAATTATAAGGTGTTATTTTAATTGTTAATTAGGTCTATTCATATTCTAGATTAGTTTTTTTTTTTTTAAATATGTCCTCTAGATGCTACTTGGTGCTAATTATCCGAGTTACATTATTATCAACTGAAAAACATTTTTAATTAAGTCTAAAGCCATTTAAATTAGCATAAGATTTGTAGAAATTTAAATGTGATCTGATGCTTTTTTTTTTTTTTTTTTTTTTTAGAAAGGCATCAGATGATACATTTAGCCTTTTGAATTAGTTTTTGATGAAATGCTCTACTGCAACTTGGCAGTTGATAATTATGATGGGGTGTTCTCAGTAGTGTTCATTCATTAACTGTGATATATTTGTGTGTATATATATATATATATCACCATATATATATATATATTTATATATAACGCTCCAAATCACTGCTCTGGGCATCATGGACATACAGAGATGAAAATCAGTGCTCTCTCTATCAAGGAGCTATCTTTCTAATCAGGAAGATGACCAACACAACTACAGATATCTGAAAGCCCGAGCAGAAAACAGGCTGCTTAGTAGGATAAAACAAAGTGACTGAGAATTCCGAATCCAGCTGCTATGAGGTGATGTCCAAGAGAGTATAGAGAGCTTCTTAAGTGGAGGGCACAAATGAACTAGGTTTGAGCATGAATTAGGGGGAAGACAGAGAAAGTGGTTTAAATGATGTGAAAGCCACAGGAGGGGACATTTATTACCTCATGTGATAGAGAAATTCTGCAGTAGGTGGCTTAGACTTAGTGGCTCAAATAATTTGACCAAAATGCAGTCTCTCTCTTTCTCCTACCATCTCCCAGCTCTGTCTTCCAATTTTGTTGGTGAGCAGAAAGTGCTTTTCTTCTTAATGCAAATCCAATGAAGTCCTGGATTTTCCTCCGACTGGACTGACTTGGGCCATATACCCATCTCGGAACGAGTTGTGACCTGGATGATCGAATATGGTCATTAATAAGGCAACCAGGGTCATAGCGCCCCTGCTGGAGCCTGAAACATTGCTGGAGGTGAAGATAACAAAGCTGAAGCTGCCCTACTTTGGGCACATCATAAGAAGGCAGGGTTCTTTGGGAATGACAATAATGCTGGGAAAAATAGGAGGCAGTAGGAGAATAGAAAGACCAAAGATGAGATAGGTTGACTTCATAAAAGCCCTAGACTTCAGTCTACAAGAGCTGAGCAGGGCTATTGAGGACAGGACATGGTAGACACCACTTTTTCATAGGGTTGCCAAAAGCCAGACCTGACTCAACAGCATTAGCACACACAGACCTAAGACTAGAAACAACTGAGATATAGAGGGGTAGTTGTCAAAAGGAAAATTGGGGTATTATTACCAGGAGAGGGAATGGATGCTGGGCAAAGATAAATAAAAAATATTTATTATATTAATTCAAGTTCAGATCATGGAAAACATGACCTCAAAACATGAGACTGTGGATCCCAAGACTGTGAAGTCTCTTGGTAGAAGATGCTTTGTAAGTTCTGTCCTTCTTGCTCAGCTCCCTTCCTTTGTGACCAACATACTTTCACATCCTTGCGTTTTCTCCATACTCTCCCCTCTACATAGAATCTTCTTTTGCAGTCTGTAGATAAAAGATCTCTTTCTTTATGGCTTAGATATCACTTCACCAAAGAGGTCCTGACCACCGTACAAAGGTAGCATGTTGCCACTGTCACTGTCTGTACCGGCAACCAGCAAACCATGGCTTGTGGGCTGGATCAGGCCAAGACCACCGCCTGCTGTGCTCTCCTGCACTCCCTGCAGTTGCTTCCACCCGCTAGAATGGCAGAGTTGAGTAGCTGAGACAAGTCACGTGGCCCACAGGCCTAAAATACTTAGGATTTGGCACATTATGGAAAAAGTCTGTTGATCCATAGTCTGTACCTTTTTTCTCCTTTACTCCTCTTCAGAGAAGATATCACAACATGACATTATGTGTAAACGTACAGATGTTTATTTTCATCCTCTCCTCATTAGAATGGAACTTCTATTCTCGAGAACCTAGAACAGTGTCTGATGCATAGCAAGTGCTCAGTGGTATTTGCTGCGTGAGAGGCTGGAACCATTGTAGGCACTGGAATGTTTTATAACCGATCTGATGGTGTGGAGGAAAGGAGGGAGGGAGACTGTGACCCCAACTGAAGAGAACTCTATAATACTTTTGTTGAGGACTCACCAGGATTTAAATGAGTATAGAAAGAAAAAAGAAAACAAATGGGGAAGATCATCTTGAAGCAGAACTAACAGAACCTGGTAACTCACCGGGTGTGGAGGGTCAAGAGAGGGAAGCGTGGATGTCTCTGGTGTGGTGCACCTTGTCAGTCAGACAGGTATGATGCCGTGAATAGAAACTTAGGAGCAGCCGTAGGTTTGAGATCAGAGGTAAATAATTCAGCATTAGATGCCCTTGCCTTGCTGCCTGGCCAAGTGCCCACAGGGCAACGCCACCCAAAAGCCCATGAGCGATGCCCAGCTCAGCGGAGGGGCCAGGAGGCATCCATGTAGATTGAGTAGATGGGCTTTAGTGAAGAGAAGGCATAGAGGGGCATCCTGGGGCGAGACTTCCAGGAACTTAGGCAGTGGAGCATTACCCAGTGCCTCCAGCCCATCTCTTTCTCAGAAGGAAGCTCCCAGCGGCCTTCCCCAGCCTGTGACTGCCCTCCTGGAGGTGTGCAGGGAAGTGGAGGGCCCTCTCCCATGCCCTCCTGCTTTTCATCATCCACTCTGCCTTTTGCAGGAAAAGGAATTCAGAGGCTTCAGAATGTGACAAAACTGGGTTCCATCATCCTACCAGCCACCAGCATGTGGGCCACTTTACCTCATCACTTAGGTAGTACGTGTAGGTTCTAAATAAACAAACTTCTCCCCCTTCACTTTATTCCCTTCACTTTATTCTCTTCTCCTCTTTTTTTTTTTCTTCTTCTTCTTTTTTTAATCCTTACCCTAGCGTACGCTTACTGATGTTAGAGAGAGAACGGGGTTGGGGAGGGGGTGAGAAACATCAATTGCTTTCCTCCCATACGTGCCCACCTGGGGATTTGAACCTGTAACCTAGGTACGTGCTCTGACCAGGAATTGAATCTGCAGCCTTTAGTGTAGGGGACGATGCTCCAACCAACTGAGCCACCCAGCCAGAGCTCTTTCTTTCGGTAGCATCTCGTCAGTAAGTGGAAGGAAGCACAAGAAAAGGTGAAGGAAGAGAGTAAAAAGTGGAACACAGGTCCTCTAACATGGTGGCAAAAACTGAATAATTGAGACATTGATCCTTGGGAGCTGAGAACTTACCCATCTAATGGGAACATTTGAGTAAGAAATCAGAGTAGCCTGAACTGGGCCTCCTGCTCTCTACTATCATTGCAGAGAAAATCAGCTGGGAATTCAACTGTTTCAAAAAGAATTGCCAGTCATAGAGTTCTTCTCTGGCACCTCATTCCAGAGTTGGTTTATTGTTTACCGGAATAACACATGAGATCGTAACGATACATTTTTCCATAAGTAATGGAAGTAAGGAAGCTGAGTATAAAAGGCTCAGATTAAAAGCCCCAACCTTAATAAACCAGAGAGATGTGTAATGAGGAAAGGCACAATTCGACAACAGAGAAATGATAATGGAGTTTTACCTGAAAGGCTTTCGGGAGTGCAACTCCCATCAATCTCCAGAAAATAAAAGTGAGCCAGTCCAAAAGCCTAGGTGATTCTGCTGCCTAGTTTTCTGCACTCACCTACCCGTGAGCCCCGAAGCCCCAGAGACTCCATTCGTGCAGGAGGAAAAGGCATTGGCTGGGCCCCACACACCCTCCCCTTTGGCGAGAGGGAGACGTGATCTTCAGCACCATGGATTCTCCTTCTGTGTAAACATCCCCAGCTGTTCCTGCAGCCTTACCTTAGCAGACCTCTCAGTGGCGGAGCCATTGGTTCCCTCAGTCACATGTGGGGAGAAGAAAAGCCAGTTGGGGACATTCCTCAGCTTTCCAGATTGATTAAAAGTTGATGAGGATCACAATTTGGCTGCTTTGAAATGAAGCAATTCCAGCAGTTAGCAAGGAAGGGATATGTTTCTGGTTCTTTTGTTTGTGGAACCGACAGGACTTTAATTTCTCTATCAAGCTACAGCTAATGTGCTTTCAGGCATCTGTTGGTTGGTTTTTTATCACCAAAGTTTTCTTCTTGCCCGTTAATACCAAGAACAGAGTATTTTCAGACAAGGAGATAAACTTCTGCCCAGCCATCCATCTTCAGTGTTGGTAGGCTTTCCCTATAGTCTAGCTACAATATTTCTTTTCTCATTAATTACGTTCACTGTTGCAAAATACCCCTAGGAAAGGGAAAAGTCACCTGAGTTGACTTTTTTCCTTTCTTTCTTCCCAGCAGAGGCTAAGGGGAATGTTGCTATTCCACAGTGACTCTAGGAATTTAATGAGATGACAACATGAATAAGAAACTCTCAGTGGGCAGACTAGGGAAGGAAATTAACTTTATTCCCCTTTATTGGAGAGACTAGAATTGAATTCTGCTTCGTTGAGTGGGAGAAAAGAGCACTAAAAGACTCCCTTTAGCTCTGTGTGCTTTCCCTCCCACCTTGCTCTAGGCTCTGCCATGCACTTCCCTTCTCATCTTACCTCCTTTTGCTCCCTGGCTTCCCTAAAAATAGTGGGAGATAGAAATAGGAAATAGGAGACCAAGCCTGGGAAGGGGGCCCTGGAGAAACGTCCTGGGGGCAGAGGTGGACTGAGCAGGTGGAAAGAAGTAAGCCAGTAACAGGAAGTGGGATGAGCAGCCATTGCTTCTCCAACAAGTAAGTTCTGCGAATTTGTGTTTTGGGGAGGAGACCATCATTAGTGGCACAGAGCAAACAGGAACTGCTTACTTCCCGGAAAGCCTCCTGGTTGGGCTGGACCCTGGAGGGGCTTCTGCAGGGTGCGGCTGAGATGTTCATGGGAATAATTGATGCCATTTTGATGCTGTTAAGCCAGAGAACAATCAAGTGAGGTTAGGCACTTAGTAGCTATGAGTCAAGGGTCAGAAAACAAAGACAGTGAGTCGCAGCAGCAGGAGGGCTCTTGGCAGTATTGAAGCCCTGGTGCACAGGCGGTTCTCACTTAAAAAGAAATTCAGTACATTCAGCAAGTATTAATTGATCGCTGACAGTGGCCAACTGCTGTGCTGACCAAAGGGACAGGGCTGCAGGGGGGGTTGGGGGGCGGGGCAGGGCTGCCTTCCTGGAATCCACCACCAAGCAAGAAGGATGTTTTAAACATTTACATGAGGAAAAAAATGTGCCTTCGCATGGGGAAGTACAACACATCAGGCAAGCATAAAATGGGACTTCCACCTGGTTTTTCAACTAAGGGAAGTTTTCTCCAAGGAAAGGATCATGGCGTTGAGGCTGAAAGGGTAGAGGAGTCAGTGAAGGAAAAGGGGAGCTGGAGGAGCTGGTGGAGCGTGTGTTCAAGGGCCTGGGTGAGGGGATCTTCTGGAAAACAGAATGCTCAGCACAGCCTGGTGGAGGCCACGGCGCTGAGTGCCCAGACGTGGAAAGAGACAGGCCGTAATTACAGTGGTTGACACTTATTGAATACTTATTCTATACTGGGCACTGTTCACATCTCTTTCCATGTGTTAATTCAATCCTCACAGCAGCCCTCTGGGATAAGCTTTATTATTCTGCTCCTTTTAATCTGAGCAAACTGACGGGTAGAGAGCTGAGTTCCCCGAGGAGGTTAGGAGCAAGTTACAGAGTGGAAGTGAGGTACCCAGGTGACCACACCGTAGAGCCTGTATGCTGTTTGTTTTTTATAACACCTTTGAGATATAATTCACATATCAACAATCTATCCATTTAAAGTTGGAAATCCAGGCTTTTAATACAAAGAGCCTATGCTTTTACCACATACAGTCGAAAATATACAAACACACGTAGCTACAAATATACACATACACTTTGCTACAAATGCACATACACAATTCTATAGTATATGTTTTAGATGTAAGTATAGTATATGTATTTGTTCACTATGTCATGTGTGTATGCTATACTATAACTATTACATGTGACATAAATACACAGGTTTCATGTATACATATATATATTCATATATATGAATCATTATGGATATGTGTGTAGATGAATCTATTGTAAAATCAAATAGTAGTAGACACTGTGTACCATATTAATGTGTTTAGACTTAAGGGTACTAGAGAGACATTGAAGGGCTTCAAACTCTGGAGGGACAAGATCTGATCTGTGAGGGGGATCAGCCAGAGAGTGGGTTGGACAAATCCACTAATCATGGGACCAAATGCACACATGGGGGCTATGCTTGCTTGTTTACTTTTAAAAGGCATTTGAGCCCTGGCTGGTAGCACAGTGGATAAGGCACCAGCCTATGAACCCAAAGGTCGCTGGTTCAATTCCCAGCCAGGGCACATAACCAGGTTGCAAGTCAGGTCTCCAGCCAGATCCGTAGCTGGAGGCAGGTGAAAGGCAACCATATATTGATGTTTCTCTCCCTCTCTGCCTCCCTCCCTTCCCCTCTCTCTAAAAATAAAGAAAATCTTTTTTAAATTTTTTTCTTTAAAGGCACTCCAAAGAGGAAGTTAGCCAGCCCGTTCTGCAAGCCTGGCGGTGCCCACAGGGGCTCACGTTGGCCTGTTACTCTCAGTCCCGAGGAAACAGGCTGAGCCTGTGAGGATCATCCCAGTGCGCCAGTGAGAGCTGAATGCAGGGCACTGTTCTCCCCACTGATGGGGCTGGTCAGAGGTCAGAGGGCATTTACAGCACCAGCATCATAGCCTTGGGAAAGAAGAGATTGCATTTAACCAAACCCAGGAGAGAGCTGATATGAAATCAGTATGCAGGTGCCTGTGAGCTATGGGGGAAGATAATGTACTTCCCTCCCTTGGCTGTTAAATGCATCTCAGCTGCCCGGAAAATGACTTTCCCTTTCCACTTCCTGTCTGTCCTGGTTCCTGGGGTTCCTGGGGAGTGCTCAGGCTCTCGCTCTGTGGCGTGTTGGATGAGGGCCTCCCTTGGAGAGCCTGAGCGAGTTCCCCCAGCCCGATTCTCCCTCCCAGGACTCGGGAAATGTATCTCTCCTCAGCACATTCCCATCGGAGACTTTTGGTGGAATAAGGAAAGGCGCCAGGCCCTTGGATGTGTAAGGCGTGGCCTCTCCCTGCCTTTGGGAATGTAAGCTGTGAGAAATGGACTGGAGGAACTCATGGGCAAAGCCAGGCTCCCTAAAAGAGGCTCAGAGCCTGGGGGCCACAGGGACTCCAATGAGAGGCCTTCTCTGAGACCCAGAGATCTGTTACCCTCGGAGGATTTCTCTGGGTGAGGACAGGGGAAACTGTCCCCTTGGAAGGAGGTGACCACAAAAACCTCTCTTACTGCGGGGCTATCACCTGGTAACTGAACTTCAGAACTTCATTGTAAAAGTACAGTCCTGCCCCCTGAACAGTTGAGGGATAAAAATGAATCTTGGAATTGGGGTGGAATGAACTGGTTTTTAAAATGATCGCTTTCCTCTTTCTCTCCCGCTTTCTTCCTTCCCTCTTTTCCTCACTTCCTCCCATGATTCTGAGACTGAACAACACTGAGAAGCCAGGTTGGGGACATTGTGCTACCACATCACAGGTGGGCTAGTGCACAGGAGTACATGGAATCCTAGAAAACCACGTGTAATCGCCTTCTGTAACGTAGCATTGAATTAGATCAGAGTACGTGCACCCTTTGTTGCTGTCATCTGTGGGGGACCCTTGACCTTCCCAGGCAGCTTGTGCTAGGGGAGAGAAGGTTGACCAATGTCTGATTGACAAACGCCTCGATGGCCCACCCCCAAAGGTTTTTATTGATTACACAAGGTTGGGAATGCACATACACACCACAAATCATTACCACAGAAGAGTACTCAAAAGAAAGAAAGTCGTTGAGTTTAGGTAACAATAGAAGGAATGCACCAATCCACTTCAGGCTATGATTTGTTAGACAAGGTGACTTCAAGAACTCTAGGTGGCCCATAAAATTTTAGGGAGGGTGAGATTACATGTGGTTAAGGTTGAATGTCTACTGCGTGTGCAATACACAAGTCAAGGAAATTTAGGTCACAGGGCAGACTTCAAAGGACATATGGAATATTCCCAAAGCCAGATTCTTACTCGGGGCCCCCCTTGGAGCATCAGGGCCTGTATGCACCCAGCTAGTAGGGGAGGGTATTAGGATGCAGTAGGACCAGACAGTGGTTCTCAGCATGAGCAGTGTGGTCCCCCAGGGGATACTTGGCAAGGTCTAGGGATATATGATTGCCACAACTTGGCGAGGGATGGAGGGTGTTGCTCCCGGCATCTAACAGGTAGAGGTCAAGGGTGCTGCCCAACATGCTACGATGCACAAGACAGGCCCCACAGCAAAGAATTATTTGACCCCAAATGTTAATATTAAGTTTGAGAAGCCCTGGACCGGAGGGAAGGTGCACAAAACACTGCGTGAAATCCCACTGTAAAGACACTCATGTGTCTCTGGTTCTGCGCCCTCATCCGCTGGGAAGGCTGTGTGTCCTTTCTGAGTTCTTCAGGTTAAAGGTTACACTCCAAGCCCCTCCATGGTGCCCAGTGCCTGGCCATATAATCAGTTGCAGCAGGGTAAGGGGTGACCCTGCTGTTTCTCTAGCTTGGGACTTGCCCCAAAGTAGTGACAGAAGCAGGAACTCAAATCAAGATAGGAGTTCTGCAGGAGAGAGCTGTTTCAAACGGGGCAAACAGAAGAGATACAGGGAGAGTTTTGAATCTCCGTTTCCCATTCAGAGCAGTCCGATTGCCTACTTTTGTCTGTGATGTAAAGAATGTAGTATCCTGGGCAGGATATTTCCAGTGGGAAGTTCACTTTCTTGATCCAGCAAAAATTATGCCTGCCACATTGGATGGCTATCCATTCCCTATTTTATATAATCCTGTAGTTAAAATAGACCTTAAAGGGCCTTTATGACATCGCCAACATTTGTTAAACACCTAGTAGGTCTTTAGCGTTGCTTTGTACCCTTCACATTTATTACATTGCTTTTATGTGTCCCCCACACTCCTTTCCTGTGGGAACCTGTGTTCTTTCCTTGTTTACAAAATCCTATTCTTACTGGGGCAAAGGATAGGCAGCACCTGACACCCCAAGCATTAAAAATGGCAACTGCTGAGATGTGTGTTAGGTGTTAGAAGCACTCTAATGAACCACTGCAGTAACCCAGGAATGATCTTGTAGTTGGATCTACATCTTTAAAAGTCTGAGTTGTGCCAAAAATCAGTGGCATTTCCTTTACCTCCTTTAAGGCGGATTTGGCTCAATCCTGAAATGATTCCTCAAGCTACCAATTGCCCAGCGAGAGCATGGTTTCTAGGGTGTACCTGAGCCTCTCAAAGTCCTTTCCTCTAATGGCTTAGGGGGTTGTCAGCTTCATCAATTTAGTGAGCCTTCTCCTTGGCCTGTTTTTACTTGTCACAAAAACCTGGAAGGAATTTTCACATTGCCTGAGTAAAAGAGTCAGAGCAAAGTGAAACTGGGTTTATTGATTTGTTAGTGTCCAGTGTCCCTAAAGATGGACCTTAGAATGGGGCTTCTAGGACACCATGAAAACAGAAACAGAAATCGTTTAGCAGGCCTGGATAGAGGTCTTGCCTTTACTCTTAAATTACTCATACGTATTTTGCGAATCTATCTTTAAAGGGGACAGTTTTTAAAGATGAAGAGCGAGTCTGTTTGGTCTAGGAAGATTTCTGGAGCGCTACCATTCATCACTAGCTTTTGTATTTTGCTGTGTAGGTTAAAAGGCTCATTCACCTCTAATTTGGTCTTCATGATAAACCTGAGCCATATATTGGCCAGTGAATTGTGCTTATTTTATAGATACAGAAACTAAGCCCAGGATGGGTGGGGAGGGGGACAGAGTGGAGCAAAAAGGGATGGATGTAATACAACAACAATAAAATTAAATTTAAAAAAGAATGAAGAAACTAAGCCCAGAATAGGTAAAAGACTTAGAGTCAAATAGTAAATTTGGTGGGTAATCCAAGATGAGAACCTGATTTGTTTGAACATATGAACAATATTAACATATTCTACAATATGTAATAGAAAAAGCAAGGCAGTGAGGTAAAAGACCCAAATTCAAGCCCAGGCGGTGGCACAGTGGATAATATGCCAGCCTGTGAACCCAAAGGTCACTGGTTCAATTCCCAGCCAGGGCACATAACCAAGTTGCAAGCCAGGTCTCCAGCCAGGTTTATTGCTGGAGGCAGGTGAAAGGCAACCATACATGGATGTCTGTCTCCCTCTCTGCCTCTCTCCCTTCCCCTCTCTCTAAAAGTAATAAATAAAATCTTTTTAAAACTAAAAAAACAAACAAAAACCCCCAGGTTCTGGGGTGAACACTGCTCCAAGTTCAAGAGGTGTCACAGCTTGGTCAAGTAGAGAACCAAAGTTGGTATGTGTTTTATCACCTACACAGATAACGTGATGAGCCATGGCAACTTGTTCAGTTCACAGAATGCAGGATGTGGAGATACTTTGGAAGTTAAGGTAGAAAGTGTATGTCTTGGGAATGTCTTGAGCCAGCTTCAGCATCCCACTGATAACTTCTCGTTCAGAGCAGCAGCCCCCAACCCATTTGGCACCAGAGACCTGTTTCATGGAAAACAACTTTTCCATGGACCTGGGTCAGGAGATAGTTTTGGGATGATTCAAGCACATTATATTCAAGCTCACCTCTTGCAGTGCAGCCCGGTTCCTAATAGGCCTAGAGCAGCACTGGTCCGTGGCCCAGAGGTAGTGGACCCCTGATGGAGAGAATGCATGTCTTCCTGTGTAGGAGTTCCAACAGTTATCTTCCGCTTCTGATTAGAGCTCGGTCTAGGGCTCACTGTACAAGTAAGAGATAGTGAAGGAGTCATTGCGCTCAAGCATCCTTGCGAGCTTAAAGCTGATTCACATTTGAGCAGAAAGCATCATCATGCCAGCTTTTATCTTCTCCTTTTACCATCCTAATCATCAAACCACAGAACAGAGACAACTACAATATTCAGAAGTGGTTTACTCAGTGAGGAAGCTGCACTCAGACACCACCTGGATTCATAGACAGAGCAGGGAGATACATGTCCTTGTGAATGAACCACAGGACAGTCTTCAGTGGAAGTCACCTTCCACACCTCAGTCAGAGCTCAGGATCAAATCCTGGTGTCATATCATACTATTGTTCACCATTATATCTCTGGTTCCTAGGGCGTTGCCCAATCCACAGCAGGCACTAAAGAAATATTTACTGAAGGGAGAAATAAAGGTATAAACTAACAAACAAAATGAAAAATCCACCTGGCCCAGCCCAAGGACGACAATATGTTCATAAGATATTCTGAGCAGTAACTGAATAGGTCCCCCCAGAGACTGAGCTATAGACCAAATTTTAAATAATGGGAAGTGGCTGATCTACTTACTACTACCTTGAAAGCTGAAACATTTTCATAATGGATTAGGAAGACATTTTTCAGGATAGCCTGGTAATTCATCTTTATTTCCTTGTATACATAGCGTATTCCATTTAAACAAGAGATGCTAATGCATTTATATTAAAGCACATGGATTTACAGCCTGGGATAAATTATATTCATAGATCGTACACCTTAATCCTGTTTAGGAAAAGGGAAGAATCAACTGGCATCAAATTAGTATTGATTAACCGTCACTTGGATTGACAAAGCAGCACCCGATACATTTAGCAAATACCCAAATCGAGCTATAAAGCTTGGCAGATTTGGATTTTGACACTTGCCTTTCTTTCTTTTATTTATTTTTTCTTCTTCAGAAGATAATCAGTTCGATACCTAAGAACATGCTCATTGGCACAGAATAATTCAGACCTCACAGACACCACTGTTTTCTTACTATGTGATGTTGGCACTGGATATAGGAAAAAATATATAAAAAGCTCACAAAGTATGCTTGGCCCTGGCTTGTTAAAAGAAGGGGAGGTAGAGGGTGGATATATAAGAGAGAAACAGAGAGAGGGCTACTAAATGCCCTCGAATGTGTCTTACAGATACTCACACTGGAAGGGCACTTCTGAGCATTCTGACTCTCACAGCTCTCGTCTGCTGCTGGAAATTGACTGGCGCTGTTGCCTTGCGGATTTCCCTTTTGTATTGAGCAGCTGTCTTAAGTAGAGTTGTATAGGAATAATGGTCTCTCTCCAAAGACTGACTATGTGTGGGCTTCAGAGACGAGTTCTCCTTGCATTAGTGATACAGAGTTTCCAAGGCAGACAGTCATAAGGTAAGGCTCCTCCAGCCCACCAGGGAAATAATGCATTTCTTCCAAGTGTTTCCAATTGTAAGGGACAGAAAGCAAAAGGAATCAAGCTGAGGCAAAAAAGGATTTAAAGAAGATGGGAACTTGGTCACTCATTTTTTTTTTTAACTGACATTATTTTTATTTTCAAGATTTTATTATTTTTCAGATAGAGGGGAAGGGAGAGAGGCAGAGAGGCAGAGAGGGAGACAGACATCAATATATGGTTGCCTTTCACCTGCCTCCAGCTACGGAGCTGACTGGAGACCTGACTTGCAACCTGGTTATGTGCCCTGACCGGGAATCAAACCAGCGACCTTTGGGTTCGCAGGCCAGCACCCTATCCACTGGCCACCAGCCAGGGCAGTTGGTCACTCATTTAATTGAACGTTCTCTGTATGGCAAATTCTGGTGTATTGAACATTTCTGCTCCTACACAGGTTTCCTCAGGCAGATCCTTGGTGGACATTATCTCAGAAGGATACAGGGACCCCCTTGTCCGGATAGCCACAGCCGTCTTTGAAAAGGACGGATTGGCTGCGCTGAGGTCACCTGCTCTTGGAGCGGTCACTGTTCCTGGGAAACTGGGTATTCTGATTGGCCAGCTAAGTCGCATTC
This sequence comes from Noctilio leporinus, assembly GCA_004026585.1. Lineage (NCBI taxonomy): Eukaryota > Metazoa > Chordata > Mammalia > Chiroptera > Noctilionidae > Noctilio > Noctilio leporinus. Next base: position 108,137 of record PVIW01002415.1, read on the forward strand.
CTGCTGTGTGTTTGCGGGGTGTGGGGTGTGGACACGTGGTTCTCAGCCCCAGTGAGTTTCTCCAAAGCAAGTCACAGTCCTGGTATGGAAAGGGGAGTGAGGGGTGTTAGTCAGGCAGAGACATCACCGCGGTTCAACCTTCTTCCCTTTGCCCCATGTGCAGATGTGACGTCTTAGTTTGAAGTTCTTTCTTCAGACTTGGTTTCTTGTCAAGTCGCAAAGATCTGTGATGAAGAACGCATTTGAAAAAGAATCCTTGTATTGTTTGTTTTGCTCTTGTCTTTTCTCTATAGTTAGAGTCTCTAATCCGCATTTGAGTTCCAAGCCAGGGTTTGATGCCTGATACAAAACATCAGAGGCCGAGGGAAATGGGAGGTCGGACCTGTGACAGTCGCCACAGCTCGGGCTGAGTAGAGCCAAGTAAGGGCACTGGGAAAGCCCCACCTCCGTGCACCGAAGAGCTGCCCCACAGTGGCTTCCCGTCAAAGAGGCCAAACTCCCTGAAGGCTGCTGATCTGCGTTCAGTCCAGCAGTACGGGACCTGCAGAGTGAAATGCCTGGAAAGCAGGTGTTGCCTAAGCCTTGTTTCTCAAGTCATAGGGGTTTCATGAGATGAAGGGACTGTGTGTGTAAAAGCACTTAGCACGATCTCAGTGTTAGTTGTCACCGTCCATTACCTGTCGCTCCTCAGCACTGCCCTCCGTGCCGTGTAGTTTCAGCTCTCAGGTTGGAGTCTGTCCAGGTAGCAGTGCAAACAGCCCACGTCTCGAGCAGAGAAGCCACTGTGAGTAGCATGTGCACCACCCAGCATTGGTACTCCTGGTGGTCTTTCCCTGGAGGAGGAGGTTTTCTTAGCGTGACTCATATCCCCAGACTCACAGGGGAAGAAATAGCACATTACTCAGCAGGGCGTTAACAGCGTGAGCTCCCTGGCGAGATTTGTCTGGGTTCAGATCCTGGCCCCGACACTCACTCTCTGTGGGACCTTTCTGTGCTTCAGTTATGTCTTCTAAAAATTGGGAGATTATAATGTATACCATATAGGGGTGTGGTGAGAAGTAAATGAGTTAATCCATGTGAAATGCTTAGAAAAATGCCTGGCAAATAGTAAGCACTTAATAGACATCAGCTATTAATATGACTCTAATTCCCCAAATGTGACTCTGAGGTGCCACATTAGTCTGGCAGGAAATTCTGTCTCCATCGTTATTGGGTTGATTAAGAATTAAGGAAGCATATGTGTTATAAAGAAAATACAGGCCAGCCTGCTGATCCTTGGTCCATAAGGATCACTTCTGATATCTTCATTTTTTTGGCCATGTGGTTGTTTAAGGTATGTTGACTTTCACTTTTCGTGTTCATAGAAGGGACCTAGGACTAGTTACTGTGGCTGTGGGACCCCGTGACAAGGGTCCTGCCTTCTAGGGCAGGGCACATCTGTGTCCTCCGCAAGTATGACATTCCCTTAGAGAGGACTTAAGTATGACACTCCCCTAGAGAGGACTTTAGTCCTCAAAGGACCTCAGCTCGCTCAATTCTTCTAAATCAGGGGTAAAATCTGCCCCTCTCCTTGGCTTCCTTCCAAGGTACTCCTGTCCCTCCCTCTCTGGGTAGGAGAGGGCCAGCACGTTCTCCACTGGGTTAGGACTTGACTTCGGGCAGCTCTGTTTTTGATCCACAGGGAGCCTTCCATCCTGAAACGAAAGTGCATTTTGCTCAGTGAAAGGAACAAAGCCCAAAAGTCTATACTGGGCCATTCTGTTCAGATGTCATTCTAGGCAAGGCAGCACAGGGCCTGAGAACAGTGGGAGCCTGGGCTGGAGGGGAGGAACCGATGACTTGGGATTTTCAGGGTGATAAAATTGTGCCTTTTGCTTATGGTGGTGGATACGTGACTCTGTATTTGTCAAAACCCATAAAATTACATACCACAAAGGATATGTTGTACTTTATGGAAACAGTCGGCAAGAGAATGCAAAGGGCCTGGCTGTTTGCTTGAAATGGAGGGCAGACAAAACTGTGGAGGGAACAAACACCAATCAACACTGTACACAATTACCAAAACACTGACAAAGCTAGAGAGGTGGGTTAGGTGTGATCGCATGACATTAAAGAGTGGAACCCTCTATTGTAGGAAACAGAACCTATCAAAGGTTGTAAACCAGACAGGAAACCTCTCCCACATGAGCTCTGGGGCAGTAGACCAGAGAGGTCACAGGAGAGTTCACAGTGGGAGACCACCACCCTAGAGCTATAGCTTAACCATTTGCTTTCCAGGGCAAAAAGTATAAGGCTCTCACAATGTAACACAGCTGATGCTGACCGGCTCAAACCTCTCCCCTCCAGAACTGCTTTTTCATTCTGAAGCTTTTCCCGTTTGTGTGAAATTAAATTAGGAACATCTAAGTTTGTGCTTAGCCATTTGTCTAGAAAAGCACAAGAATGCCCATGACATGGAGCTCACATGATGGTGACAGGAAGACATGCTCAATGGGTCATCTCACAGGCTAGTGCAAAGTGAGTGCTCGCCCAGGTCAGTTAAGTGTTACAGGAGCACAAAGGAAGGAGCAATGAGGGGCCAACCAAGGAAGGCTTCACAGTGGAGGTGGTATTTGAGCTGGGCCTTCAAGGATTCGATGTGCTGAAAAGGAGGTGGGAAAACTCAACCCTACTCAGCAATCGATAAAAAAAAATGCTTCAGCATAGTATAAAGGTACAGTAAGAGTGAGTTTCAACGTGTGGTCATTTGGCATAGGATAAAAAAGCTCTAGGTGATGATTATGACTCTCTTAAAGGGCCAGTTTGCTCCTTTCTCCTTGGCCTTGAGGAGGATGGTAGGGAACTTGAGGCAGGGCTAAGGAACAAAGTGCCTACAAGGTGCTTAAACAAATTCTATATAGAGGCCTATTTTTCCCCCATAAGAGGCCACATAAGAGATTGTAGCTAGTGGCTTAGTGGTGTTTGATCAGCATACCTGAAATTTTCCCTGGCCTTCATCTCATGATCTCAAGATGGCTTTTATAGCCTCATGTAGTAGGTTGACATTCCGGCAGGAATAAGGAAGAGCAGTGGATCTAGACACACCTGCACCTTCCTTTTATTGGACATAAAGCTCGCCCAGTGACCCTCCCCGGTAGACTTCTGCCTACATCTCATTGGACAAAATTGTCTCATATAGTCACCCCCAGCTTCCAGGGAGGCTGAGAAAATGCTGTTTAGTTGGCTACTTAGCTCTCATGAGCGATACTGGTATTTCGTTGGCAGAGAAAATGGATGTTCATAAGTAACCTATTGGCCGTACTAAGGAAAAAGCCAGTGGGTGAGATAAAAATCGTACCATCAAAATTGCCCTTTCAATCTCCTATAAAGTAGTCATTTTGAGGCTTGCTTTCATAATAAGATTGTATTCTGAAATTAAATCATGTAAGTGCTTTAATGCTTTGAGACATGCAGCACTTTTATTAAGATTTCAACTTGCCAGTTCTCACTTTTCAAGTCATCATCACCTACATCTCTTGTAAATGACTTTGTAAGTTCCTCCAATTATTTTGTAGACAGTGCTTCTCCATGGTCCTCAATTAATGTTTCAATTTCCCTCTCCATAGAAAGACATCACACCCCCGCCCGCTTAGCCACAGGAACAAAGTGTTCTGCTTCCTTTCCAATGACCAAGAAACCCTTAAAATCATGCGTGTGTTTTCTGCTGTCTCACCCACATCCGTTGACCGTCTGGGTCTTGATTGTTCTCACACGGAGAGACCCTTGAGAACTGCAGTCTTGACTAAGGAGGCCTTGTGCTCAGGGCTCCATCTAGCCCTCCCTCCCCCAGGGAAGACCGGGCAGAACTGAGGCTCTCCCTTACTAGTTTGCATTGTCCGTATTCCTTCCCTCCCTGGGCTCCCTGATTCTGGCCACCTGTTCCACAGAGACCTGGAGGGGAGTATGGGCAGAGCTTCATCCTCTTCACGGGACATGCAGTGCATTCTTCATCTTTGAGAACCAAGGTGTCTCCCTTGCATGCAGATCTGTTGAGGTTGAGCAGCCTTCTCGGCTCGTTGCTGATGCTGTTGTTCGTAGACCATCCTCTCTCAGTGGCTGCCTTGCCCCGGTAATGTTATACACAGCCGATGAGTTGAAGTTACTTGTGTTACTGTGTGGTTTTATTTACTATCAAAAATAATATAGTCATAAGAAACTGAAATGAGGTTGCTTGCTGCTTGGTTGATTCCTTTTAGTTTTTCCAGTTTGGGCTGAATGATAAACCGAGCATGAGTTCTGGTCTACTGGTTCCTAGAGTAGAGTTTGTTTAATTAAACTGCTTGTCTCTTCATGTCTCGCCAGAATTTTCTTATACGTGAATCTTAAATTGCTCTGTGGTTTCACATGCTACGCAAGTATTTAAAATGTGCATCTTGATGGTACAGCTGGTTCAGTTAAATTAAAAGGAAACTCACCTTATTTTATTCTTCTGTATTGTTAACATTCAGATATTTAATGATAATCCTTTTTCTTTCTGGCCTTATCATCTACCATTATAATCAATGTCATTTATTTTATTATAATAAATAATATCTATCATTTATTGAGAACTCTGATGTACCAAGCACACACATTACTACACACATACACACACACACATATGCACGCATGCACACATACACACAATATAGGTTCACTTAATCCTCACAACAACTTTATGACATAGAGAAGTGTTACTATACCTATTCCACAAAGCTGGAAACTGAGTCTAGAAGACCCTAAGTAACCTGCCCAATATCATATCCCCTTCACAATCTTCCTGTACAACCCTGAACTTGTTACGCTCACATGGTACATGTCTATCCAAGTCCCTAGCCTGATGAGCCCAAACATCCACATTATGTGTGCCTGCATCCAGGCTACTGCCCTCCTGGGCCTCTACCCAGCCTGTGCCATACAGCAGACTGGTACCCCTACAACCATATGGTTAGCTACCATAGCTGGGGCTTCAGTATCCAACATGAAATACCCAGTGCTCAGCTATCTGACTAGATTTCTCTTGTCAAGAAACTGGTGACTCTGGCCACAGCCACTTTTTCACTTTCCACGTACTGCTTTGCTTGCAAGAGTCTACCTCCTATGATGTAAATGGCTTCTATGTTGCTAAATGCCACAGTTTAAATCTCATTCCTACCTCTAAGCACCAATTAACATAGCTAATATAGGTAACCCCTCCCACTCCAGAGAAATACTTTATATTTTTGGCTTTCTTTGTTACCCCATTCCTGGTTTGTTTATTTGGTTTTTTTCTGACTCGTTAGCTACTTTTTTTCCATTTCTTTTGATAGCTCATCCTCCCATACCCAAATGTTAAATGTTACAGCCCCTTAAAATTCTGACTTGGCTCTCATATGTCACTGTGACTATCAGAGCCTATCACCTGTTCTCTTGGTTTCCGTGACTATCTATATGCCCATGACTCTCTACACTAGTGGTTTAGATCTTTACCTTGGTCGGCATGCCTGTGGTCCAGGTGCCCACATAAACATCTCAACCTGGGAACCCCACAGATAAATTAAACATAGGCAAAGTTGAACTGGTGGCCTCCCCACCAAAACCTGGACATCTCTTCCTTCCTCACCCATTATATTAAATTTATCACTTATTCTTTCAGCTCTATCTCCTCCACAGCTTTCACATTCACTCCTCCCATTTTTTTCAGCACAAGTTGTTTAGGAGATCATCATTTCTCACCTAGCTGACTAAAACCATCTGATTTCCATGCATTTGCCCTTGACCCCCCTGGTAATGCATTCTGGAGTGGAGTCAGGTCCTGTAGCTGTTGGAATTAACTTGGGTTGGAAATAACAGACAACCCAACAAACATTGGCTTAAACAAGCTAGGCATTTATTTTTATTATGTAATAAAAATATTGAACATAGGTTGTCTGGAACTGGTACCGTGTGTTAGCAACACTATAAAGGAACCAGATTCCTTCTATCCAGCAATAGCTATCAAAAAGTTCTGTCAAACTTGAACATGGCCTGCATGTTTCTTCATGAGCTTGCCCCTAACTTCCTCACCAGTCTCATCTCATGCCAGCCTTGCTCCTTCTGTTCCAGCTACACCAATCTCCATGCTGTTCCTTAAAGGCAGCGTGCTGCCTCTTGTCCCAAGGTTCCCACAGGTACTCTTTTTTGATGTGTTCTCTCCACCTAAACTCCTTGCCTAACACCTCTTGTCAGATCTCAACTTAAGGCCTTATCCCCAAAGAAGCCTTTGCAGATCTTCCCATGCAAGGGCAAGCCCCCTACTCCGTGCTCCATCAGCTAACTATCTAAACGTCATAGCATTTACAACAGTGTTTCTCAGCTTTTCTGTATTAGGGCTTTTCTAAGAAATCATTCCATGCTCCTTTTAATTACTCCCACCCAATAAAGTTTTAGTATCACAGAGCTATTTATATTTACTTATTATCTGTTTATCTGTTCTTTACACATCAATAGAGCAAGATTTCTTTTGCTGTCCAAATTTGTAGCCTTAGTCATATCACCCCCACCGAGAATGAGTGATTTATAATAATTGTTATGAAAAATCAATTTAAATGTGATCTCTAAATCTGTCTATCTAGCTGTAATAAAACACCCTCAGGGCACGGATCAGCTCTTCACACTGAATATTGCCTTGGCACTGTGCTGTGCACATAATAGGTAATTATTAAATATTTACAGACCAAAAATGTTACAAAATCTGAAATGACTATAGGATCCTATAAAGAGGAAAGTTGAGTTTTCCCCACAATCCCATTTATGGAGTAGGCCCTCGCTAAATACTTGTTGAATGAATTATCTTTACTTTTAGGTTAGGAGAATCTGTCCCAATTCCTAAAATGAAAATATTTGGTACGTATCCTGGAAACAGCTTGTAATGATGACACATGTTTTGCATTAGCAAATTATTAAATACTACCAGCAACCAGAGAGGCAGAATGGGATTAAATAACTTCCAAGTGATTTTTTTCCACCCAAAGTTACTATCTTGCATCTCTCTGTTGTTCGAACCTGGGAAGCTTTTCAGAGGCTGACAGTCACCGTCAAAGTGCTTAATCCTAGAATTTGTAGAAACTGTGCAACTTCGCTGATACTTCATTTTAAACCCTTGGTTAAACATAAGTTATTTCCTTAAAAAGAATTCTTTGCAGCATATTACTATTGGGAGACCATCAGAAGTTCATGTTAGGAACTAAATATAAAACCACTGTTTATGAGGAATTTCCTATGATCAATTCTTTCACTCTTATACTTACAGTGAATAGTACATTGTAGAGGAGATTGGCTTTCAAGGGAATAAATCTTTTCTTTTTTTAAGATTTTATTTATTATTATTTTTAGAGAGAGGGGAAGAGAGAGGCAGAGAGGGAGAGAAACATCAGTGTATGGTTGCCTCTCACCTGCCTCCAGCTGCAGACCTGGCTTGCAACCTGGTAATGTGCCCTGGCTGGGGATCAAACCTTTGGGTTCACAGGCTGGCACCTATTCACTGTGCTACCAGCCAGGGGTGGAATAAATCTTTAACATTAAATAATTTTTAATTATAAAAATGTAACCATGTTCTCTAGCCTGGACTCACAGAGGCAAAAACAGTATCTCATGTATCTTAGAAAGATTTTTAAACAATGGGAAATACATGAACATGTATTTAGCTAAAATTTTGGAGTAACCAGAAAATTATGGTGTGCATAAATAATTTTTATTAGTCAAGGAATTACTATTCATAAGTTTTTTTCAATATTGCTTATATATACTATAGAAGACTTACTTTAAATTTACTTTGTCATATTACCTGCACCTTCATAAGAAAAATATAGTGGGATTCAGATCAGGGCAGCTTCTTTATTAAGTAAAAGCAATTTCAATTGCAACTGAAATACCAAAAAAAAAACAAAAACAAAAACAGGATTTATTAAAGTATAAGGTTGCCATGGGCACAGCTGGCTTTGAGCAATAATCATGTGGCGTGGCCCTTCCAGTGGGCCCTGTGGTCACCCTCTAACCTCCGTCTTCTCTAGAACATCACTGGGTCCCATTGCTGAATATTTTCTAAACCAGCCGTGCTCCTCCGCCCTCACTACCAGTTCTGTCATCCAGCCCTGCACCGTCTTTCCCCTGCCACACCTGATGTACCTTCGCTCTCTATTTTTCTGTCCCATGATGCAGTGTTTCAGCTCAGGCTGCTGTAACAGAATACCATCAGCTGGGTGATTTAAACATTGGGAATCTATTTCTCACTGTCTGGAAGCCAGAGGAGGCAGGGTGCCAGCATGGTTGGATTCAGTGGAAGGTGAGGGTTTCAACATAGGAATTTTAGGGGAACGCACACGTGCAGCCCGTGACATGCAGCACCAGTGATCTTTGACAAATGCCAGTTGCCTAGGTCAGATCTCTGCCTAAAGCCTTTGCTGTGGTCTGCAAGGCCTTTGTGTTGCTTGGGCCAAATGACCCCTCTAGCCTCGCCCATGCCGCTCACCCCATAGGCATGATGTGGCCACGCCGATCTTGATGGGCTTCACCTCCCCACCCTGCCACCTTTGCCATGTTTTCTACTACTGCTTCCCACTCGTAACTGGTTTGTTCCTAACAGCTTCACAAATAGCAGGCACACTTCATTTTTTCCAGAAAACTTACTGGCCAGACCAGGTTATGACCCCAAGTTTTATACTTTCAAAGGCATCTTTGATTTTGCTTGCAAGTTTCAACCACCCTTTGGTGCTGATGTCTGTCTGTAGGTGTGAGATGTTACGCATCACTGGAACGAGTTAGGCCCTGTTGGAGGAGACCAGAGAGCGGGCCTGTGCGCTCCGTAGCCCTCAGGCTCGCCTCTGGAGCCCCCTGCTGGATACAGATTTCTTTCTTTTAATGTATTTTATTTATTTTGCTATTACTGGATACATATTTCGTAACACGTTGCCGACCTGTGATTTTATAGCAAAAGCTAATGCAAGGGCAAGCACGAGTTAACTTGTTATTGGTCAACATTTGAGCTTGAAAACACAAGTTTTGTGACTGGTAAACAATGTGCTAAATAAATTGAACGTTGGGTTTATCAATCCTACCACACTTCTCTCCTGGTCGTTCAACCGGGTCTCTCAGAGCATTGTAAGCCAGCAGAGCTAAAAGTTTACAGAGTATCTAGTCCCCAGCCCCACTTCCTATAATAAGTGGAGAAATAAGAATAGAAAGTCAATTGCCAAAAGCCTCATAATGAGCTTACGCAAAGTCTGGACTGAAAATTAGATCTCTGGTTTCTCAGTTTTGTGTTTCAGAAAGTCAGATCATTCCTTCTTCCATTTTCTTATCGCCATTTTTCAGATTGACACATTTCTCTCATTTAATACTGGTATAGAAATATAGTCTTATTAAGTAAAACATGATTGTTATTATTAAGGGTTGTCATTTAGATTATATCTATGCAAACAACATAAATTAGAAAACTTTAGACATTTTTAACTTCAAACATCCATTATCCAACATTTCAACTGCATTTTAAACCCATGAACATTTAGGCCCCACCATTGAAACCCACAGATGACTTTTAGTCTATTTCGTTAATACAAAAGCATTTTTGTATATATTATGTCATAATTATGCCAATATTACTGAATGTGCATCAAGAAATAATTTATCAGAACAAACTCCATTAAGTTAGTTTAATTCCTTAATCAATTTTCTAAGCAACACACTTAAAATCATTTCTGAACTCCTTAGAAGTTTTTCTTCAAATTATTGTTCTTCTGTGTGTACAACAAAAGTTTAATTCACCATAAATTTTTCTGTCTTGTTTTACTTACTATAACTTCTTTTTTTAATATACTTTATTAATTTTGCCATTACAGTTGTCCCAATTTTTCTCCCTTTACCCCCCTCCACCCAGTAGTACCCTCTATTCCCTCCGGCAATGCCCCCATTCTTCTATCAGTGTAATTTTTTCTTTTATGTCCAATTTTCCTGGACCAAATTCCAAAGATGTAAATTTTTCTTGCTGTATTTAGCTCATGGCATTTCTAACATGTACAAGTTCAAGCACTTTAGTGTTTACTTTTTTATAAAATTGAATTTCCCAGGTCCACTTTTGGCATTTTAGAGTTGTGAACAAGATAGTTTTTGTTGTTCTTATAGTTAGGTTCATCTACAATAGATTTTGCTCTCTACCATTTCATCTTTTATGAGGTTTATTTTCTGGTGATTATGTCTACCAGTTACATGAAGTTCAAAGTGGACAAGAATCTGTTTACTTTCTCTTCTTCGTTAAACACTGGGAAAGATTTTTGTGCTATCCTGTGATATTCCAGTGTTGCTCTGTGTTCATGGTAGGGAGTAAACATTACTAAAGACAATCATCCATTTTGATTAGATTGTTACCTTATGACAGTTTAGATCTGGGGAGAAAATTTAGCTCTGGTGCTTCTCATCCTAACCATCATTTTATAGGAGATAAGAAAAATCATGGGCCAGAGAGGTTATCTGACATGCCAGGCATCACAGAGAGGACCGGATTGTAGGTGTCCTGGCATCCAGGATGCTGAGAGGGCAAGCAAACCAAACTGAGCCTCAACCTTGAGGACACATCCAAGAGAGGAGAAGCTGGCCTTTTTGTTTCCATGGCAACGAAGCGAGTTTGAGAGCTTTTTTTTTTTTTTTAAGACTTTACCCCCTGCCTGTGCTGCTAGAGGACGCAAAGCCATTGAGCTGATCTTTGTGGTGATTCAAAACCCTTTAGATGGATCTTGTCACAGGCTCTGTAAGTTCCTGATTGATTGTGTGGAATTAAGTTATTGGGCAGAGAACTAGCTAATGGAAACACATTGATGGAATCTTTTTTGAGGGACATTAAATGGAACTTAAAATAAAACTGAAATGGCTTTATGGATTTTTCACTCAAACTGTTTATGAACATTTATTGCCAGTAAATTATATTGTGTCAAAAGAAGGAATCGGTAGGTATGGCTTTCATACAAACCTTTTGAAATAATAAAATTGAGAATAATTTATTATCCAAGAATGGATAGAGGACAGGATTGGGGAATTCATCTGATGGATGGTTGTTCACTTTGCAGCTTCTGGGAAAGTGAAAAATAGTGTAAAAATCAGAAACCGGATAGCACTTGAAAAGAAATGGTCTTTTTGAAAAGTATTAATAACTCATCTTATTGTACATGGGAATTGTTTTTAGAATCAGGGTGATGGAGGGCTTTAGCAAGTATTACTAGCAAATACATTTTTTTTTTTTGTATTTGCCCATATCTCATGAAAAGATGAGCAAGAGGAAAGTAACTTAATCTGTTGAGCAAGACAGTGCAGCATAGTGGTCAAGTGCATTTGTCCTGGAACTAAAATATTAGCGTTCAAGTCCTCCCCCTCTTTGCTGTGTGGCCATAGGAAAATTTTCTGACTGCTCTGAGACTCAGATTCTACATTCATAATAATAGATAAAAGTAGTCCTTATCCCACAGGGTTATTCTAGTGATCACATGAAAATAGTTTCAGTAGTTTCTACTTCATAGTAAGTGCTTTAAAAATATTTATTTTTTTAAAGAATCTTAGAGGGCCTGGAAAGAGAAGGAATGATTAGGGTTCATAAACATTTTGATACTAATAGTATTATCGAGTATCATTTGCTGATTGCCGTGTGCCCAAGATCTCATTCAAGATTCCTAAAGATGAGGGTATTATCAATGCCTCTTGTTTCAGTGAAGGAAACTGAGCATAAGAGAGATTGGGTTTCCTGCCCAAGGTCACTTGGCTAATGAGAAACGTTGATTACCTTTCCCTGAGAAGTCATATCCATGAGTCCGTCTTTCAGCATGCATGGGACGTGTGTTCTCCAGTGGCCAAATCCCAGCACAAACAAAAATCCAAGGGCATGTGGGTGGATGACAGGTGCTCACCCTTCATTTCTATGTCCTCTCTGGAGCCTGCCAGTCACCCACCCGTCAGAGCTCTGTCCCTCTGGTTTTTGCTGGTTTGCCATTTAGCCAGTGCCGTAGTGACCTGGAACTGAGAAAACAAAGCACTAGGGTTCGGGGGCTAGAAGTGGGTTTGCTAGTAAGATGTGACTCCAAGCTCTAGCACTCACTGGTCATGTGAGCATAAGCACCACATGGTTTTAGCCCCAGCCCTCTTACTATATTTAAGATAAAAAGATTCCTTGTTCTAAGAAAGAGACCACAAGCCTTTTGATGTCATTCTGCTTTACAGCTATACATATCTAGCCGCATAGCATTTTTTATTAGCCTGCTCTTTTATTTTTTAAGTATAGGTAAAACATGTTAGATTGTGATTTGGGGCATTTATTTTCAATATAACGCAAGTATTTATTTATAACAATAACTTAGTACTCCCATAGAAATGGCAGAAACAGTTGGAAATGAGTCCAGCAGAAGCCTTGGGAACCCCAAGTTGAATCCAACTGTATCCTATGTTGACCTTATCTTCACAGAGCTTAAGATCCAATTGAGGAGATTAAATGAATGTCTGCGAGGTACATGAAAATCCCAGGTGGTGTGTGCTCAGTGCCAAATGAGCTGTGTAGTCATGTTACAGGTAATCTGCTGAGTGTCTACACCACACGAGACTGTGGAGGTATGACAGAGAAGAGGGCACACTCCCAGCCAGGAGCAAAGCAAAAATGGTCGCAGAGAGCTGAGGACCCAGGGCCAGGTGTTCAGAGGAGACCATGTTCTACCCACAGACATGGAGTGGGCACCTGTAATGTACTGGGTTGCTTTATTGTAACCTTTTCCCCCTCCTTGGAATTGCTTTAGGAAGGTGGCGGCGTTCAGGGCCCTCGACTACAAGCAAGTCACTCCTTTGGGAACTTGGTACAGCCCGCAGTAAGGAGTAAGGTTGCAGATGAGGGCTTATCATTGGATCCGGCAAATGAAGAAATAGGCTCAGCAGAAAGTCTGAGTAGGACAAAGCAAATGCCCCAGGCATTTGAGATTCATTTCACATAAGAACATGTGATCCCTCATTTTGGATTATTCGTTGCAGTAAATGTAATATGTGTTCTTTGGCATGTATATATTTGGCATAGTCAAAAGTTGCGAAATAAGCGTTCTTCAGCTACAAAGGCCTTGTGGAAGGATGACGGGGGTGGGCATGAGACAGGTGAAACATTCAGCTTGATAGCATTCTAATCACAGTTCAGATAACAAAGGTTGTCCCTGGACAGGCCTAATTGCCATGTGGGTAACTCAGACACTCGTGGCTGATTTGAAAAGAGGTAATGCCCTTAAAAGTGGTGTTTTCATAGAATTCTTGGTAGAGCGAAGAGAGATTGCAGTTGGAACTAAAGAGTATAGACCATGTAAATAAACAGAAATAACTGTCCTTGCCTTAGTGAGATAGATAATCGCTCCTTTTCATTTTTTTTTTTAAATAGGGTTCAAATGACTAAGAAAGAAGTACCTCTAATGATGTCAAAGGGAAGTCATCGCTATTAACTGCAGTAGCGACAGGTGGAGTTGTTCAATAACAGATTGAAGTTGGTACTGAGAGGTGGCCAAGGGCATGCTCTTGGGTGTCAGGTAGCCTAGAGCCCCGTCTCATTGTGCCAGTCACTGTTTGGTGATGTGTGCAGGCCTGTTTCCTCCACCGGGCAGCCTCCACAGTGACATCAGCCTCAGTGTGGTTTAGAGGATCACAACGAGGTAGATGATGGGGAATGGATATACTCTGCAAATCCAAATTCCATACACATGTGACAAAAGCTATGCCATCATCTATAATTCAGCCCATTCTGATTCCGTAATTGTATTGTCAGGGTTCTCTAGCGAAGCAGGACCTACAAGATCTATACATAGGAAGAGATTTATTATGAGAAATGGGCAATACAATTATCGAGGCTGAGGAGCCCCACAATCTGGTGCCTGTAATGAGAGACCTAGAAAGGCTGATTCCAAATGTTTGAGAACCGGGGCAGCTGGTGATGTCAATTCCAGTCCAGGTCTGATGACACCTGAGACCCAGGGGCGGTCAGACAGGAAGGGTCTAACTCTTCCTTCCTCCACATTTTTGTTCTATTCAATCGGCAACAGGTAGGATGGAGCGCCTCACGTTGGAGAGTGAACTGCTTTATGGGGTCCACCAATTCAGATGCCAGTCCCATCTGAAAACCAGAGACTAAGGTCATCTGAAAATCTGGGCACTCTGTGGTTCAGTCAAGTAGACATATAAGATGAACCATCATAGTTATAAAGAATACAAAAAAAGTTTAAACCGCAAGAGTAAAATAAACAATCTCTGCATAATAAAATGGTGAACATTCTTAAGTTTACGTTGAAATCTTGTATTTTACTGGGGCTATGGGTACATTCTGGTATGTTTGAAATGATGTGGTTTGGGGGTCTTGAAAAGTTAGCATGTCTATAGGCAGAAAAAGGTCTCAGGTCAAATGCCTCTATGCTCACTGCAACTGTCAATATTACGGGGTATTGAAGGAATAAAATGAGCTGCTCTGCATGAGCTATATACTCTTATTATGCTGTCTAGCATGTGGTAATCACACAAAATGTTCGCTTAGAATAATAGTTATTGTTCACCGGGATATTCTTTTAACATTATATATAATGTTAAGTCAGGGTATTATTTTTTTACTTTACTTGCAGTAGTCTTACTCATATCAGACAGATCAAATATTTCTATAGAAACTCCAAAAGTAAAAAAAAAACAAACAGTTCATTTTCCTGGACTTACCAGTATGTCAGGATTAATCTGAATTTGGAATAACAATAGTTAATGGAGGACTTCTAGACATTATAACAATACAAGAAGATTCTAGAAATTCACCCATGAATGTGAGATATTATTCTGCCCTTTCTTACAACATCAAAGAACTGTGCCATGTATGTAAAAATAAATACCTTTACATCAAAGTACAGGATATTGCCTAGCTGTTTAATTGAAAATCTGATATCCAGTGTAATTGTCTGTGATAAACTGAGACTTAAATGATTTGGAAACACTTTCAGGAGCAGAAAAATCATAAAAATCACAATCTCTAAGGCTAGGAAGGTTTAGCCAGCGATGCCAAGTTGTGAAGATAAAAGCATATAGCAAAGTCAACTGCTAAATGTCTACATTGGGTTGAAGATCAGTGTTAATAGTCAAAGTATAAAAGCACTGAACTTCACATGATCTTGAATACTGTTTGACTTTTCAAGGTAATAGTGTAGAACTTTATTTACTGGAAAACTTCTGCTTACTTGTCATCAGGCAAATATCTGACAACCTTAACAGTGTTTCCTACCATCTGTCATTTCTACCACTGCTTCGATGTGGTGTGGCCTGAACGCAGTAAGAGGGCTACAGCTGCTGTTTTTTGAAACATTTTCAGTTGGGTAGCCATTATGAATTTATGAAAGACAAGAGTGAGATGGAAGTCATTTCTAGGCATCTCTTTTTCTTTTTTTTTTCTTTTATTTTTTAATCCACCTTGGAATTTGCCTCCTGGCCTCACTGATCTCAGAAGGAACACTTTCCAAAGAAGTGCCTTATTTTTTCAGAGGCTGTTTGCATGAGTCGATTCAGTGCTTTTCCTGCTGTGAAGCCCTGAAGCCAGTGGCCAAATATGTGTGTATTGGGTTATGCAAAGGATTCACTGCTTTTAGCTGATGGTGCCGTCAGGTGACACATCTAGCAGTCTCCAACCTCTGTTTTTTCTTTTGTCGTCCACAGGAGCAGAGGGCACCGTGTTCCCCAAATCCATAGAGACACCTAACGTCAGGGCAGACCCCTTCAAGGAATTAAGGTAAAACCTTGGACTTTACATTGATGAGTGGCTGTCCGTTTTTTCTGTGCAACTGGCCGATGATCCAGTAGGAATACATGTAATGAACGGTGTCACAGCACGAATATGTAGACTGGGAAGAGGTTAGAAAAGACATGAAGATAAGCCGCAACCAAGAGAAAATTTTCTCCAAGGACCTAAAATTGAGGGTTTGCAGGAAGAGGTTGTCCGCCTTAGAACTGTGAGATGTAAGATTTATGTTATTGCGCTGTTCATTTCTTGCTGTATTTTTTTTTTCTTGCTGTGTTTTGTGGTGCCAAAGACCTATCCAGTTAGAGAAGTGTAGTTAGTAATTGGAGCTCATCAGCCCAAAGAAAAGTGGTGTCTAAAAGAGGCTGAACTTGAAATATGATACAGATTTTTTCTTTTCTGGGTAGCAAGCTCCCTATTACATGGAATGATATAGTGTGAGAACTACCTCTATGGGTGTTCCATGTACGGATGTTAATCTTCAAACACCCATGTGTGTGCTGCCTTTAGCCAAAAAGGACTCTGAGATGCTGTGTACTTATCACGAACAACTATGGAAAGCAAAAAGGAACAGTAGACATACATACAGGCAGGCAGAGAAGGAGATGTGGCCTAAAAACCATTCCTGCCAGCAAAGGACCACCTCAGCTCCCAGAGAAAACATATAAAAAATGATATACTGATACAAACATAACTTTAATTTTTACTTTACACTTGTAGCCATGAAGAATGTGGTGAATTCTGGCTTTCTCCATTTCTCATAGTTCTTTTAGCTAAAACCAATCACAAATCGGCATAACTAGCATAGGATAACTGTTTTGTAAAGATGTCAGCCGCAGGCCAATGTATTTATATTACACAGGCTGTACCTGCTCTTTCACAAGGTAGTCCTAAGATATATTATCTGAAAATAGCAATGTCCATGTGCGAGCTTGTGTTTCCTTAAACAAAAAACATGGTCTCACCTCATTACAAAACCTGCAGCATTGTTGCAAAACCTGTCAGTCTGTATGAATATAGGGAAATTAAATTGGGCCAGAGGAAGGAGATAGTTGGTGGGGAATAGGAACCTTTTGTCAGCAAAATCCCACATACAGTGGGCTGTCATTTTAAGGTTATACACCACACTGCAAGGTTTTACATTTTACTAGAGTACCTGTTTTCATCAGTGCTTCCAGATGCGCAGAAGGTACCTGAGCATTTGTCAACTGGCTGCTACATTTCCCATCAGGTACTAAAACTGGGATCTTCTAAGCAAATCCTTCCTAGGAAAGTTGTGTTTCAGGACTGAGGACTCATTCTTGGAGACACAGGGACGCCTCATGTCTGTGAGGTCAGAGCTCTTAGTGGACAGGTCATGGGTGGCCTGATTCCCTTGCTTTTCACCATCCTCCTCAGGAGCAGGGTTATTCTTTTATTTCATGTTTCACCAAACTAAGCAGTGATTAGCACTAGTCAGCCCAAAGATGAGTGCCGACTAAAAGAAGCCGAACTCTAAATATAATACAGACTTTGTATTTTGGAACAAGCTCTCCATTACTTGGAAGACTTGAGAATGTAACAGTGATGGATGTGGGCTGGCTTGGTTTCAAACAGAAAAATTAATTTTCTGTAGTGAAAAACAAACCCAGCCCACGTCAAATGTAAAGAAATGCCCCCAGGAAGCAGGCTACTTTAGAGATACACGTGCCCAACGACATAGAACAGAATGTTGGCACACGTGATGCTGTAGACACCCTGCCTGCCCTCCGTACAACCGATGGGAAACTCTCAGCTGTAAGCAAATCTTCTAAGTCAATGCAGCAAAATAAGGCCTTCAGGTAGCTGCTACGTTTTCGCTGCTTACTTTTAAAATATAGTCTAGAAAGAAAATTGTATGATAGGAAGCATGAAAAAGATTGTAATACGCAATTTTAAAACTGTCCTCGTGTTGCCCTTGTTCAAATCGTGGTGATACTTGATAACCTGAACGGAGTCAGGAGCCTAGAATGTGGCCATTTATCCCCTTCACCCGTCAGGAAGTTTTTCTCATTGGCATGTTGTGGGAGAATCTCTGACCCATTGAAAGGATAATGAAATGTGGCTGATTGATTGGTCTAGATCAATGCGTCTGTGAAGGTTTCACATTTGTCATTTCATGGCACCACATTGTGCTCTACTATTGATGGAATTGACCCTGGCTATTGAGTAAATAGGTAATGAACTTGGTGACTGAGTCTGATGGCCTCTGGCTGTACAATTGGGTCAGTTTCACCGATCCAGCTCATTCATATTGGTGTGTCTTCTGGTCTTAGGAAAGTAGGGTCACCTAAGGAAGTCTGCGGCCTTGGACAGGCAGGTAGTGCTGAGTGAACTGTCCAGGTGAAGCAGAAGCAGGTGCCCCTTGGTGGCAGCGGGGTGGAGGGGATGGAGCCCTGAGCTGCAAGCCGGGGGCCTACTGCAAACCTCCCATGTCACTCTGAGCTGATCCAGAGCTTTGCTGTCTGCGAAAAGCCAGGTCACTTCTACCTCCACACAGCTCATTCCTTTGTGTCATTTTTTTTATTTTAAAATGAATTTAGATTTAAAGAGTTCCAAAATTGATAAAGATTATTCCATGCATCTTTCAACTAGCATTCTCTGCTAATATCTTACATGCCTGTGATATGTTGGTGAAAACTAAGACGTGAACATTGTAGTCCTGGAAGATCTTATTTTACGTAAGATTGGTTTAAAAGGATGCAATCACCGGAATGTCTTATAGATTTAAAAATATAGGAAAAGGAGATGAATGGAAAAATCATTTATTGAGATGTGAATTAATGGTTCTTTAAAGCCTCCAATGCAGTTAAATTGGAGTGTTTTTTAATGTTTTAATAAGATTTCCTTGGTCTTACTCATTAATGAGAAACAAGTTGAATGAACAGACCGTAGTTGATTTATACATGGACTGTCTTCTACAATAAACAAGCAAAACTTAAATATTTCCTATGTTCCTCATGTACCTCAGTCAATCAAACATGAGAAAATAGCATCCATTTCAGAGACCTCTGTTGGGATCATTTGTTTTCTCAAACCCTTATCTTGTCTGCTGGAGGGTTTTGTTGTGTTTTGTTGTTGTTTTGGGGTTTTTTGGCTTTTTTTTGTTGTTGTTCTCTTGTTTTTTTGTTTTTGTTGTTTGCTTGTTAACGAGAAGCAAATGTTAAGCCTCTGGCTTTCTTCTGCTCAAGGTTTACTGCAGTTCTTTTCAGAGTTACTGTACTTACCATGTCTGCAGCGCTTGCTTAAGATGTTTGTAAATAATTCAGGGCTGAGCTTAAAATCCAAAGGAGGATCATTTCTCATTAGACAAGTAGTTGTTAGTGAGGTCTGCACCCAGCACCCATCTGGGACAGTGTTTGTTGGCTGTTCCACAGAACTATTCTGAAATAAGGACATGTCACACTAGAGTCTCTATACTTAAACATACACCAGCTACTGTGCCTGTACCTTGGGGGAAAAGAACTCATTTTGAACAGAAACTGGATTTTAATCAATTCATGTTTTAAAATGTGAGTATTTTAAATGTTCTCTTGTTCACTCTTTTTCTTCCTGGAGTCTATAAAAAAAGATGTGGAAAACTCCATGATCACAGGCTATGTGTGAGCTGAGACAGAAATAGGCCATTCAGTTCTGTATATGTATTTTCTGTAAGAACAGAGGCTACTTCTGAATGCCTACCTTGTTCTAAAAATTCTTTTCAACCATGAAGCTTCCTTGTAAGAGTCTGATCCTAGAGGAACAGGGAATAGATTGTGAAATGTTGTTTTTCAGACAGATGCTGCGCAAAGGTAAAGAAAGAGAAGGCCATACAGACTGTTGTACATGTAGAGCCAACTCTGTCCCTCTAACTATAACAAAAAGCTTGGAAGAAACCACAAGAAGGCAAGAAGCCAGGAGATTTTTATAAAAGAATTTGTCGTCAGGGGATGCGATGCTGTGCTCTTTCCCTTCTGTACAGTGTGACACAAGGGTGGTGGGTGACCAGATTTTCCATTTAATGCCAGAACAGCTACTGTTTACCAAGTATTTTTTGACACATATTAGGAGTCAAGGCCTGTGCTAAATACTTGGGGAATAGAGATAAATGAGTAAACAAATAATTTATAATTAAGGAGAATAAGACAGAAGTGAACCTCAAAGTATTAAGGTAATAAGTGCTAGGAGAGATGTATGAACCAAGTTAGAGGAAGCAAAATGAAAATCCCAGCCCTGGCTGGTGGCACAGTGGATAAGGCACCAGCCTGTGAACCCAAAGGTCACTGGTTCAATTCCCAGCCAGGGCACATAAGCAGGTTGCAAGCCAGGTCTCCAGCCAGGTCCCCAACTGGAGGCAGGTAAAAGGCAACCATACATTGATGTCTCTCTTCCTCTCTGCCCCCTCTCTTCCCCCTTCTCTAAAAATAATAAAATCTTGAAAAAGGAAAAAAAAGAAAATGGCAAAACCTAAGAGATTTAAGGCTGCTCAGAGGAAGTGACATTTCAGTTGCAAGAAGAAAGAAAAGATAAAATCCAAGAAGCAGGCTTCAGAATCCATAAAACATGGTTCTCTAGAGCTGTTTCATACAGGAGCTAATACTCTGAAATAATTCTGCAGCTGCCAAGAATGTTACCGTGTTATTTACAAGCATGAGGACCTATCAATTCCTTGTGACAATTGTATTCTTTAATAGATTGTGTGGAGGCAATTTGAAATACAGTCACAAAAGACTTTTAAAAAGTGTTACATGTTTTGAAAGTGAATACGTAACAATTCAGGGCTAAAAGATTCACTGATATCAAACCCATTCTCTAACCCCGAATAAATAAAGCATTTGTTACTGCTTATTTTTCTCTGTACTATTACCAAGGTTTTAATGATAAAACTCAAGAATTCTAAGATATATATATTACCCTCAGTATGCACTTGAATACTCTATAAGATGTTTTTAATGGATAAAAACTAAATCTGAGCTCTGTAAGAGATGTGTGAGATTTTAGTCTATTTCCCTATAATATATATAAAGATTAGACA
Organism: Noctilio leporinus; assembly: GCA_004026585.1. Taxonomy (NCBI): domain Eukaryota; kingdom Metazoa; phylum Chordata; class Mammalia; order Chiroptera; family Noctilionidae; genus Noctilio; species Noctilio leporinus. The sequence goes on from PVIW01002415.1 coordinate 128,965, forward strand.
AATTCCCACAAGCTAACAAAAATGAATTTCTTTAATTTTATTTTAAAATGTCTATAACCAACTAAATATTTCTTGGTTCTCTGTAATTTATTAGTTCATGTGACCAGACAGTCTGTCAGACCTTCAGGATTCAACACATTAAAGATTTGGTGATACTGCTCCTTTTCTCCTTTTGCTTGTCCTCCCAAGCAATATTGGATCAACTATCTAATGAAAATATATATTACACACAGAAATGTACATACACACATGCACATATGAGGTCTGTCCCAAAAGTATTGGCCGCGCAAACTGTTTTAATTGTATTGACACTGGCTTGATACTTCTGGGACAGCCCTTCATATGTGGAGGGAGAGAGAAATGGGGGCAAGAAGCTGGCTGTTGAGCTCCGTACATGGGGTTGTTTTTTAGTTTTCTCCCTTTTCAACATTTTGCAGACATTTTCTGTAACTTTTGTTGTCTTTCCTTTGCTTCCTTCCCTCTCTAACATTAAACTTAGACTGTTTTAGTTTTGTTTTGCACAGATAGGATTCAGAATTCTTAGGTCACGTGACATGAACATGGGCGTGACTCAGAGGAGAAATGAAAATAGCGGGACACATAATGGCATAGTTACTTTAGAGAATCACCGGGTAGAATTGCTGTGCAGGTGCCCTGCACTAGGTTTGACTTCGCCCCTGGTGCCTTATCTGCTTTATGAACTTGGGCAAGTCTCCTAAGCTGTCCAAGCCCTGGTGCCTAGAGCACGGTAAAGGCCCAGTGAGTATCAACTCAGCCAACGTTAGCTGTTGGGAGGCTGAGCAAGCGGCTCTTCATGGGGACTGGAAGGCCCAGACAGGAGTTTCCAACAATTGTTTTTCATTTAAAGACAAAAGTAAAAACTACTGTGTACTTTCACCTACTGTAACAGCCTTATGTGTAAATGAAAATACATTTCAACCAGCAGAGTAGACATAACCTTAGAATAAACACAGCTCCTAAATCGAATACATTTAACGATGGTAACATACCATCTTGCCTCCATTTTGCCTAAAATGGTAGTGACTGCAACACTTAATGCCAGGCCTCTGGTGCCTGCCCAGAAAAGGAAAATAAAGATCTGGAAGCCACAGACGAGAGCTTAATGAGGTCCAGTTGATCTTAAGGTTGTCCTATTTGAAAGCCCATTTTCCAAAACTAGTCATACGTGTGTGTATGTGTATGCCATTTCTCCCTCTTTCCCTTCCTCCTGCGTGCCAAAATGCTATCATTCTTTACCTTTTCCTATTAGTATCAATATTATAGTTTGAATTTATCTTCCTATTTTCTTTTCTTCCCTTATCTCCAAACATTTCCTAAGGTGCCCTTTTCCATGGTCCTTATTCTTAGTAGTAGATGGTATTTCCATCTTCACCTTTGCTTTATTTATCAAAGCTCTTATTTTTACAAATGCAACAGAGATTTGTTTTAAATATTAGACTGACATATGATCTGTATTTGCATTCTCTCGACTAGACATTCTAATTCTGCCATTAGAGGCCTGGGAAGGATAGACAGCAGATGCTCTGAGGGGGTTGAGGTGAGGATGTAGAGGAAGTCCCATTCAGACAGGAAGAGGAAGTTCCAGGCCCCACTCTTTGGTCTTTAATGAATTGGGGGAGCAGAACATGAGAAATATAGGGAAAGGAGGTTGTGAAATAGATATGCCCTAATGACCTTTTGTCTCCGAGTCACAGAAGGAAGAAATGAATTAGATAGGTTTTAAGGAAAGTTGAAAGCGAAGAGTCACCATGCAGTTTCATTTGGGACTCTAGGAAGGCAACGTGCAGGATGGTCTCAAAACTCCCCAGGTTGTCGGGCGGCTGGAGGAAAGAGAGCACCTGGTCAGCACTTGTAAATCTCCTTCAACTCCTGGAGGCTGGTGGGGGAAGGGAGGGTTTCTAGAAGCACCTACATGGTATTGTGTTGAGCAGCTAGCAGTACAGATGGGCAGGCTCCTGGGCAGCTTCCCTGCAGGGGGCTGAGGGACCCCCTGCAGACAGTCCTGTTTGGGGATGGAGTAGGGGTGTCCCAGAGCTCTGGCCACCAGCACCTTTGAGACCTGACTCAGGGGTGCTGAGCAAGCACACAGGACCAATCAGAACTCACTCATTTAGGACTTGAGCATGGGTTGCTGGCCTGATGCCCACTTGAACAGCATCTATGGAACCTGAATGTTTTTGATCCTGTCACCACAAAGTCACAGAAGTCCCCTTCCCCCATATCCATAATGGCATCCTAAAGAAGGAGTGGAAAATAGAGACTTTGTATTCTAAAAAGGAAGTTGAAACTCTGGTCACAGAGTATGTTGCTGAATAGAATAAGTTTAATTTTCCCCAACAATCCATAAGGATAAGCCTGAGAGAAAAACTAAGTTAGGTAGAAACAGTAAAGAAGTGCCACTTACTTGTATGGATGAGCATGGTTTGTAAATTGGCCAGTCTGCACAACATGGTGGGAGGCCAGTCAGGAAATATCTCAGTGACTTGGCCAAGCTTCAAAGGCTATGAGTCTCTCTGTGTCTTGTAAGGACCTCTGGTGCTGAGCAAAAGGAAGGACGCTTTCACAACCCACCTTCAGACACCTGCTATTAGTGACATTCATTTACCCTCATGTTTTGAGCCAGCAATGATTGGTCCTGTAGTCCAGATCAGATGCTGTAAACATGCTCCCTAAAAGTGGGTCTGGATTTTTAATCTTTTAAAACAGAGAGGTACTGGGGGAAACTGCCCTAGTAATCAAAACATTCCACTAGCCTCCCTCAAAAATATATATTAGATTTCAAAACTTGATAGGAAAAACTATAAATTATTTTAACTTTTATATTGATCATAGATTGTGATACTCCTTTTAGATCTATTAAGTAAAATTTTATTTAAAAATAATCATTTCCTATTCTGTCTATGAAAGCTACAGTCAGCAGCTATAGGCAAAAGGCACCTGATTGGCCCTTAATGGTCAACCATTTTCATCTGAACTTAAGAGCAGCAGTGTGACATGTTATTGTTGTTAGCTAAGATAAGTGGCTTTTATTTATAAACTAAAATTAAGGCCCTGGCTGGTGGCATAGTGGATAAGGCAGCCTGTGAACCCAAAGGTCACTGGTTCAATTCCCAGTCAGGGCACATAACCAGATTGCAAGCCAGGTCTCCAGCCAGGTCCATAGCTGGAGGCAGGTGAAGGCAACCATACATTGATGTGTCTCTCCCTCTCTGCCTCTCTTCCTTCCCTTCTCTCTAAAAATAATAATAATAAAATAAAAACTAAAATTAGGTCCTTTAGATTAAATTTTTAACAGGGTCTAAAATGTGAAAGTGTCATTGAAGAGATAAAACCATAAAGGGAAGTGGTGGTAATAACATTGCACTTTTATTCATGTTGTCAGAGCAGATGTGACATCGAAAGTAAGTGCTAACCTCCTACCAATTCAGAGCAGAAGGGGTGAGTGTGTATATTTGTTGAAATTCCTGAGTTGAGGCTACCTTCTGTCTCAAAACAGAGCACTGTGACTTTATTATTGTTTGTATCTTTATTAAAATGTCAGTAGCTGCCATTTATTATGTAAAATGTGTGAGGTAGATTGTTGTATTATTTTTGAAAAAACACAATTACTTTTAAATCATCTTTTTTTTCATCAGTGGGATGGCCCTGCTGGGAGTATAGATAGAAAATCTTCCTTAATTATACCCTTCATGATCCTGGCTCCAAGCCAGACTTGTTTTAGTCCAATTATAACCTTTTCAAAACAAAGAGTAATGGGAGTTTAGAGGAACAAACTGGCAACAGTTTTTACCTGAAATAAGCTGAGAACTAGAAGTGATCCTTTGTTAAAAATCAGCCAGTGGATATCGTATTGTCCCTGATCCAGAGCGCTCCATGGTTTGTTCAAATATAACATGAATGAGAATGAGAGCGTCGGATATCTGAGAGAGAACTAAAAGACCTTCCCTGAATCCATGGCCAAGTTGGGCTACCTTTCACTCCTCAGTGGCTGCCACTGACTTGAAGCTAAAATTTCAAAGCAGCCCTGACTGGTGCTCAGTGGATAGGGGCCAGCCGGCAAACCCCAAGGTCTCTGGTTCGATTCCCAGCCAGGGCACATAACCAGGTTGCAAGCCAGGTCTCCAGCCAGGTCCGTAGCTGGAGGCAGGTGAAAGGCAACCATACATGGATGCTCCTCTCCCTCTCTGCCTCCCTCCCTGTTCTCTCTGAAAGTAAAAAGTAAAACCTTTTAAAATCTTTAGTTTAATTTAAAAGTAAAATTTCAAAGCAAAAGCACTCACCCAAAACCTACAAGTTGTGATCTGGCTCTACATGGTGACCCCAGCCTCCCGTCTCCCATCACTCTTTCTACTTCTTCCAGCCTTTCCTTAGTTTTGTTTCTCTCTATGGTCTCCTCTCTGTTTTCCATTCCTACTGTTTAATGGTTAACTCCAACTCTCATATTTCAGTTTACAAGTGTTCTCTATCAGTCATGGTTTCCTTCTCTAGCACCCTGTGTTAAGTTCACAGATGTGCTACCCTCTCTTTACATCTTGATACTTCCAAGTTTCTTCTGTTCTCTACATTTTTTTTTTTATCAGATCTCAGGTTTTTGAATGGGATTTCTTTCAAATGGTTGGTGATTCATAGAGGTTGAAGTCATTTTTAAGAGATGAGCACTAAGAATCTGTTGGAACGTTTTGTTCACATGAATGAGGTTTGTTGGGGGGTAGGCTTCCAGGTAGGATTATCAGGCTACGACTTTTAGGTGGGTGACCCCAAATGTCTGAATCCATAGGTCTTTTCTCTGGGACTGACCAATTTCCCCAAAGAGGCATCCTGAACCCTCATTTGGGATGAATTTTGTGGCAAGTATGTTCAGGTAGGGCCCAGAAGGTCTGATTCTTAATATGCATATTTTTACTTAATTCCCTGTTTTCAATATAGTACTGCTACCCTCAGCTGTCCTATCACAGAGCCTCAAGGTCACATTTTCCATAGTGTACCTTATAGCATTTGGGCTGCTATGATGCAATACCATAGACTGGATGACTTGTAAACAACAGAACTTTATTTTCCCCAGTTCTGGAGGCTCAGAACTCCAAGGCACTGGTACATTCAGTATCTGGTGAGAGCATACTTTCTGGTTCATAGGTAGCTATTTTCATTATGTCTTGATGAGATTGATAAAAGGGGCAAGAGGGCTCTCTGGGGTCTCTTTTATAAAGGCACAAATCCCATCCACAGAGCCCCACCCTTGTGACCTAATCACCTCTTAAAAGTCTGCTTCCTAATACCATCACTTTGGTGATTAGGATCTCAAGATATGAATTGGATTGGGGGTACACCATTTAATTCATACCAGTGAGAGTGGTCTCATCACCTGGGCATATGCAGTGGAGAACAGTCTAGGAGTCTGACAATGCCCCATGGAAACCCCAGCCAGTCTTTTTGATTGCGGCCCCAGCAGATGGTCCCAACTAAGTAGGTGCCAGGTGGCTCCATTCCTGCTCCTGCAGTTTGAATTAGCTTTCCCTTGATCTTCCCCAAACCCATGGCTCTTAGCATGCAGTTTCAGATCATCAGCTAATGGATTCACTTTCTGTTGTTTTCTTTTTAATTTCCAAAGCATGGTCAACAGCTTTCTGCCACTCTTGCTGCTTCTCTTTTTCTTTATTCTTGTGGGTTTGTGGCCTTTTCTGGTTCATTTACAATCATTGCATTAGAGCTACTGGAAGGAGCAGAGGGGGAGGGCAGGTGGGGGGAGTTCGCTGTTGAATCAGAAGTACTGCTCTCCAGTTTGTAGGCCAATTTATCTTTGTTTCCTCAGGAATGCCTTAGGGCCTTCAGTTAAGAGTCTTGTTGTTCCCTTTTCTTGAAACATTCTTCTCTACTCTCTTTCTGGATAATCTTATTTAGGTTCACCTCTCAGCCAGAACTTTACTTCCTGATAAAATCCTTTTTGGCATAGCCCTAGGCTCCTTATGGCCTGCCCACTACAAACACACATAACCCCTGCACTTCATTTTTGGATTCACTGGCTAGAGATCTTCTACATTTACCATTGGCCGCAAAGGGGTTTGGGTTAGATGGATCATTGCAAATTCCACCCCCCCACCAATATAGTGTGTTTTTTTGGTGGGGGTGATTACCTTCTTACATTTGTTTGTGAGGGACAGCTATCATAGTCTCCTGGAATCCCTAATTTTGTCTAAGCACTTATTAATCCCATATCTTTTTCTGTCTATACTAAGTCATTTGTAGAAAGAGAATTATTCATTATTTTTTCTTTCACAAGCAGCCTCAAAACTTGAGGTTTCTTTCTCTTTCATCCGTGGGTGTGCACTAGCACTCTTCAGCAGAACTGGGCCTTCTTGGGGCCCTCTAGCCCGTGGTCCCTTTGATTTTCTTCACCATGGTGACTCACAGAGGGATGCCTAGTCCCCTCTTACCCTATTACACATTTCATCACTATATCCTATTCACAGAGGAAGACGCCCCCCACACCCAAAATAGCGCTGACTCATTAATGACAATTTTCCTTGCTTGGACTCTGAGCTCAGGCACACTCTGGAATGACAAAGACCAGAGCAATCTGAATCCTTTAGCAAGCAAGTGCCATGCCCCTAACCTTGAATAGAAAATAGATGCTAATGCAGTCAGGTCTTAAAAATATGAATTATAGTCATTTCACACTTAGTGGCAGCTCCACGCTGAAGAAATAGCTTAAGACTTAATCACAGTGCTTGTCCCTTCATTAAGTACAAGTGACATTCCTTCAATAGATTTTTGCAATGACATCTGAGGAGCGGAATTGAGAAACTCATTAGTTTCTCATGATGGAGAATATCGACTGTACTGAGGAACAGGAAGTGCTGACACCCTGTGTAATATGATGCATCTGTCCACTAGTTTATGGTTCTCCCTGTGGTCCTCCTGGAAAGTGCTTTAGGAAATGAAAAAAAAAACACCTTTGAGTCTCTGAATGCAGATGTATCATAGAACATGGGCAAGACGAATGGGATTAAAATGGAGAGCAGGTGGCATTGAACTTGCGGTTGGCTGCCCCTGCATAGGGCTGTGCTGCACTTGGAGGGGCGTTCCCGAGACACGCAGCCACAGTGGATTGGATGTGCCCCTTCTCGGCACCTGAGGGGCCATTAACAATCCAACATTCAGCATTGGGGCGGCTTGTTCTAAAGCTAGACGTTCGTTCCCAGGGAACGACGTCTGCACAGTTGTGCTTCCTGTCACTGAAACGTACTATCCCCCTCTCTGTGCAAATTACCAAAAGAGAATTGTTCTCTCTGTTTTCCTAACGTAGAGTAGCAAAGGAGTGAGGGGGAAAACCAAAAGTGAGCTAGTGTAACATAAGAAAGCTGTTTCTAAACCTCTGAAGTGGTCAATTATCTCTCCTGATGGTCATGAGCTTCCTGTCACGGAAGCTCCTAGGAAAGGGGACTATCATTTCACAACTGTTGTAAATCTGTGGCAAGCATCAGAAAGAGGGAAAAGTCATTTTAACTGAATGACTTTTCAGATTTGCACTACTATGAAGGTTCTGAGGCTCAGACTTCAAAGTACTGCTCACAGATACGTTCTTACCAGGGACTCCTCGTTTAAGTTTAAATTCCTAGGAAAAGCTCTATTCACGGAGTAGTTGAAAAACAGATCTGTGACCACACTGATTGATTTTTATTTTTCTTTGAACTGTGGGTGTCTGGAGAATAATTCAAATGCTTATAGTGCTTTATAAATTTCAAAGCATTTTAATAAACACTCCCTAAAAAATTCCCTCAAGCGGGATGACAGGAATTGACTCCATTCCCATTGTACAGATGAGGACACTGAGGTTAATGTGTGATACCTCTCTGGCGAAAGGAAAAGCCCCTGTCCTTGCTGGAAGCTCAGTAAGGTCTTGAGGTTTTTGGTACGTGGAGCAGAATCTCTGGTGCTGTCCAAGTGAAGGTTGGATGCAGAGCTGTTGGTCTGACTGTCTGACACCCAGGGTCCCTGTTTTGCCACCTGCTGGGGTGGGACAAGCTTTTAAAACCTCTTTCTGTGTCTGTTCCTCATTTGTGAACAAGGTGGTAGGAATACCACCAATCTCAGAAGGACTTGTGAGAGCTAAATGACATGATGTATAGGAACTAGGATACTTCAAACATTACCCAGAACTTGGGGCTTCCATGTTAGTTCAGGGGCTTTGTTGTTGAAGCAGCAGATTATCACGCACTCCTGATGGTGGCCAAGGAGCTTGTCCTGGTGGCCGGGTGGTTTTGCTGCGTCGTAGTTCTCATATGTAATGGTCAGCAACAGGTTGATGGCCTGCTTTGTGCACGTGAATATAATGAAGACAGCATAAAACAAGTGTGAACCAATGGGTTGGCCCAGTATTAAATGTGAGCTTGAGCCTAGCTCTTGAAATGTTCTCATAGCAAAAGCCAATTTGTCACCTACATGAAGGCATGAGAGAGGCATAGTTTGTCCTCAGGAGAGAAAAGCTGAGATACTTTACACAGAGAAGACGAAACAGGAATGGTTGTGGTTATGAACGACAAGATGAGCATTTTCATCACTCCTGCCATGAAGAGCTTTGGAACTTTTCCTGACTTTCAGTATCATGAGGGGTAGAGGTAGAGCTTTTTTTAAAAAAAAGGAAGAATATAGCATGTTAGTTTTTTTGTTTGTTTGTTTTTAAAGATTTTATTATTTTTAGAGAGAGGAGAAAGGAGGGAAGCAGAGAGGGAGAGAAATATCAGTGTATGGTTGCCTTTCACCTGCCACCAGCCACGGACCTGGCTGGAGACCTGGCTTGCAACCCGGTTGTGTGCCCTGACTGGGGAATTGAACCAGTGACCTTTGGGTTTGCAGGCCAGTGCTTTATCCACTGAGCCACCAGCCAGGGCTAGCATGTGAATTTTAAATGCTGAAAAATCCACTAACTCTAGCATTATAGTGACCAAAAGCCTCCCTCCTGGCTCTTTCTGCCATTCCCAGGAGGGAGATGGGGTGATGCAGGAGCCCCCAGGGAGAATCCTGCTCAGCCAAAAACCCCAGAAACCAGAAGGCGTCTCAGGGTACCTCGCATCCTAGTTGCTGGTGGCTTCGGAGAGTCAGTGGCTCTCCCTCAACCCCAGCAGGGAAATGGAACCTCATATTACCCTTAAATGCTGTAATTTTTTTTTTAAACAGTTAACATAGGTATTTTTTGTTTCATTCAAGAGATGGCCCTGTTTTTTCACATGTGTCTGTACAGTTTCTGATCCTCTGTTAGAGGCACTCTTGTGAGGTTCGGTGTTTTCTTCTCCCTGAACCTGTTTTTAATGTGCCCTGGAAGGAATTTTATCTCCTAACCATAGGCCACTGCCAGTGAGTTCTTGCATCTACCTGAAATCCATTACTGAGCCAAATTAACCCTCTCAATATAGTGGCTACTATGGTTTTCCTAATAGAATCCATTGCCTCTGGTAATACCAGCTACTTAGACAGGATGGTCTAACTAGGGCCCGAGACAGCAAGACTTTTTAAAGGGCTGGCATCCCCTGACCTGGTACCATGAAGAAGGTCTAGTGGGTGAATAGCACACAGGTTAAAATGCTGTTTCCATGGGTTCTCAGGGCAAGCAGTTAAAATGGGGTTAATGGCTTCATCCTGGGACCTCAAGACAAGCTGACCCTCAGTTGCATGGCAACTATGTGTCTGACATACAAGGTCTGTCCTAAAAGTATTGAGCCAATGTCAATGTAATTAAAAGAGTTTGCACAGCCAATACTTTCAGGACAGACCTTGTATGTGCTATGGACACAGTGACAAACAGGGCAGATGTCACCTTTGCCCTCATGGAGTTCATTTTCTAGCAAAGAGACTGGCTACTCGGGCAGAGTGATCAGCTGTTCTAGAGCTCGCACCTGAGCCTGACACGGGCCTGGTCCCTTTATGTGTGGACCACCTCACTGAACCCTCACATCAGGAGGGGCTCCCCTGGCAGAAAGCCCTGGAATCATTTCCATTTTACAGATGAGGAACCAGAGACTCAGCGAGATTCAGGGATTTGCAGGAAGATGGGCAGGGAGCCAGGAGAAACACTCAGTTGGCCTGACTTCAGTTAATAATCTTCCAGCTAAACCATCCTTCTCAGCCAGGGGAGGAAGGGAGTTTCCGTGTTCGAATTGCATTGCTTTTGCCGTCTGTTGTGTTGAGTTAGGAAGGCTTTCGGAGTCTCCCCTTGGGAAAAGGAACGCGAGGACACAGCAAGAGAAGCCCCACGTTCGGAGCTCTGGCCATTGCCTCCGTGAAAACCGCCCCAAGGGAAACGTGTTACTACAGACAGAGCCGCACTTGGGGAAAAACACAGGGAAACGCGGATCAACAAAATTGACTTTTCAGTCACAGCCTACGAACCCTTGGACCGAATCTCAGGAAAGGGATTTGCTAGAGCTACCCAAAGAGCGTGAAACACCAGCCTCCACGGCCTCCCGTACCAAGTAATTACTCTCGGTTCGTTCGCTTGTTTATTGTTTGTCTCCCTGATGGAGTTGTTACCTCTCAGCCAGTGATGCACAACCTGACGAGTTTCTAAATAATCCGACTCCCCGTCCTCATCCCAGAACAATCCAGCCTGACTCTGGAGTTGCGACCTAGGTGTGAGTGTGGCTTAGAGCACGCCAACGTGGAAAGCAGTTCTTAGGATGTCATTGTTGACAACTGACCTTGTAATGGCTCAGATGCTACCAACTACGGGGCCCCACCTAAGAAGAGAGTCACCAGCGGTGAAAGCGTCAACAGCAGGCTGCCGGCGGCTCATGTCATCTAGAAGTGGCATTTACTTTGCCGTCCTTCCTACCACGTTAAACCTGCAGCCTGCATGTGGCAGCCCCGCCCCGCAGACGGCCCTTAGCGCTGAGGTGAGGGTTCATCATTACTTCTTCAGTGAATCGTGCTTGTCTGCAGGAAGCCAAGGTAACAAAGGGGAAATTATAGTTCGTGTGGAGTGATATGATTGCTAGTAAACCAAGCAGGAAGGAGAGTACAGGCGAGTGGTTGAGAATCCTGGCTCTGTCCCCCCGAACACTGTGTCCCTGTTGACACTGTGATTGGAGGGAGGGGTGAGAAGGACACTAGGTGTCTTCCACAGCTGGGCAACCCCTTCCATGCTACAGCAGGCACAATGCCCCCTGGACAATTCTGTGTAATGCCAGTGCCATGCTGGGCACTCCCGTTTTCATTCTAGCTCGTGTGCACACGCACGTGCAAGCAGGTCTGTGCGTACATCAGGGAGCAGTGGGAAGACCAGCAGGGACAGTAGCACCGTGGGGCTTTTGGTTGATGTATCTAGTACTGCTCTGTCCCTGCGGTACTTGGATGTCAGCTGAGACCATCCTGGCCTCCGATGTCTTCCTAAGCGTGACTGGTGCACGTTCTTTCTGACAGATGGGGAAACGGGGAATATCCTTAGGTCCTCCTTCCAGTTCCATGATCACCTCTACGTTTAGACACCTGCCCTGTGAATGTGTTCGTTTAGGACTGAGCACCACCACCCGGCTACATCACTTCTGTGCAAATCTCATACATGGAACCTAATGAATGAAATAAAGTGACAGAAAATAGAGAAGTGTAGCCACACAGAAGTCTGACAGCTGTCGGAAGGGAGGGGTGCTGGGGGACTGAATGAAGGAAGGCAAAGGGCTGCAGAGTTTTCCTTTAACTCTTGCTACAAATATTTAAATTGGTGTCAGGAATTGTTCAGCTTGGCAGCTGGTTTCTACTAATGAACATTCTATAGGCTGCAGAGGAAGCAGCCATTAGGGGCGGAGCCTTCAGGAGCGATGAAAATGCTAATGGTCCCTGGGTAGGACCTGGTCCAACCCTGTCATGTGGTAATGGGGACTCCAGGCCCGGAAAGAGTGACCTGCCTCCACTCACACAGCTCAGTAGGGTGGTCAGCACTTAGACTCCTGATTCCCAGGCCTGCGATCTTACTGATACTAGATGACCTCTTACAACATTTAATTCATAATTTCTATTCCACTCACATGCCAGCCTGGTATCGCAACTAAGAATCTTAACCTGCAAGTCTGACAGTCCAGTCCTAATTCTTCCACTTAGCACCAGGCACTTAACCCCTCTGACTCACGAAATAGGGATGCTAATCCCATTTAAAAGTCCACATTGAAATGCACTCTCTGGCTTCCACAGGGCATATCTTCAGAAAGCGTAGATATTCAAATGCAAAGATAAATAACCCATAGTCCCCACCTCAATGAACACATTGCTTGGTAAACCTAGATACAAGGTTATGTGTCAAAGGTATTGGGGCAACAGGTGAAAAGGCCTGTGCTGGGTCCTGAACACGAGTAACAATTTGGTAGAAAAAGAAAAAAGCAAAGCAGCCCATTCATGAGAGCTGGCGGCACCGGGCAGAGGAGGGATGTGCATGCATGATGTGTCAAAAGTGTGACAAGGATGCCATGCCCCATCGGTTACTGCAAGAATGTCACAGTCACCTTCCTCAAAATGAAATCAAACTGAGAGGCTAGGCTCAACCAGCCCTGGGGCAGAGGGCGAGAGGAGAGCATGCTGGGGGTGCCGGCCAGGAAGGGATGATGAAAAGCCTTGAATGCCACGCCAATAAATTCGGATTTTAACCTATATGACAGGGAGAGCAAACAATCACAAGAAACAAGACGCACTCTCCCATTAATCAATTACAGTGACTTTTAAAAATGTTTTTAGAGTTACCTGTGTTCTTGATGTATTCTGTTTGGCGTTAGTGATGAAAAATATTCTGGTTCTCAGCCATCCAACTGAAAATGGATTACCTTAAATAAAGTAGCCAAACCAAAAGCTGTCATGAAGGTGAAAATGTAATCCCAGCAGGCTTTTATTTAATTGAGGGCTTTCGTAATGAAGGAGTTCACTGTACCTAAAATAGCATGTTCCCTGCCACTGGATTTAATGAAAACCTGCTTAAAGTACATATAAAAGGAGTGACAAGCTAGGTGCATTTTCTGTCTGGTACGTTTCCTAGGACTTTCATTACAGGGGATTAAATATGACACCTGTTGCTGACTCATTGAAGGATACTTCTCTGTCCCAAAAAGTATCAAGCCAATGTCAATATAATTAGAACCGTTATAGGGATACTTTCATGACAGACCTGATGATATGATTTTAAAAAGAGAAAAGATACTGTAAAATGTCAGTTTGATTTTTTTAAAAAATAGATGAGGAGGTGCCATGGTCATATTGACATAGAAACAAAACTAGTAAGTTTGTAGATACCCTCTCGTAGAAAGTGACAGGCTCTTGGAAATTTCTAAAATAAATAAACCACACATTAGAGGGCCTCAGACATGAACATGTCAAATGGCTTCTAAATAGCTTCTAACATGAGCAAGTAGCAGGAAAAGGGTTCTTTAGAAAACATTCATGCTTAAATAGTAAAAAAAATGAACAAACAGAATCATTGGCTATGCTTTACCCCTCTTCTCCCACATCAGACTGCATATAAGCAAAAATCTTTTCAGCTTCTGCCAAAAAGACAGCATCTTCAGGCTATACAACAGCCAATTAATACAGTGTTTAATAAACTCAACAGCTGAGTTTAATACAGTGGCCAAAATAAAGAAGGGATTGCAGCATGGACAACAAATATGAAAGTACTAGGTAGAACACTAATTGCAAATGTAGGAAGAACCTAGCACATCCAGCTGCGAAGAGAGGCAGAGAACATCATTTTATCAGCAGGGACTGGGTTCTCCATGGTTCCATGGGATTAGGGGTTCAGGCCTGGGGGGAGCTTAGTTTTACGCTTGAGAACCCTCAGTATTGACTTTGGGGGCAGCATCAGCCCTGGGGGTCTCAATACGCACACACAGTGTACACAGGGACACAGCAGGTGGATGGGGCATTGAGCAAAGCTGACTCCTGCCTTTCCCATCCCCATAGGTCTTCCTCCCAGCACATGTTTACATGGGAATACCTCGAAGGCAAAAGATAGTGAAATGGTTAACACATTTCTGTGCAGGAGGTACGTGCTAAAGCCGGTGGTAAAACATGGAAGGGAAAGTTATGTTTCCATGACAGCGGGGAGTAGGGCTAGCTGAATGACAGCCAGGCTCAAGCCTTAAAGGAGCCGATGTTTAGCTGTAACAAGGGAACTGCACTAGACTGTGGAAATAGCTGACTGTGAGGTCGGTCATTCTGTAAGATTGCATTGAGTTGATAAGTGATGTGGGCTTGTGAAACAGACCTTCCCATCAAAGACTTCCTAGATCCCCTCCCTTTCGCCTAATTAAATTCTGTACTGAGCTGAAGCATCACTTCCACCTTCCATTGTATGTTCACTTACAGGCGTGTTTTATTCACATTTATATTCCCAAGGAGCATAACAGTAATGCAGCTTTTATTTGTTATCCCGAGTAACTAACAGTGCATAACACGTAGTAACATAGTTGTTCAATAAACACCTGTTGACTGAGAGGTAAACTAATGAGAATGAATCCGAACCAGTGCATACCTAAGAGAAGAAATGGGTAACCCTGTACACTCAGTTATGCCTTGGTGGACTGTAGAACCTCATACCCTTCATTGTGCTGGACATAAGTCTAAACGTCTTTACTCGAACAAAAGCAATGCCCTGAGAATGTAATGAACAAGGATGACAAGGCCAGCACTTGGAATCACTTACACAGTGCCTTGACCTTTGGACTTACAGACCTGAGTTAAGGGGCTCTGTCCCTTCCAGTCCTGTGGCCTTCAACATGTCACCTGACCTCTCAGTGCTCACTTGCCTTATCTGCAACAGAAAAATCTTAATAGGTTCCTAAAATAGTTATTCTAATTCAAGGAGAACTTTGAAGAATTTATAATTGATTGTGAGACCAATCAGAAGGATCAGACTAAACAGCAAATCCAACAATGCAACAAATTGTAACTCTCTTGTTTACTAGTTGATGGTGTCCTGCCTTTCTGGCAAGAAACTATAATCATAACCCAGGGACAAAAACTTTTGTTTACTCCCATGTGCTACTACTAATACTAAGCACAGGGTATGCAGTAGAACATCAATACACACTGGGTAGGGTAGGTGGGAAGGATGGATGGCTGAGTAAGCTCCCAGGGAAAACATTATGAATTGCCAAACTATGTGCTCATTAAAGTTCTTTATGGACTACACTAGAGTTGAGACCATAACGGGTTAGCACAAAAATAAGGGGGTGATAGCATTCTGCAGGGCAAGGTAGGTAAGGATGATGAATAAGAATGTCGTGATGACACTGTGGACCTCCGTATGATCACGGTCATAGAAACTTTTGATGGGGACTGAATAGCCTTCTGTGCCCTGGCCCCTCTCCTGCCCTTCTGCACTGTGGGCTCCAGGTATGGTGAATTACTTCCAGACTGTCTCATTATTTCTCTGCCCTGTAGATCTTTCCTTTTGGCATAACTGCCCCGCGTCCTGGGGTCTGAGTTTAGACATCTGCTCCTGTAAGGCATCTCTAAACCCTTAACATAACCATAGCCATTATGCCTCTGGGTTGTGTTTCTATGCTTAGATGTCCCTTTGCCTCTAGTAGTTTGCGGGAGAAGGCGCAGTTCATGCCCCTTCAGTTACCTCTAATACATTAGTCAGTATTTGCTGAGTGGATAACACCACAGGAAGATGTAAAGAATCATAGGAATGTTGCTAGAGAAATAGGAAGGTTAGGACTTAACGCTGAATAATTTCAGTTGTTTGTTTTCTTTGAAGTAACGGAGCCAGCTGAATAAAAAGACCTAGTGAAGCAATAGAACAGGAGTGCAGGGCAGCAGCAGATGGCATCTTCAGAGACAAGAGAAGAACAAAGAGTCAAAAAGACATACATTTAAGGACTAGAAGGAAAAAAAGGAGTTGACAAAGGAGTTAAGTTACAGCAGCCAACAAGGAAAAAAAAATATTTCTCAACGGAGTAGATACGGCCAAACCCCACAACGGGAATTTTAAAGAGCCATGACATCAGAGGGTGGATGCCGAGAGGGAGTGAGCGATAGAATGGAGATGACTGGTTTGGCACATCAAGGGAGAGAAGGTTGACTGAATAGGAACTCAAATGAGCTGCTTAGCCAAGGGCACCTTTTACCACAACGAGTTAGACTCATGCCGGTGCGAGACCATGAAAATGGAGAGATGGAAGAGAGCGGGAAAATTAGACAGATGGTTATGAGCTAGAAAGTTATTGGTGTTACTCAGTTTTGTCCCAGAATCATCTTTGTTCCTTATGCTACTTTCCTGTGGGGAGTTGGAATTAGGCGTATTGTCATATGGAGTGCCGTAGCAGCTTCCCAGGCGTTTGATGAAGCGTGTTGTGGAATGGCTAGAGACAAGCAGGAAGGACCGTCACTACTCCTCATGAGTAGCTTTGTGCTTTGCTTTATAGTGCCTAGGAATTTCAGGATCTCGGTATCCACAGAGCTACCAGCTTGCTTCGATGCCAAAGCTGGAACCCTTCCTAAGTGTTCCTCTTGCATGCCTGCCTTGTCGAGAAGGTTATTGTACAGTTGGGAAGACAACGAGCATATTGTCATTTACTGTAGTGTCTTGGCAGAAACCAGTATCCTCAGAAGCTACTTAACAACCCATTTATTGAAGGGGATCCAAGCTGGGCTGATGTGCTTTTATGCCATGAGGCTTAACTTTCATGCTCTGTCTTCTAAGTGGGTGAAAAATACAACTCTTACACAAATTACTCAAACTAGTGGCTACCATATACTGAACACTGTGCAAAATAGTTTATATACATGTAATCTTCAGAACAGTCCAATGAGGTAGGTATTAGTTTTATCCCCATTGCGTTGATAAGGAAACAGAAGCTTGGAGAGGTTATAGAATGCACTAATCCAAAGTCATGCTACAAGTAAATGGCTCAGCTGCTATCTGAACTTAGATTTGCCTACATTCAAAGTCTTCTAGGCCAGGCTGCCCTTCATGGGGTTGGCTCTTCTCTCAGAATCTCCATAAGGCATGTGGGAATCTGCAAGGCACTCTTCTCCTATCTTTTCCTCCATTTGCCCTCCGATCTTGATAGAAGCCAGAGTTGCTGTATAATTAGCACAGACACTGCCTCATTTAGCAGTAGACCCCTGATGGATAGTCTCTCCAGGCAGGTTAACATCTTATACATCATGGGCGCCCACCTGTCTTCATCCTAGGGCAAGATCTCTGCTGAGCACAGAATAGCCCCAATACATGGTACAATGCTTATCTAGCTGCCAACAGGTTTGTGTGTCCAAGGAAGAAAGATATAGCTAACCATTACATTTGCTTTAGATCCATCAAGTGATTTGATCTCAGTGCTTCGAGGTAACCAGTTCGAGTAACTCCTTGGAGTAATCGGGCAAGCTTTGCTTGAATCTCTGATCAGCACCTTAGGGAATTCTCTGGGCAAAGCCAAAGACGCTATAGAGAATTGGATCTTGAGGACTTCCCAGGGCCACTTCTTAAATCTGACCATGTATTCTTCTCATTGTGCGCCCCTGTCAGGATTTAACAGCCATGGCTGTGATTTATTAACGTGCCTGATCCCCTCTGGGTCAGTCCATTTGTCAACGATATTCCATTCGCCAAATAGCTCACTGCACGGTGACTGTCCATCAGAGGCACCTGTGTTGTCATCAGCAACTCCAGACATGCTCAGGCCTCAGCAGACGATGCATCTGTCTCCAGACCCTGCCAGGCACAGAGGAGGAGAGGAGTTAGAGGAATACAGCACTGCAGCAAAGTGAGAAAGATGGACAGAAAAGGCCCCAGGCCCCAGGCCAGGGGCTGAAGAACACAGAGACCAGACTCCTGAAAATGAAGCTGGGCAATAATAGCACTTGACGTGTTTCACCCACCTAGCAGGGGGTTCTGGAGGACCGTGCAGTGGTCTCAGGTCTGGATTGAAGCAATCTAGAAATCAGCAGAATTAGAAGGACATACTTTTCAAGTGGAACAAACTTTTCTTGATTCCCATCCCTTCCTTCCATGTGTTCTTTCCCTCCATTTAGCAAGAATCATGAAACAGAACCAAGAAAAAGGGGGAATTGAGCTGTTGATTGGTGGTGGAAAATTCAACTCATGTTGACATTATGTCATGGCACTAAATAGCTATTGGGGACTCTTTCTCAACTGTGAATGGGCCCAAAATGTCACTGTTATCAAAAGCTGCACATGGAAGAAGACAGCAGATAATGTGCCTGGTAAAATAGGCAGCCTCAGCCAGGAAAATATATCACACTTCCATTCACTGACCCTCCTTTCGCCCGGCATCAACTCGTGTCATAAATTGCTATTTGCTGACAGGCTGTACTGATAGGAACTCCAGGCTGGTTGCAGCACAAGAGAAATGGGCTGTCCCCGCAGCGCCAGTGACCGTCAGCCCTGCTCCTCCCAGCTGATCACCATGTTGATGGCCGGTGGAAGGAGAAGAGATGATGGCCACCGTCTCTGCAGAACTAACTCCCACGTACACACTTCAGCACATCAGTAACCAGAGGAGAGAGATTTAAGCACCACAGGAAGTAAATTCTGCCAACATCTCCCAGCCCTTCCTAGTTCCCCCAACACAGAGATACACATACATATTCAACCACCATCTCTCTGGAGAACAGGAAGAATTACAGAATATTTCAGCCTTGACTTAATCGCCTTGATAATGATTTTGAAATATTTGCTCTTTTTAGCATAGTGCCTGGCACATATAAATGTTTGGAATTCAAATCATTGTTGAATATTAAAAGTAGCCTAATGGATTTAATCTAAGTGGATTTGTCAACCAGAGTATTCATGGTAGTTAGTGTTTACAGTGGATTTTCATAGATATCAGTTTATTTGATCTCTACATCAAAAGCAGCAGCCACTCTAACTGTCCTCATACTTAGGGTTCTTTGATAGTGAACAGCAGAAACACATTTCGACTTAATTACAGAGAGGCTTTTCTTTAAAAGGATGTCAAGGAGATTCCAAAAACAATAGGAAGCTGGAACATGAGGCATGGAGACAAGAAAGACCTAACTTCATGGCTTCAGAAGTCCAGGACATAAAGATGCTGGGAACCAGAGGGTGGGATCGGGAAGCCACTGTTGGGATGGCCGCTTGGTTTCCGTCTCCTTGTCCTCCTGCTCATGAGTCGTGCTCCGGGCAGGCAGACCTGGCTGGCCTAGCCTGGCTCCCAGCCCCGCCTTGACTCAGGGGCGGTAGGCCCCGGAGTACAGCTCCATTGAGCTGTTCTTAGTGAGAAGAAAATCCGGGAAGGAAATGAGGGTGCTTGTGAGGAAAGGAAATGGATACTGGGCAGCCAAACAACCCATCAGGGTCTACCATATCTCTTTTATGGACAGTGAGCACTGAAGTTCAGAGTTTGCTTTTTCTCAAAATCACACTCATGGTGCTTCAGAAAGTGTCTCAAAGCTGTATTTTCTATCCCCAAATTCCACATGCTTTCCTTTATTAACACACTGATAAAACATGTTCATTTAGACCTCAAAACAGGTCACTAAAGGCAATGCACATTGGGTCCTGGATAGAAAAATGATATAGGGAGAAATTGGTGAAATCCAAATAAAATCTGTGGTTAGTTCATTGTATTTCACCAATGTTAATTTCTTAGTCTTGACAAAGGTATCATGATTATGTAAGATGTTTTTATATTAAGGGAAGCTGGATGAAAAAAATATACAACCACCATTTGTGCTATTTTTATAACTTTCTTGTAAATCTGAAATTATCCCAAGTATAAATGTTTTTTTTTTCTTAAGATTTTATTTATAATTTTGGGAGAGAGGGAAAGGGAGAGAGGCAGAGAGGGAGAGAGATATCAATGTATAGTTGCCTTTCACCTGCCTCCAGCTATGGACCTGGCTAGAGATCTGGCTTGCAACCTGATTATGTGCCCTGGCTGGGAATTGAACCAGCAACCTTTGGGTTCAGAAGCTGGTGTCTTATCCACTGTGCCACCAGCCAGGACTATAAATGTTTTTAAAATGTCAGGCTATAGCTGTCCTTAGATGTCCTTGGGACAAAGTGACACACATTTATTTATTGATAGCCTTCTAGATGCAAGGTATTATGGAATTCCCAAAATTCTTGAAATTTCAGCCTCTATACTAAAGGCAGAAATTATCTAGAAAGAGCCATACTAGAAAGAAATATGAAGGATAAGCAACATATTTAGAAAGCTCAGAAGAGGCAAGAACATTGGAGCACAAAATTGCAGGGAAGATGGGGTTTGAGTTGGTCACAAACGATGGTGAAATTGGCACCTCCGAGGAGGGGGAAGTATGAAGCACAGTCCCTGGATCACAGAGATCACAGTGGCATTGAAATGGTGCATGAGGTAGGCACCTGGAGAACCCCATCATCCAGGGTGAAAGTGCGGGCTTTTCTCCTCTCCGTCGTCAGTTGGCTGAAGCGCTTAGAGCTGTTTTTAGGAAGGATACTCTCACATGATGTATAGGGGAGGTTCTGAATAGAGAAGTACGAGGCAGGGAATATGGTTGGGAGATGATTCAAATTTTAAGATAAAGAGATCATGCCAATGAATTTTGTATCTTAAGCATTGGAAATGGTCACCAGTGACCAGATATCCAGATATCTTTGTCCAGATATCCAGAACTATCTGGTAGGGGTACCAAGACTCACTGTCACTTACAGGAACCTGGATGTGGGGTTTGGCTCCTTGTTCAGAGTTCTGTGTGACATCTTAGCAAAAGGTTATAATCCCTTTCATTGTCTGAAACAGCTGTTATCCTTTTCAAAGCATAATGTTTATGTTTATAGAAAGACAGGTTTGATTAAATGCATATTAAAAACTTACTGTCTGCCAGGCACCATCTGAAATGTTTTCCACATTTTAATTCATTTACTCCTCCTACCGTGCCCGCTGGAGTAAGGACTAGGTTAGGTGAGGGAACCAAGGAACAAGGAGGTTAGATGACTTGCCTAAGATCCCGTAACTGAGGGTGGAGCTCAGATTCAAACCCTGGCAGCCTGGCTTGTGTCCTCGCTCCTAGTCTGCTTTTGTTTTGTGTCATTACTTAAAAGTTTCAATTAAAACAGATGATTCTGAAACAGCAGTGGGACTAGAGGTGTGGGGGCCGATGAACAAGAAAGACTGTATGAAGAGTATAGAATATGGCAACTCCATGAATATAGCTGCAGACAAAGGAGAGAAAACTAGAAGTCAACTGGAAGCATATGAGCCTTGCCACTGGAACTTTTTCAAGAAGATTAAGAAGAAGAAAAAAGAAAGGATTACTCAGGGGGGTAAAAAGGTGTTGGCAAAAGATGAGCCTGAGGTTACCTGCTGGCAAGTTGTTTAAATGGAAACGCAGAGCAAGCAGTTCAACTTTGGGAAGGCTGGCTCAAATGCGAAAGCCACCTGCTTGCTTGTGACAGTTGGGGCACAAGTGTAAAAGCTATTGTCAGGAAAACAGCTGCAAATAGAAAACATGGCCAAGTGATTAGTAAAGGCCTACTTTTAAGAGAAAGAAGAGTTTGCAATAAAGGGAGATGGGAAGAGATTTCAGAAGCACAAGAGGGAGAAATAATTGGTTTAATGTGGAAGAAATGCCAGGGAAAGTGAGTGTCTGGAATGGTGCACTACATTTGGCAACTCGAAGGTCAGTTATATGGGGAAAATTGGAGGAATGATAAGATCAGAAGGTGAAGGAGAAGGTGGGTGCTGTAGTCTTTGAAGGTCAAAATGGGACCCAAATTGCCATTATGGGTAGACAAAGACTATACTGTCCACCAGGCACATGTGGCTATTTAAATTAAAATTAATTAAAATGAAATAAAATTTAAAATTCAGTTCCTCAGTCGCACTAGGCACATTTCAATTGTTCAATAGCTACATGTAGCTGGCTATGCTATAGCACCACAGAGTATAGAGTCAAACTAAAATAAGGGTCAGATGGAAAATGTTTTAGACTCTAGGCCACGTGGTCTCTGTGTCAGGTGTGGCTTGATAATAGCCATAGAAAATTTGTGAGCAAATGGTTGTGGCTGTGTTTCAATAAAACTTTATTTTTTGACAGTGGTACCAAAATGTCATATAATTTTTACATGCCACAGAATAGTATCCTTGTGATTTAATTTTGATCATTTAAAAACGTAAAACTTATTCTTAGCTTGTGTGCCATACACACGCAAGATCTCAAGTCCAATCTGGCCAGTGGGCCACAGCTGACCTAACTCTAGACTGGAACATTGTGGGTCTCAGCAGCAGAAGTTGTGCGGTGTGATCATCTGTCTGTGCTAAATTGGCTGAATAAGAAAAAAAGTACAAAACGAATATATAGCAGCGGTGAGTTTCATCTGCTCTTCCTCATCCAAGTAGATAATGCAAGTCAGATAAAAATGCAAATCAAAATTACATGAGCTGTCTTAGAATGTAAAAAAGGGAGCTATTAATATATAATGATGAAAAGGAAATTTTTATGTGTGGATTTGATAGGACTGGATAACTAGGTGTATTGCCATATAGAAATCCAATTAGATCTTCACTGTAGAAACAGAAAGTTCCCATATTCAGCCCGATTTTCTGAAATACCACAATTTGCCATCTTAAACACTCATCATCCTAAGACTCTACAAGGTTCTCAGAGGTGACACAGTTAAGCACTGTAATGGCCTTTCCCTGTTTCTAAGACATTGATGGTAAAGGGTTTTCCTCTCATCTGCCACCTTTCACTAGTGGCAGTAGCTGCCTGGAGCCCCAAGTTGAGAAATGTCATGATTGATTCTTAAATGTCTGCATGGCCATTCGTGTCTGAGCAGCATGATACAGGGTAGGGGGGAAATGTGGGGAGGGACATAACAGTTGAACCAGTTGAAGAGCTGACTGTTATACATGAGTGCTTTTTTTTTTTCTTGATTATGGAAATTTTAAACATATACAGAAGAGAGAATGGTATAACAGCCCCCTGATGTACCTATCACCCAGCTTCAGTGATTATCAATCATAGTGAACCTTTGCTTCACCTTTTCACCCCAATGTTATTTAGAAGCAAATCACAGACATGGGCGACATTCATGAGCAGTTTTTGACCAGTTTCTAAGCCTGCCTAGCAAGCCTCCATTGTTATATGATAAATGCTACTAAACTGTTCCGTGTTTTCCAGTGGGCAAAGTTAGGCCTGAGCTTTTTTAAATTTTTTAAAGGTTTTATTTATTATTTCCAAAGAGAGGGAAGTGAGAAAGGGAGAGAGACATCTAGGTGTGGTTGCCTTTTACCTGCCTCCAGCTACTGACCTGGCTGGAGACCTGGCTTGCAACCTGGTTATGTGCCCTGGCTGGGAACTGAACCACCGACCTTTGGGTTCACAGGCTGTGCCTTATCCATTGTGCCACCAGCCAGGGCCAGACCTGAGCTTTTTTAAAAACTGTCTAATAAGCCTATGGTGTTTGTAGGGAGTGGTGTAAAGACATAATTCATAATGTATGCACTCAGGTCTAGCTAACAATGACCATGTGCTGACCATGTGAAGCACCATGCTCAGCATGGTCACCTCCTCCTGCCCAGAGCCCTGTGGGACATTGTCAACCCAGGCAAACTGAAGTACAAGGGTGCTAAATGGTAGATCTCAGACCAGTCAGACAGACAGCAGGGAAGGCAATAAAGGAAATAATGGACTATTTTCATGAAACATGGCTTCCAATACACCCTAAGCTTCCTTTACCTTATTCAACATAACTCTGATGTTCCCTCTGCTAGCTTTTATTTGTTCTGCTCACATTGTCTTAAACCCGAACCCAATAGCTGCATGAAGTTCGGATATGTCTGACAAAAACCATGAAAAGAGAAAAAAATAACAAGTGAGTTTAGAGCTAATATTTATGACCATGAAAATAAGGAAGGCAAGAAATCTTATTACATGCTCTGACTACCCAGAGAAAGAGACCAGCGCATCTCACATCCCCAGACTTCAAAGAACCGCGTGATCTGACCTCAAAACTGCCATTAGGCTCTTGCTCAGTGGTCTAATTTCTACCGGGAGAAACGGTTGTGAAGGTGGAAATGAGAATGAGAAAATAGTCTCAACTTTAGGAATGCTTAGAGACCGTTACACATTTATGTGGAATAATCAAAATACTAAGGGTAGCAATACATCTGCCGGCACAGTACAATGATGAGAAAGAAACCGTTCAGAGGCAGAAAGACTTGACCTCTAACTGGCTGGTTGCCCTGCCTCGTCCCTTCTCTCTGGTCTTGTTCCTTCATCAGTCAAATCAGAAGGGTAGACTGTCGGAAATTTTCACTGTCAGCCTGTTTGGATTAGCATTTGGATTTTTTTTTTTTTTTTAAATTCACTCCCAGTGTTCAAAAGCTGGGAGATTTCTCATCTTTCTGGACCCCCTGTTTTTACATGGCAAGACGTGGGACTCCCCAGATAGAGCTGTGGTCTTCAGAAAGGCCGGATGGCCTCGTGCACCCCGCACTTCCTCATGTCTCCCTGACGAGGAGGCTGAGGGCCCGTTGTCCTGCGTCACTTGATTTGCAGTGACTTCTGACATGTATCACGGTGACAGTCCCCACCCAGTACCTGAAGACATTTGCAATTACAGCCTGGACTTGATGCACTCTGAGGTCTCAGAGGCTGCGTGTTATCTGGTAAAATATCACATCTCTAATGGCTGAGGTGGCACTGTGTTGCCTAATTAAAGTTTTCCAGCAGCGGGAGCTTTGGAGTCCCAGATACAGGCCTCACCTTTTCACCCAGGTCACTGTTAATTTTTGGCAAAATTGCTGACTCCGGGATCTGGGCGTTGAGGTGAGGACGCCTGCGTTCTGTTTAATTACATCTCCCCTGCCTTTGCTCTGCCTGGGTATTCAGCCCTTCACTGAAGACTATTTTTTCACTTCTTGGGTAAGGATATTCCTCTCTGAACTGTAGCCAACGAGATTATTCTGGCCTCTTGCTTTATCCTCTTCTATTTGCATAGTTTTTTAAAAATAATTTTCCAAGTTGTCTTCTATGTCCTGGCCTGTGTGGAGGTTCATGCTGTAAAACAAAAGTTTGTGAGTTTGATTCCTCATCAGGGCACATGCTTAGGTTGCAGGATCCGTCCCCACTTAGGGTGTGTACAAGGGGCAGCTAGCTGATCAATGTTTCTCTCTCACATCCGTCTTTCTCCCTCACTGTCTCCCGCCTCTCCCCTCTCTGTGAAATCAGGAAGCATGTCCTTGAGTGAGGATAACAAACGTCCTCTCCTAAATATCATTTGCTTTCCACACTAACCCTCTGAGAGAGATGGGGCATGTATGGCTACACCTATTCGTAAAAAGTGAGAAGAAAACAGGAGGTTATTAACAAAGGTTTTTACACTTCAGCCTTGTCCCTTAAAATCAGACCCTGATACTGTTTGAAAGCTATTTTCTAAAAACAAAAATAAAAATGTGTTTATTTAATTAAAACATCATTCTCCAAGGCCTTAAGATTTCCAGACTGCATTATTCTCCCTCCCCACAGAGGCCTAATTGAAGATTGATATGATACATTTTATTAATTAGGCCCGTCTGGTTTTCCCACAGAGAAAAAAGGAATGTGTCATCTTTTATGCCAGCTAATTTAAATAAAAATCCACTTGAGTTTAGCCTTCTCATGCTGGTGCTACACCAAAATGATCAGGATGTGAAATGTGAAATATTTACCTTTATTTTATTCTCTGGGAGAAAATGGGAATTTTTGTAGCAAAATACATGCTTTCTAGGAGCACTGAAGCCCTGTGTATTCTGATTAGCTGATTTGACTACACAGCAGTCAAATGAGTCGAATACATCTTTAGAAAAACACATGAGAGTGACCTTGATTTCAGAGGACATTGGGGGGGGTGTGTGTGTGTGTGTGAGTACTAGTGTGTGTGTGTTATATCCTGAAACAATTAAGGCTATAAACCAGGAGTTAGGAAACATTTTCTATCAAGAGCAAGAGGATAAATATCTTAAGTTTCAAGGGCCATATTATCTCTGTTGCCACTATTCAGCTCCACAGAATGGCTTAAAGGCAGCCATAGACAATGTGAAAACAAATGCTCATGACTGTATTCCAATAAAACTTTATTTATAGAACAAGTAGTGAGTCAGATTTGGCCCATAGGCCGTAGTTTGTAGACCTCTGCCCTAGGCTCCAATGGTGTTGTGTAATAGTCGTTGTAACAGTTATTGGTTGATAGATAAATATTGAGCACTTACCGTATGTCCATGCATTTTATTGCAGGTAATGTGTACACATTTCAACCACAAGTCAAATGTGCAAGATATAGAAACCTTATTTTTCTGTAGCAACTTAATACCTAAGTTTAGCTTTCATTCCACCCGAGTAACAAACAGAAACTACCAGTTGGTACACACAGAATAATTTACCTATGGCTTACCTTGTACAAAGGAGCATGTTCATGTGGCTGGAAACCACTTGGAGGTGTTCTTTTCCCCAAACCCTGTACTTTGTCATCTCCCTCACCTATTTCCTGTACATACGACAAAATATCCTACTCTCCCACCCCCAAATCTCACACACATGTATTTGGCCTAGAGAATTTCAGCTCATCCTTTGGGAGACAGTTCAACATGACCCATTTCCATGAAGTTGTCCTTGACCAGCCTCATGTGTGTTAACGGCCCCTGGTATGGGCTCAGATTATGTCATGAAATTTCCCTATCATAGCCTGTTTTACATTCTATCATCATAGCTTCCTCACTGGACAGTGAGCTTGGTGAGAACAGGAATTGGTTTTATTATATCCCACTCTTATAGCCCCAGTGCCTGGAAGCCAGCACAGGACAGGTAGGCAGATGGATGGATGGATGGATGGATGGATGGATGGATGGATGGAAGCAAGCATGCCCTACCCACTAATGTACAGTTTAGGATTTTCACTTTCATTGTATAAAAACTGATGGAGCCCTGCCCAGTGGCTCAGCTGGTTAGAGTGTTGTCCTGTACTCCAGAAGGGTTGCAGGTTTGATGCCTGGTCAGGGCACATACCTAGGTTGCAGGTTCAATCCCCAGTCGAGAAGCATATGAGAGGCAACCTAGCGATGTTTTCTCCCCACCCCTCCTCCCTCTCTCAAATCACTAAACGTATCATTGAGTGGGAATAAAAACAAAACTCATGAAAGCTTCAAAGAAGTCACTTTTCCACTTAGGAGAAAGAAAGAGGTGAGGATGTTACTATTTAGGCTGGTCGTTTGTTTTTCAGAATCTTAATTTTTTTGATTAGTGGGTAATGAAGGCTTTCTCTGGGGACAATGGCTGATCTTACATTTGCTATTATAAGTGACCTCGCTGTGCTGCCCCGCTGTTCTCCCTGCTTGTTTATAAATTAGAGAACATCTTTCAACTTGGTGGGGGAGCTGTGTCCTCATGCAGGAACAGTAAAACGAAAGCATGTATAGGACAATTTAGAGACATCATTGCATTTCGAATGGGATACCCCACACTTTCTTTCAAGGCATGAAATCATTCACCAGGATAAGACCAAATAGAATGAGTTTATGTGCAGGACTGACGATTTTTAAGTAAGCTAGGAGGAGGGATTATATGTTGAAAATGAAGAACTCTCTATGTGATCACTTCTTTTCTTTTCATCTGTGCAATCTCTAATGGCTCCCACAGTGGTGTGAGGTAGCCAACACAGTACCCCAAGCTCAGTTTTTAAAATATGCCAACTCTTTTCCAAAGTGTAACTATCAGTTGGAAGGTGCCCCAGAGGCCACCTGGTCCAACCTGCTACTAACGCAGAAGTCCCTTCCACAGTTTTCTGAACAGATGGTGTTTAGCCTGCTCTTTGTGCATTTCTAGAGACAATTAGTCATTCCATAGGAGACAAATGATATCCCTGCGGGGTAATAGTGTGGAAAGTTCTTTCAGAGGAACCGAGTCTCAACGTGCCCAGGTCCGGAAACATACCAGTGTTGGAGTTGTGACTGTGCTCCTGACCAGCTTTGGTGCCCTTGGGAAAGTTACTTATCTTCTAAGCTTTCTTTCTCTATATATATACAAAAGGGAAGGCAGTGCTACCTGCTCTGTTGTATTATGAGGATTAATGAAAAAATATTATATGCAGAGCATTTCCTATGTTGCCTGGCACATGGGAAATATGCAATAAGTAGTAGCTTAAAACTCAAGCCAAAAAAGTTCTTAAGAGGTTCTAAGACTGGTATTTGCATCTCAGGGTCAAGAAGAGAATGATCTATACCTGCCATGGCTATTAAAGTCATGCCAGTATCTTACTATAACATATGTATATGGCAGCCTATGATGTTGCCTGGATTTGAAGTGAAGGGCTCTGAACTGATTCTGCGGAATGACTTGATACTTGTCCAGATATAGACAGTGGTGTGTGTGTGTGTGTGTGTGTGCGCGCGCACGAATGTGTGGATCATGACACAGACTGGACTACTCCATTGTCTTTAAGAAGAGTGGATCAGACAAAGTGGGCCTTGAGGGTCCTGGCTATGCCAAGTTCTCTGCTCCTACTGCACCAGCAAAGGGAAACCACTAAACAACACGAAATCAAACAAATCAATTAGTTTTGGAAGGAAAAGCTATTTCTTTTCTACCAGTACTTGCATGTGGAGTTTGATGACTCCAATTGTGATTTTGGTTAAATTTTTTTTCTATTTCTAAAGCTTGAAATTACCTAGCTCATCAAGGTGATAATTGGAATCTCTGTCGGATCTCTCAAAGTAATTGGCTGCTTCTTCTCAAACAAAAGACCCACTGTTCCTGATTTTTCTGAATTGCCTTGTGTTATAATCAGGAAAGATCCTTACAAGTAGGAAGGCTCTGATTTAGAAACTAGCCTCTCAGTTCTGCCAGCCAAGGAATAAAGTTTTGATGACCACCCGAGTTCCATAATCATCCACTGTTACTCAGCACCACAACCTGAGTGGCCCTGAGACACGAGGGACCGAGCTCTTGAGAAATACATGAGAGCCCTGCTCAGGTGTCCCAGGGCTTTTCAGCATTTCCTACAATGGCATCGATCCAGACCTCAGTCAGAGTCGCCTGCCTAATTAAAAGCATGTCCTGTACATGTGGGCTGAACAGAAGGTTGAGGTGAAAAGGGCTCCTCGATATCCAAGCATGAAGACCCCCAATTTCTTTTAGGACCATGAGGTTATTACTTTCTGGTCATGAACTTCCATCTTGTTACATCACTGCCTCCAAATGCAAAACAGTGTTAGGTGTGATTCTCCTGGGTGGAGGCACCTTTAAGCTCAGGAAGAAGATAGGGAAGCCCAAGTTTAATTCTTTCAATGAATTCAGCCAATCCCTAGAGCAATTGCAATGACTGATTTTCTTGGTCCTTAACCCTGTGCTTTGGAACCTATTATTGCCTCACCTAGGATACCTGTAGCCACACCCTCTGATTTTCTTTATTGGGATAATTCCCATTTATCTTGAAGGTCACCCATTCGTGGACCACCCCAGAATCTCAGTGTCTGTGCCTTTGGATGTAGCCTGCGCCGTCACCTTATAATTTACCTACTTCCCCGTGTGTCCTTAAGACACTATGCTCTACCTTTGAACCTTCCAAGTTCATGGCACATAGTTCCCAGTAATGGTTTTTTGTTGAGTAGCTCTAACAGAAAGCAAACTACTCTAATGGAGATATTTAATTTTTTTCATTCACACATATTTATTGAGTTACTATACATAAAGTATAGCAAATTATAAGGGAACAAGGTTTCAAAGCCAGCAGGATCAAGAGAACAAATTATAGTAAAAAAAAAAAAAATTACCCTTGGCACTCTCTGAAATTGTACCTGTAGTGCATGGTTGGTAAGGGTCAACCCTGTACAGTAATTCTAATGCACTTTAAGGTTTGATAGCCACTGAGTTAAAAGAAGAGACAAATGGTCATCTATATGCACGTATCTTGGCAGCCAGATTATTCTGCAGCAAAATAACTATTAACTTTCTTGATATAAATCAGGCAGTGGGTGTGCTGCTCCTACTCAACTGAGGGTTTCTTTTAATACTACCCTGTAACCTTAACTCATAAAGATACTTGATTTAAGAATTAAATGAAATAGCAATCTTACAGACGCATAGCGTAGGTCCTGGCACCTCATGAATGCTCAAAACTGTTTGCTTTGTTTAAATTGAAATTCTACTTGATTGGAACTATATACACATTTGTCTTTGAAAGCTGAAGAAAAGAAGTAGCCACTGGTTTCTTGGCTGCTGTCACCAGCCTCAAAGACAACTGCTGCTGTCGGTCATGGGTCTTGGCTTCCCAGAGCCCAAGAAGCGGAGCGTGGTTGTCATGGTTAACGTTGGCACAGGACGGTTGTTGTGTAACTTCTCTGTTTGTGACCGTGCTCTAGAGGCAAGGCGGGTGGATGAGGGACTTGCGTCTCTGGCCTTGGGGACACCAGGTCCCATGCCAAAGACACAGATAGAATAAAGAATGACTGAGATCTGTCTGCTATGGAAGAGGGCAGTCCGAGTGCCCAGGAAGACTATTAGAGTCTGGTCTGGGAGTCACTGAAGACTCCCCGGGGAAGTAAGTCTTTAAGACCAGGAGCTGTTAGTGAAATGAAAGGGGGTGGGGGGAGCAGTGTTCACAGGGGGAACTGGGAAGATCCAGAGATAGGGGAGATCATGAAGAAATAAGTGCAGTTGCATGGAATGTGGAAGGTAGGCTTGACCATTGCCTCCCCTACCCTCTCATGGGTGCCTGACCAAACCCCATCCTTGCTTCATTTAATCTCTCCCTTCTTTCTTCTCCAAGGCAGCAGATAATGGCAACCAAAAATATATGCAGTCACATTAACTAGCCTGTCTAAGGTCATGAGCTCTCAATCTTCCACCAAGTCTTACATCCATTCCCTGTCATCCCATAAACTTACTTCCTGTGTCTCCAGCCACACACCTTCAGTATCCACCTCCCTAGCCTCTCTCCCTCCTCATGGCTTTGTTTCCTTTTTGTTTTCCTTTTTCATGGGAGGGAGTTGCAATCAACAGGGAACATCTGCACATTCCAGTCACACATTGGCCTGTGTGTTTATCCTCCGCCTTTCTCCATGTACCCAATTAAATGGCCCTGGTCCTCTCTAGAGTCTCCCCCCTCCTCTCCTGCCATGGACCCCATTCCCTTACACCTGTTCAAGGACATTAATCCAACAATTGACCACCATCCCTTCACCTGTACCTGCAACTGTTCCTTCTGGATCATTCCAGTCAGTGGTCAACTATACTCTCATCTCCTAACAAAGAAAAATGAAAAGCAGCCATCTTCCTTTAACCTCCGTATTACTCCTGGCTCTCACCTCTTTTCTCTTCCCTCCCACAGGAAGACTCCTTTAAAAGGTGGTCTCTACTCTGTTCATTTCCTCCCCTCTCACTTTTTCTTGACCCAGTCCAGTGGGCTTTCTCTAGCATACCCAAGAGTGTATTTCACAGTTCATCAGGGACCAACACCGGAGGTGGAGTTACCTTGACATTTATAAAGCTTGTACATCAGTGATCCTCCTTAGTGCAAGCCCTAGCAAGGCCCCATACCTAACGTAGATTCTCTTTGGAAGACAGTCCCCAAATCATATAAACTTTGGCCCCCACGAAGCATGGATCCACCTCTCATATCCACATGCTCAGTGGGCAGTTTCTTCTTGTCCTTTCCTTAGAGCAGCATTTGACATCATAGATCGCTCCCTCATTCTTCAAAAAGTTTCATTGCTTCCAGTGTTCTTTCTCCCAATCCCCTCCTATTCCCCTGGCCTCTCCTTTTGGTCATTTGGCTGTTTTTCCCCATCTCCCTGCCCTCTAATCATTGTGACGATCCAGGCCTCAACCCAGGAACCTTCCTGTACTCATTCCCATGATAACTTTGTCCAGTTCCATAAGGATATGGAATAACCAACATTGTCATTTACACTTACAAAGAAAGCAAGAAATGGCAGTATCTGCGTGCACTTATTATGTCAAATTTTTAATGAAGGCATTAGAGTCAATCTCTTCCCAATTCTTCATGCTTTTACAAAAAAGTAAAATTCAAAAAAATTTTAGATACATAGAGAGAAATCCCATAGAACCAATTCAGCCTTATTTTTGTGAGATTGTGTTAGGGTTGCTTCTATGAGACTTGAGTGATTTTACTCTCTTCAGTTGGTTTATTTTTGAATGAGGCATATACAAGTAAACTTCTTATCCATCAGTTGAAATTGCCTGCGTCTCCTCTGGCTGCCGATGCCTTTGTGCGGGGTGTTACAGCATGCCATTAGAAATAAAATGCGACTGAGCACTTCCACTGTTTGTTTGAAACGGTGTCTAAGGACCGGGAGACTAAAATTTGCTTCATGTCACTGTGCGTAGGGTTCATTTTCCACTCCTAAGGGTGCAGACCTGCAATTCCAGTCCTCTTAGCAACTAATTTCTCAGCTCCACATCCTTCTCTCCATGAACTCTTTCACACTGGTATCATAAATTCCACCTGGGTGTCAAGTTAATGGTCCAGCAGAAATGTGGGTATTTTCCCTCCCTAAGTCATCTCCAGACTTACTCAGGGAGAAGTGGATCGACGTCCAACCTAGCGAAACTAAAGCCAAAGGGCTCTTTCTTTGGAAAACAACTCTCAATTAAAAAAGCAATACGGTTTTTGCTTTTTATTCTTCAGAAAGCTCCAGAGTCCAACTTAACTTTATACAGCTTCTCTTTCTGATATGGTAGGAACTCTAGTTGAGGGGAAATGACATACCCAACGTTTAATAAAGTCTGACTTTACTATTTTAGTTTAGGTTTTCTGTTAGTTAGTGGGAGACCATTCTTACAGGTGTCTTGTGTTTCTGAGTGTCTTGTGAGTGAGGCACTAGCTGCCTTTTGTTCCAAACTCTCTCTTCAAGGATGTCTCTGTGATGAACGGCGTTAGGAAATAGAGGTAGTATTTCCCTCCAGAAGGCAGCTGTGTTCACTATCTGGAAAAATAACAGAATCTTGCTCTAGAACAATTTACCCTGAAGGAGATTTATATTGCCCTGCCCATGTCAGGAATCACGTGATTGATTTTGACTAATAGAGTATGACAGGTGCCCCTTCTGAGCCAAAACTGACTTGCTTCTTCCACTTTCTCTTTTCCCTTCTGCCATACTACTAGCAAATTGTTTGCTAGTTGCATGGCAATTAATTGTAAGCCGTTGAAGGTCTGGATCCTTGTGACTGTAGCATAACTAAGCCTAAACTGACTGATACAAATCCAAAGATCTAAAAGGATCTGTGTCAGCCTAAACATGACTACCCTTTTGATCTAGAAATAGCCTTGTTATTCCCTCCCACCTGAAGGTCAGAGGGAGAAAGCCTGTACTCATTATGAAGAACTCAGTAATTTGAGTATTGGCATTGAGTTGTGTGGAGTAGCTTGCATTGATTCTGCCTAGACATTGCGTACCTCTTGAAAATGATGGCTGTCACTGTCATGACTCTGTGATCACAGATAGAGAAGAATCCTTTGTTACTTCAGTTTAATGAACTCCAAAGTTTGATTTTGTACCTTGGCCAGTCCTGTCCTAGAGCTGTGACTTCAGTCTTGCCCTCCAGTACTCTTTGGTAGTACCTTGTTTTTATTCACAGGGAGTTTGGATACCTTTACTAAAATATTCCAGTCAACCTGGTGCAACCATATTAAATTTTGTCAGAAATTGTAAAGTAGAAGTCATATAAGGATATATTTAAACCCTTATTTTTCTTCCCTTTCTATAAAGAATATAGTAGTATAATGTATAATCTATCTTCTGGATATGTAATCTCAATTTATTTATACACACACATACATATATGTATGTGTATATATATATATATATGTATATATATATATATGTATGTATCATGTACAATTTCCAACCTGGAAAAAAAAAATGAACTTCTTTTCATTTACATAAAATAACTACACATAAAATAACTAGTTTTCTAGATATGGCAAATCTATCATTTAGGCTGTCACCATCCCCCACCATTCTGTCAAGTGTTTCAGTGATAGTGAGAGTCCTGATACCACAACCACACTTCTGAGTAGGGGCAGCTGAGTCCTTGTCATTTTTCACCTAATGACATCTGTCAAGGTGCCTTTATTTTCCCTGGTCTTTTGGTCTTTGGTTACAGCAGAATATCACTGCATCCCCCTAATCCTGACGATGGGATTCTGTGTTCCATCCACTCTGTCACCTTCCTGCTGCCCTTCAGAGGTGGGAGACTTTTGCTCCTCTCTGTGTGTTCAGGGGCACATGGAAATGCCCTCAGACTATGTTGGGACCCTCGGTAACCATTTCTTCTTGGACTCTTGGCACTTTGCTAGGCTCTCCTGGGAAAGGTATAAAGGTGTGTGTCCCCTCTGCTCTGAGGTTCCCAGATTTACCAGAGGTTTCAAGGGTCTGCCCCTCCTGGCACCTGGACTTCTTTGAGGCATTAAATAGGCACCTGGGCCCATTTTCAGGAATTCTTCATTGTGGAAACTTTTTTTGTGACTTACCCTTTCTTCCTTCATTGTTGATTCAGTCTGGTGATATTTTACTTTGACTCTTCAACTGGGTTTTAAGAATTCATTGTTTATCCCCTGATCCAGCCCTTTTGAGATTCAAACGCCAAGAACTTGACTGTCTATGGCTTGCATAATGCTGTGTCATTTCTTACTAGAAGTACTTTGTAAAGAATCTGATACCTGTTACCTGAATAGGGGAAAGGGTTACAGAATAACAGGAAGTACCATGTGTTTCCAAAAAGCACAATCATTATTACTTCAAGATATTATTCTATCTCATATACATATATAAAAATATACATGTAGTCAATGATTAAACAAAACACAGACTTCAGGCTCCGCGTACAGCATCTTTTGATCAAAGGCCAGACATTTTTATATGAAAAGTAATATTTGTTTTTCACTGATCTTTTCATCTATTCCTGTCTGCCGACTAGGGTGGTATTTAAGAGTATATTAGAAATCTGTGCCAACCATCATGTCTTAGGACACATTGTCTGGTTTCATGCCTGTTCTGTTCAGTAAAATTACTTTTTTAGACTCAGTGCTCTTCGGTTATTACACTTAGTACTCAGTAAAAGAGTGCTTCAGTGTACTCAAATTTTACACACTTCGGTGCATTATTAGATCTTATAACAATGCCCTATCTTTTTTCTTTTAATAAGAAAAGCTTCATTGTTATTCTAGAGAACAGGTTCTTGAGCTAACACTCAAGAACACAACCCAAATGAACACAATCAAATAAAGGATCCGAAAGAACACAGCCAATTGCATGTGAAATCCCTGTTACTTGTTTATGAGTGTTAGTTTATATTCCTCTTTTATAATAAACCATTATACCTTTCCTTGTAGAGATAATCTTAACATAAGAGGAATTCTGTGTAGATGATTGCACAGGCCGTTCACAATGTAGATTGAATCAATAATGGTCAACCGTCGTGACAGGGAGACTAAAAAATAATCTGTAACTGTCACCTTCTTTTTTTCAAATTAGAATTGTTGTGTACTTGACAAAGCACTTAGTGAAGGATCTAAAATGTATTCTTAGCCAGGCTGTGTCATTGATAAGCAATTCACTTTATGTTCTGAGCTCTACTTCCTTTACCAGTAGAAGAATGGATGTTGGACTATGTCAGTGTTTCCCAAAGTGGAGAAATGATGCCCCTAGTGTCACTGGAGACAATTATAGGTGGTAGTGAAATCACAGAGTAACAAAACCATTCTCTTTCCACTCTGTCACCCTGATGAAGGCGAGGTAATTCAGTTTTATTGATGCTCATTTGCTGTTACTTCATTGTTACTATCTCTACCTTTTAAACAAGCACCGACCTTGAATTCAGAGTTTTTCAGTATGTAATAGTTTCTAGGTAAAAGACTGTTGTGTTGGTATTATATTAATTCTTTGGTTATCTTCTTTGAGACAAATGCATTGTGGGAGTAGAACAAAGTTGTCCTTCAAAATATAAGAAAAGCACTGATTATAAGAAATGGTAAGAAAATTTTAGGGCAGATAGAAAGTAGTCCATGACTGAGTTGTTGGCATCCCTGGATAGGTGATCTGAAAGGACTTGCATAGAATCCAGTGTTATGTGTTGCTTTATCTTGGTTTTGACCAAGGTGAAAGACAGTATATAGTATAAGCTAGGTTCTCACCTTGAGGTTTATGATGCAGAGTACAAAGTGGTAACATAAGCTTCAGAATTGAAATAGGACATGGCTCTGGCCATCAGCCTTACTTCATTTCAGCAGCTGGACACATACAACATACACGCCACACACGTAAGTGTATTCAGAAATGGATGCCAGATTTGCATGAATTTGCAGGATAAAGCACTGATCTTCAAACACAGTTATGGCTTGTTTTTGAATGGGTGGAACTGAGCAGACTGGAAAGGCAGGAGATTAGGTTAGTAGATACAGAATCTAGGATGTCCCTAAATCCAGGGCAGAGATCACCAAAGACCAGATGGTGAGGAAAACAACAAGAAAAGTTTGAAATGGCAGAGCATTTCCAGTGAACACAGAAATAAATTAACCACAAATCTTTGAAATTTGATCAAAAGGCACAGAGGGCTTCAGTGAGGTTGGGTGGTTGCTCCCACTGCTCTCCCACGTTCACCTGGTAATGAACGTCCTCTGCATGCAGACAGCATGGCAGTGGTGACTCCATGCATGTGAAGTGCACGGCAATTACAGGCAGAGCAACGGAAACCTCGCTGGGCCCACCTTGGGAGAAAATCTGGAAAAGAACAGGGAGGAAGGAATTTGTAACAAAGACAAAGAATGAGAAGCTAGGTCTTGGGGGAAGGATTCAGGGTAACTTGAAAAGGAATAAAATGATCCTGGACACTTGAGAGGTCCTGGGGCTTTTTCTTCCCCTGAGTCGCAGGTTGTGGAAACAGTGAATTAGAATCTTTCACCTCTATTGCATCTGCCCTTTTTAAACCCATCAGCAGCACTGCCAGGCAAGAAACTCCGGGTTTGGAAAGAGGGGAAGTGTGGTCTCTCTGTGATCCGTGTAACAGGGGAGGGTGGACCACTTAAACCTCCTGCGTAGGTGAGTCCCCACCACAGTGGGGAGTTGGGAAGGTCGGCATCATGAAAAGGGAAATGCAAGGCCAAACTCCAACCTCACAGCCCTCCAGCCAGCAGGGACTTCGCTGGAAGAGTTTGAGAAGCAGGAGCAAGAATCCGGGCTTTGCCGTCTTAAAGCCCCTGGGTAGCATTGCAGCTTCAGGGTCCCATTTTCTTATCAGTCTGGATGAGAGGTGAGCTAGGCCTGACCCCTGGGAAGGGCATGGGCTGTGGAGCGCTTCTCTGCAGCCTCTCTCACAGACTTCAGTAGGGAGAATCAGAGCCAGGGGAATTGGTTTTGTTTTCAAAAGATGTGCAGAGTTCTCTGTTGTCCAAATCTGCATGGAGAATACATGCTCTGTAAAAACTCAGTGAATGAATGGCTACCATTGCCAACGTCAACATGCTTAGAAAAACAAGCCAGGTGTGCGTCTTGGAGGAAATAATTTTTTTTTGGCCTGGGGGCAATTTCACTTGCTTACACTGGGCAAAGTACCTTCACTTCAAGACCGGGAGCACCAGCCTGGAATGCTTTGCAGAGTGAGTCCCTCGGGGCCCTGAGTTCTGGAATGTCCTACTTTAGTAAACACCAGCTAAGGCAATATAGATGGGTTCCTGCCAAGTTAACGTGATGTTCCTACAAATGTATCTCTTAATATCTGCCTCGCAGAGCAGGCAGAAATAAGAGGGAAAGGGTAGTGGGGGTGAGGAGCAGGTAACTTTTAGATGCAAGCGGTGTAAGGACATTTTATCCACCGCTTTCGGAGGAGAACCCTCTGTGTTAGGAGTGGTAATTGCTGTACTTTACTTCCTGCCGTGATTTCAGGGAAAGGTTGTCCCCAGGCTTTACTTAGAGAGAGATCCCTGGGAGCTACTATTTTAGCTTTAATCCGGTACATGCATTTTTTTACATCAGGTCTTATATTTTAATGACTTCATAAAACTCCCTGAAGTGAAAGGCATCATAAATATAAATCTCGGCGGAGATGTAATAGCTTAATAACCTGGTCAGTTGTTGGAGGGAGAGAGGAACGCCGCAGGCTCCTCGGGCCTTTGAGAAGCACGCGGCGCTCGCTTCGGCAGCACGTGGGCTGAACGTAGAGCGATGCAGAGACCAGCACAGCCCCTGTGCCAGGATGGCACGCAGATTTGTGAAGCGCTCCATGTTCAAAAAGAAAGAAGTAAAGGCATGCGAGAGGTTGCTGGGAGTCAGACAAGACAGCCTTTGTTTTAGCAACTCGTGTTCGATCAACGAGGGTGATTTTTCTTTTTTCCAGCCAAAATAATGTCCCCACTTACCTACTTCATGCCACTTTGCAATTAGGTAGAAAGCACTGGATGCAATTATTAGAAGCTACACAGACCCAGGTTAAAGAAAAAAAAAAGTCAAAAATTTAAAAATACATATACCCCCTGTAGGTATGTAAAGTTAGTTTCTCACAAAAATTAAATATATAAATACATACGTATATAATAATATAATACAAGGTTGGTAGGTTTCTCATAGAACCCAAGGGGCAACACTTAGTCTCTTAGGAAGCAGTAGCACCAGGGTCTGGGCTCTGCCCCACCCCCACCTCCCCGCCCCTCAGCCCACATGGCCGAGTGAGACCTGTCGCCCTGGTGCCCACCACGCCCTCTGTGCTCCTCCCTGCTTTTGCACATGCTCTTCCCTTGTGCTGGCCGCCCTTTCATGGACTCTGTAGGATACGTAGTCCCCACCCCTTTTTCCAAAATAGTTGTGTTTTCTGCTCAGGTATTCTGTCCCCTTACTATTTCCTTTGTAGTTCTTAAAATAATGGGGAAGCCATCTTGTCTGTTTATGATCTTTCCCCAAACTTGAACGTAAGCTTCCCGAGGAGCTTGCCCTCCTCTAAGTTTCCGTCACCCAGACATGCCCCACGCACTCGGTAACCGTCGTGGACTGGATGAACCTCTCCGCGCAGGCGCAGCCACAGTTAGGGGGGCCAGGCAGTTACAGGGGCCACTAGAAGCTGGGACTCCCCTGAAAGCCTGCTTCCGGCTGGCTGCCTTAATCGAGTTCCAGGGCTTTCTCCATGAAGCGTGAGGATGCGTGTCACACTGACCCTGCCTTTGAGGGGCTTGATCCTGACCCCTGCACTGTAACAGCAGCTCAAGTTACGCTGTGCAGAGGGGACCAGGGTGAGGACTACAGGCCTGTCCAGTCGGCACTCGGTTCCCCCCTGACTCCAGTGCAGGTGAAAGGAGCCTCATATGGAAAGCCTGGAATTTGTACTTGTAGTCCATTCTCCTGGTCCCCAGCTCCCTGCATTCCTGAACATGCCCGCCCGCTCACATGAATTTTGTGACCCAGAACCCATCGCCAGCTGCTGTTTTCATGGTCACCTGTGGACGGGGGCAGAGCAGTGAGAACTGTAGTCGGTACTCTGTGCTCAAGGTGACTCTGCCTCAGCGTCAGCTCTCACGCAGTGAACCAGTGTGCCTTTTGCGGTCTGCCCACCAGCACTGTTCTAGTGATTTGCTCTTTAAAATAACCCCCAAGCCTAGTGCTAAAGTGCTGTTTACTTCCTAAGCAGAAGGAGTCTGTGATGCGCCTTGCAGAGAAAATTCATGTGTTAGGGAAGCTTTATCAGACATGAGTTACAGTGATGTCTGTGAGCTCCCTATTGATGAGCCAACGATATATTAAATAAGGTGTCTGTAGACATAAAACAAGGTTATGTATTGATCGGTTGACAAAAACGTTATGACCACAGGCTTTCAGGAACCTAACCTGCACTTCCCCTGGGAGCAATCGTCAGTGTTTGCTATTTCAGCATCTGCAGTGACTTTATAGAACATAACTACCATGAATAATGAGAGCGACTGTGTATAAAGTCAGTGCGATGTACTTCAAGGGATTTTCATACCTGTTTTTATTGATGATATCAAGTAGACCTTCCAGATGTTCGCTTATAGCACATGTGTGTTTTTCAAAACAAGCTATTCCGAACACAAATCTTGGATGAAGAATAGGCATTTTTTTCAGTGCATCATTGTTTCCTTTACCATTTCTTTAAATTCATTTCTGATCGTTGGTGTCAGGCTTGTGAGAACTCTGTATACATCCGTGAATATTTGGGGCTCCCTCTGTGGTTCTACTGCTAAGTAAAAAAAGCAGTTGCTGCGCTTCTCATAGTCCACAGTCTGCTGTTGACAGGCCCGGCAAAGGTCCCCTGAGCTGGGACAGCTGACATTGCTACATAGCCACTGAACCTGCATGGTAGTGATGCTTCAGGGAAGCATGTTACACCCTTTGTAATGTGTCTGGTCAGCTGTTGTATTGCCTGTCACTTGTCTCGGATTTAGGCTCAATTAAGACTCAATAATGAGATGGGGGAAGTAGGGAGTAGATAATAGAGATTAACTACAATGCAACTGTTATAAACTGACTGACCTCGGGAGTAAACGGAAAGGACAGGAGGGTACAGCCTTGAAGGCTGGTAGAAGCTCATCAGCAAAGGGTGGTTTGGTGGGTGGAGTTGAACTTCTGACTCAGTGAGGATCATGCAGGGCACAGCTGAAAGGAGACCCGTCACTCTTGCACATTTAGGGTTTGCGAAATTGTCGCTTTTGGGGAGAAAGCTCGGCTTGTGTGTCATGCCGGCTTTTCCTGAACCC
This sequence comes from Noctilio leporinus, assembly GCA_004026585.1. NCBI lineage: Eukaryota > Metazoa > Chordata > Mammalia > Chiroptera > Noctilionidae > Noctilio > Noctilio leporinus. The sequence continues at coordinate 169,682 of PVIW01002415.1, forward strand.
GAGCGGCTGATCCACGCTGTCAACATCAGCCTGGCCTCATGCAACAAGCGGTCACGCGGAGTGGCCAGGAGAGCCAGGTGAGGTGGAGCTTGGGGGTGCTGCAGCACAGAGTTCGGACTACAGCACAAGTGTCCGTGGTTTTGAGCCGCAGCTCTGCCCCTTAGGAGCCCTGTGTATTAGGCCAGTTTAACCCATCAGGGCCTCTGCTGCAAAGTGTAGGTGACACTGGTACCCACCCCGTAAGGCTGTGATTGCGACAGTTGTGTATCAGTGATCAGCAGTGCCTGGTACAGATGGAGTACTTATCTGAGAAACAGAAGGGTGGCCGCTGTGCCAAGATGTCTTTCTCAAAGAGTGGTACAAGATGAGGCAGACTGGCCAAATGCTCCAGGGCCTCCTAGGCAGCCATAGGCAGGACTTTAAAATTCTCAATATATTTAGGAAGCCTTTGCATGGTTTTAAGCAGGGCACTGATAACCCTTTTTAGAAGAAACAAGTGTTTTTTGCAAACATAATTTCTGCAACAGACTGTCAATTCCCTTTCATTCGGACTGGCCTCTGAGCGACCCCCACAGTGCTCCTACGTACCCTGTACCCCAGCTTAAAGTTCTGCTGGGACCCCCTTGTCTGATGTTGATGAAGATAGTGCTGGTAGTAGAAGTATTTGCGGCTTTCTTTATTTATTTTTCAGTTTTTTATTGTTCCATTATAGTGGTCCCATTTTTCCCCGTTGCTCTCCCCTGCCCAGCCCACCCTCACCTCCCACAGTCAATCCCACCCTGTTGTCCATGAGTCATTTCTACTAGTCCCTTGACTGACCCTTCCCCTTCTTTTCCCTTTCTCTCCTTCCCCTTCTTTTCCCTTTCTCTCCTTCCCCCTGCCCCTCCGATCACTGCCAGTCGTCCCTTGTTTCCACGCCTCTGGTTCTTTTTTGCTCATTTGTTTGTTTGGTTCATTAGGTTCCTGTGTTAGGTGAGATTATATGGTATTTGCCTTTTGCTGCCTGGTTTATTTCACTAAGCACACTAAGCTCCTTGTGCACAAGCATTTGCAACTAAGGCTATCTTTGGTGTGCCTTCTTTTATTCAGACCTCACAACTGCCTTTCAAGGTCTTATCTCCTTTTCATGGATGAGGAACTGGGACGTGAAATCTCACAGCCCTGATCCAAGTGTAGATTTTCTGCTCCAGAGCTCACCGGCTTCTCAGGGAGTCCCAGAGGGGCCCTGAAGTCACACAGGCTGCTTTAGCCCTGCCTGGCACCTCTGGGCCTCAGTTTCACTATTTGAAAAATGGAAACAATACCTGTTTCACAGAGCAGCTGTGAGGAATGGTTGTGTATGAAGGCAAAGGGCTAGAGAGAAAGTGCTCCATGTACCTTCCTCAGTCACATTTTCCTACAAAGCTGGTCCACCCGTGTGTTCTCTGCATCTCACACACTAAGGTGGTCGACTGTTAGTTGCTTTCTTAAAAGGCTGCTCCTTACCATTAAGCAGCTCCCTGTTGTCTCTGCAGCATGCTGTCATGCTTCAGGGGAGCACCCTCAGGCCCCTGCGAGGAGCCGTTCCTGTCACTCTTGCATCTGTTCCCTCCAGCCTCTCGGGAGGAGCAGGGAAGCTCCGAGCAGGCACATTCAGGAAGCTGAGCCCCAGTTCCCCCCAAACTAGGTTTCTCTAAACCATGCTTTGTAATTAAACCTGGCAAGGTTTAATTAGGAAACAACATGAGTCATCTTTGTTTCTGAAAATGTTTTCATGGTTTGGCTAATTAGGTAGTGAGTTTAATAATATGATTTTCCCTCGTGCGTAAAATTAATACATTAAATATTTTTTACAAGGAAACCATCTACAGCATTTCACCTGGGCATAAGACTGAGAGCAAATAGTTGAAAGCAGTCCGTCGAAAGCAGTGCTTGGGAAGGCTGAGCTGGTTTCCAGTGGGTCCCTGTCTGTGGGCTGCCTCAAAGGCACATTGAATGGTGCCACCGTCAGGGTCCCTCACCTAGGTACTTTACGCCAGTTCTGTCCTGTCTTGTGTGTGCTGTTCTCCAGCTACCTCGTACTTTGTCAGACCCCTAAACCCCCAGGTCCCTTATGCGTCAGCCGTGCAGGAGAGGTGGCACTTCCTCCAGTGACACGTTCTTGCTTCAGACTGTCCCCCCTGCATGGACATGAACCCTGTCTGTACTGTTCCGTTTTGATGCTTTGACATTGGGGCCTTGCTAGGAGGAACCGTGTGTCGCCCAGGTTAGCCAACTCCTAGGGTTAGTTTGCCAGCCTGCAGGCACAGCGTTTGTGTGCACACCAACCAGAGACAGCGTCCGCCACCCGGAGCCCGCGGAACTTGGTCCTGCCCGCCAGTTCCCTGCTCGTTCCCTCCCGTGGGCACCTGCTAAAGGCTCCTGCCTGTGTTCCCCTCGCTCCTTCTGCCTCCTGACCCACCCTGGTGCTTCTCTGTGTGGCGTGTCAGGCCTGATGTTTCCAGAGATCTGAGTGTAACAAAGTCCTCTTTCATGCCAGTCACTTCTGTGCCTCTCGGTCTTGCTGTACCTGATGAAAACAGTTGCAGGTACAGTCAAAGCACCTTTCGAAGTGCAGGTGCTCAAAGGCACGTTCTCTGCAGCGCCTTCGCCATCCCTCTCGCACAGGTGGATTCTGTTTGTGCAGCTGTAATAGTCACATGTGTCCCCTTCCTTAGACCGAGCTGTCCTAGATTGGGTATCATGTTTGCCTCTGAACACCCAACATCTCTCCCAGTACATTTGTGTATGTGGTAGATGTGAGGAATAAGTGGATGAATTGAAAATAACTCAGCCTTTCCATCTGAGTCCATTACTAGTGCATGAGTCTGAAAACAGCATAATGTGTTTTCCTTTCTTACACATCTGAGTGGGGCCCCATAGCCGCTGGCTGCCAGCACAGGCTTGCAATCCAGTATCTCCCCCAGTCCCAGCGCTGACACTGTAGCTCCGTGGTTTCGGACAAGGGTCCTCACCTCAGCGCGCTCTGGTATTCTTATCTGTAGTACAGGGATAATAGTAGTATTTCTCTCCAGGTGCTGTGGAGATTAAAAAGGCAACAAGTCTTTTCACAGACTGTTTCCTCAGCGTGTGGTATTCTTTTCTGCCTCTCTTTATTCTTAACATTACAACCCAAGGGCTGTTCCTATAGGGAAACCTGCGTGTCGTCTTCAATTAGGGCACAGCTCCCCGACTCCTTGAACACCATGGCCTTCCCCTTAGTCATGTTTGCCTTTGGGATTTTTCATGGACAGGTTTGAGTAATATGTATCTTTTCCATTAGACTGTGTATGAGTTGGGTTTTCTGGGGAAATAGAATCAACTGTAGATTCATAGAGGGAGGTTTATTTGGAAGGTTCCCGCAGTTGTGGAGGTTTGGCAAGTTCAAAACCTGCCGGGCAAGCAGGAGACCGTGGAGATGGGGCCGTTCAAGCCTAAAGGATGCCTGTTGGCAGAACAACTTCTTCCTGGGAGATTTCTTTCTCTAGTAAGGTTTTTGACTGATGGGATGAGGTCCATGATGTTAGAGGGGTTGCCTACTTTAATTACAGTGTGCTGGCATGTTATAATACCTTTATTGGGCTATTGAGGCATCATTTCACCAACTATTTGGGTACCCTGGCCTGAGTGGACACACAAAATTAATCATCAGAGACTACAGCATTCCTAGGGGCAGGATTCAATCTAAGATTAGTAGAGGTTGGCACATTGTGTAAGTGAGCATAGGGCACTGTAGAGTGTAGCCCCCAAATGCACAATCAATCAGCAGTGGGTCGTACTATTCATTACAAGAAAACTTGAAGATACACTAATGAGGAGGTATAGGCCATAGGCACAAAGGGCAAAGGAACATTATTAGTTTGCAGTAAAATTTTTTCCGGTCCCCTTGGGCTTTAATAAGGAGAAGTAGATCACAGGTAAGTCACAAAGATCCTTTATTGATTTATGAAGTGGAAGGTTCCAGGTTGTTCCTCATTTCCAGAGTCCTGCCCAGAGGGAAAAGACCTTCCTGGTACGGTAAGGGGAGGAAAATGTGTTAATTCTGCAGCTAAGTCATTGTAGATACCTAAGTTCCTATTCTGCTAGTGATAAGAGGGGAGAGAGAGGAATAAAGAAGGAAACAAGAGTGCAGGGAGGCAGAGACAGTGAAGAGAAGAGTAAATGAAAGCAGAGAGAGATAGGAAGGACACAGAATCATGGGAAGATTGGAGGAAAAGCGAAGAGAGTGAAAAAAAAATCAGAGACACAAGAAGGAGAAAGAGAATAAAGACAAAGGAAAGAGATTGGAGCAGAGAGAGTAAGGAAACATAGTGATGAGAGAATGAGGGAAGGAGAAGGGTAGAAAGGAAGAGGGAAAAAGGGAAAGAAAAAGAAAAGGAGAGAAGGAGTATAAGAAGAAAACAGATGGAAAGGAAAAAGAGGAAGGAGTGATGAGAGAAGAGGGAGGACAGAAAGAAAGATGGAAGGAAACAGGAGGGGGAAAGTGAAGGAAAGAGGGAGACAAAGAGAACAATGGAAACAAAAAGAGGAAGCAGAAGAGAGACTGAAAATGGAGGGAAAGAATATAAGAGCAGTGGGGACGAAGAGAGGAGGAGAAAATGTGAAGGAAAAGAGAGACAAGGAGAGAAAGTGGATGGAGAGAAAAGAGGGATGAAAATGGAAAGAAAAAATGGGAAGGGTGAGTGAGAAGGAAAGAAAGAGATGGAAGCAGAATCAGAGTAAGAGGGATAGGAAGAGCGAGAAAGAAGGGAGAGATAGAACAATGGGAAGGGAAGAGTGAAAATGTGAAGGATGGAAAGGGAAAGAAAGAGGGAGCTAGAGAAGGAATGAAAGGGAAAATAGAGTAAGAGAGGGGGAAGGAAAGCTTGATGGAGAAAGAGGGAAAGGGAGAAAGAGTGTAAGAAAGATGGAACAGATGGAAAGTGAGCATGAAAGAGGGATAGGAAGGCAGAGTGAGAAAGTGTATAAGAAGAAAAGGAGAGAACAATGAAAACAAAGTGAGAGAGGAAGGAAGGAAAGAGAAAAGATGTCAGAAAGATTGAGGAGGGAAAGAAACAGTGATGGAAAGAATGAAGGAGGGGTGGATAATGAAAGAAGAGAGCAAGAGATAGAAAATTAGAGAAGAAGAAGGAGGAGAAAAGATAGAAAAGAGGGAGAGAGAGGGAAAGAAAGAGAATGAGAGAAAGAGAACAATGACAACAAAAGAGAAGGGAAGAGAAGAAAGAAAAAAAGATAAAGAGGGAATGTTAGGAAGAGGAATATAAGAGGGGTGGGTGATGAGAGGGCAAGAGGAGGAAGGGAAAGGGGAAAATGAGAGAATGGGGGCTAGGAAGAAAAAGAACAATGGAAACAGAAAAGGTGGAAAAGGAGGAAAGATGGAAGGAGCAGAAGAGAAAGAGGGAGTGATAGGGATAGAAAATAAGGAAAAGCAGAAGTGTAAGAAAGAGAGCAAGAGATAGAAGAGCCAGGAAGAAAAGGGAAGAGAGGGAGGAAGAAAGAGAAATGGGATGAGGAGGAGGGAAAGAGAAAGAACCATGGAAACAAAAAAAGGGAAAGAGGGAGTGATAGGAAGAGAGAAGGACATGGGAAGGAAAAGAGAAGGGTGGTTAATAAGAGAAAAAGATGGAAAACAGGAGAAGGGGGGAAATGGAGAGAGAAAGGAAAAGACAGGTATGTGAGAGGAGAGTAGGAAGGAAAGAGAAAAGGGGATGGGGTAATGAAAGAGGAGAGATAAAACTAGAGAGGGGAGAAAAAGGGGGATAGGGAAAGAGAAGGAAAGACAGAGAGGGAGGGAAAGAGGGGAGAAAGCTATTAAGAGAAAAAGGAGATAAAGAGAAAGAAGGAAAGAAACCAAGAAAAGAAAGATAATGTGGGAAAAAGAAAAGGGTGAGGGGAAAAACAGGAAGAGAGAGAAAGAGGGAACTACAGAAAGAGGTAGAAAGGAAGCGGGAAACAAAGAGGTTAGAGAAAAATAATGTGGGAAAGATAAAGACAAACATGAAGAAAGAGGAGTGAAAGGGGGGAAAGAAAATGTGGGAAAAAGGGTAAGTGAAGAGAGCAATAAGAGCAGGGAAAGGGTAAAAGAAAGAATGAGAGAAGGAGAGGGAGAAAGGGAAATGAATGTGGCAAAGATAAGAAAGGAGAGAGAGAAGGGAGGGAGAAAAAGAAACAAAGAAGCAGAGGAAGGGAGAGAGTGAGTGTGAAAGAAAGGGGGAAGCAAGGAGAGAAAGGAGAGACCAGTGGAAACAAAGAGAAAATGTGTGAGAGAGATAACCCTGAGAGAAGGAAAGATAGGAGGAAAGAGTGGATGAAAGCGAGAAACTGAGAAAATTTGGAAAGGAGAAAACAAGGGAAGCAAAGAGGGGAAGGGAGAGGAAGAGAGAAAGTGGATGGAAAGAAGAGAGAAGGGTGCGAAAGAGAGAGAAAGGAAAAGAGAGGAGGAAGGAGAAAGAATGAAAAAAGGAGGCAGGGAAAGGGAGTGATGTGAAGGAAAGAGAATGAGAGAAAGTGGTTGGGAAGAGAGAAAAAGAGAGAGATGGGGAAGATTAGAGAAAGAGGAGGAGGAAAGTATGAAGAATGAAAGGAAAATGAGAAAGTGTATGGAAAGATGGAGAGAAAAAGGAAGAGGGAGAAAGGAAAGCAAAAGGAAGAGGGAGAAAGGAAAGCAAAGAGAATGTGGGAAAGAGAGGGAGGAAGAAGAAAGGGAGAGACAGATGGGGATGAAAGAGAAAGAATGAAGGAGATGAAAAAGAGAATGTTGGAAAGAGGAAAGTAACCGGAAAAGAGGGAAGGAAAGAGAGAGAGAAAGAGATTGAGGAAGTGATAGGTAGAGAGGAGGGAAAGAAAGAAAAAGAGAAAGAAAGGGACCAAGTATGTAAGAGAGTGGGTTGGGTAATGAAAGAACAAAAGGACAAGAGATAGAGAAAGAGAGAAGAGAGGAAGGAAGAGGAGGGAGAGAGATGGAAAGAGAAGGGAAAAGAGAGAAAAGGGAGAGACAGAAGAAGTGTAAGGAAAAAGAGAAGGAGATGATAAAACAAAGATGGAGGGAAAGGAAAAAGGGGGAGAAAGAAGAGCGTGTGAGAGAGAAAGAATAAGAACAAGGGATGGGAAGGGAAAGAGAAGGAGAGAGAACAATGGAAAAGGAAAGGACAAGAGAGAGGAGAGGAAGCAGAAACAAAGAAGAGATAGTGAAAGAGTGAAGAAATTAGAAATGGAGAGAAAGAAGGCATGAAGGTAAAAGAAGAAGGGGTGGGTAATGAAAGAGGAGGAGATAAAATTAGAGAAGAGAAAGAAGGTAACAGAGAGAGAAAGAGAAAGGGAGATAGGACAATGGAAAGAAAGTAAAGAGGGGAAGGAGTGGTAGGGAAAGAGAATGAGAGATAGGAAGACAAAAGGAAAGGTGAAAACAGAAGGCAGAGGAAGAAAATAAAAGAAATGGAGTAAAAGAAAGAGTATAAGGGGAAAAGATGGAAAGACAATGAGGGATGAGAAGAGGAGAAAACAGGAAGAAATGGAATGAAAGTAAAAAAGGTGGAAAAAGTGTAAGATGGGTGAGTAATGAAAGGAGAGAACAAGAGGGAGATAAAAGAAAGAGGAGAGAAGAAGGAAAAGAGAAAGTGAAAGAAAGACATGAAGAGAAAGCGATGGAAACAAAAAGGGAGATAAAAAGAGAAAGAGAGGGAGACAGGAAATGAGAGGAAGAGGGAAAGGAAGAGGGGAAGAAGGAGAAAAAGTGGAAAAAAGTGAAAAAGGGTAGGAAAGAAAGAATGAGAGATGAGAAGAAAAGAGACAGAGGGGAAGAGTGAAAGAAGGAAAGAGGAAGAAATGAGAAAAAGAGATAAAAAAGTGGATGGAAAGAAAGAGAGGGAGATAAAAAGTGAAAGATACAAACAGAAACAGAACGTTAGAAAGAGAAAAAGTGTAAGAAAGAAGAGAAGAAAGAAGAAACAGATGGAGAGAGTGAAAGAGAAAGAAGAGAAAGGGATAGGAAGAAAGCAAGAAAGGGAATGAGAAGGTGAGGAGGGAAAGAACAATGGAAACAAAAGTGAGAGAAGGAAAGAAAAAGGAGAATGTTGGGAAAAAGAAACAAAGTGGATGGAAAGAAAGAGTCAGAGAATGAAGGAGGGGTGTGTAATGAAAGGAGAAAATGAAGAGAGGAGGGGAGAAAAGAAAGGAGTAGAAAAGAGAAAGAGGGAAACAGACAAAAAGTAAGAGGGGGAAACAAAGAATGAGAGAGGAGAGGAAAGAACAAGAACAATTGAAACGAAGAGAAAAAGAAGGATCGAGAAAGAAAAAGAGATAAGAAAAAGGGAGAGAAAGATTGAGGAAAGGGAAAGAGAAAGTGAGAGAGGAATGGGTAATGAAGGAGGAGGGGATGAGAGGTAAAAAGAGAGGAGAGAGAAAGAAGGGAAAGGAATGAAAGGAGGAGAGAACAGAGAAAAAGGAAAGGTGTGGAAGAGAGGGAGAGAATGAGAGAACAAGGGGTAGGAAGAGAGAGAAAGAACAATGGAAACAGGAGAAAAGGAAGGAAAGAAAACCAACGAAAGAGGGAAGAAACAGAAAGAGGAGAGCCAAAGTAAGAAGGAAGAAAAGAGGAGAGAAAGATACCGAGGGAGTGGTAGGAAGAGAGAAAGTGTGGGGAGGAGGAAAAGAAAGTGCATGAAAAGAGGAGAGAAAGTGTAAGAAAGAGAAAGATGGAGAAAGAAAAGAGATAGAAACTGGATGAGAAGGAGGGAAAGATAAGAGTGGTGGATAATGAAGGAGAAAAGATGGAGGGAAAGATAAGAGGAGTGGATAATGAAGGAGAAAAGATGGGAAGAGATGGAGAGAGAAGGAGAGGAGAGAACCATGGAAACAAAAGGAGAAAGAGAGAAGGAAGAAAGTGAAAGAGGGAGTGATAGGAAGAGAAAGAAGAAAGTGGAGGGAAAGCAAAAATGAGAAAGGTGTAAGAGGGGTGAGTAATGAGAAAAAAAGAGATGGAAACAGGAGGAGGGGGTAAGAAAAGAGAAAATGGAAGGAAAGTGTGAAGGAAAGCATGAGAGGGAGACAGAAAGGAAAAAGGCAGAAGTATAGGAAAGAGAAAAAGAAAGAGGAGGAGACAGAAAGAATGTGGGTAAAAGGTGAGAAAGGGAAGGAAAGAAAGAAAAAGTGAAAAGAAGAGAAAAATATAAAGTGTAGATGGAAAGAGAGAAAGGGGAAAAGCAGAGAAAAAAAATGGAAACGAATGAGGAGAGAGCAATGGAAACAAAAGGAGAAAGAGTAGAAGAAAGACAAATAGAGGGGATGAAAGAGAAAACTGAGAAATAAAATGAATGTTGGAAAGAGGCGAGAACAAGGAAAGAAAGTGAAAGAGGGAAGCAAAAAAGAGGAGAAAGAGATTGAGAAAGTGAGGAAGAGAAAAAGTGGATAAAAAGAGAAGAGAAGAAAGAAAGAGGGGGAGATAAATTAGAGAAAAAGAAGAGAAAGATAAAAAGAGGGAGAGAAGAAAAGAATGAGTGAAGGAAAGAATGAAAGAGCAAAAGGGAGAAAAAGAGAAAGTGGATGGAAAGAGGAGAAGGGAGGGCAAGAGGGATAGAAAGAGAGGGGATGGGAGAAGAGAGGAGAGAAAGGGGGGGAGATAAAAAGAGAAAGAAAAAGGGAGACAAAGAGAATGACAACAAGAGATGGGGAAAGAAAGTCGAAGAAAGAGGGGAGACAGAGAAAAGAGGGCAAAAGAGGGAAGGAAAGAGAAGAGAAAAATGGAGAGAGAGTGAAAGAAAGAATGAAAGGGAAAGAGGAGGAGGAAGAGAAGGCGAGATGAGAGAGCAAGGGAAAGAACAACAGGAGTACAAGAAAGGAAGATAGATAAAAAGAAAAGGTGGAGGAGAGGGAATCAGAAAGGGGATGAGAGAAAAGGAAGGAAGGACAGAGAAGGAGAGAGAGAACAATGGAAACAAAGAAAAGGAGCCAAAGAGAGGAGGAAGCAGAAAGAGGGAGAAGGAGAGGAAGAGTGAAGAAAGGAGAGAAAGAGGGAGTGATAGGAAGAGAGGAGAGGTGGAAAGAGGGATGAGTAATGAAAGAAGAGAGAGAAAAAGGGAAAGGAGGGGGAGAGGGAAAGAATGAAAGAAGGAGGAAAAGAGAAGGGATGAGAAGAGAGAAAGAATTAAGAAAGAGGGGGAGAGAAAGAAAAAGAGAGGGGAAGACAAAGTAAGAGAATAAGAAAAAGAAAAAGAAAGAGGAAAGATAAGAGAGAAAGGGAGTGATAGGAACAGAGAAGGAGAGGAGAGAAAAGAAAAAGAGAGGGATGGGGAGAGAAAAAAGATGGAATGAGAAAGAGAAAAGGAAGGAGAGAGAAAAACGGAGTTTGAGAAAGTGACAGGAAAGAAGGCGAGAAGGAGGGAAAGAGAAAATGTGGAGAGAGAAAAAGGAGAAAGAGAAGAAAGAGGAGAGAAGAGAGAAAAGGGAAAGACAAAGAATAAGAAAGAGGATGAAGGAGGGTGGGTAATGAAGGAGAGAATGAGAGAGAGAGAGAGAGAGAGGGAAAGGAAATCGGAAAAGAGCAGGAGAGGAAAGAAAGAGAACAATGGAGGGAAAGAAAATGAGTAAAAGAAGGAAAGAAAAGAGTGGAAGGAGAAGGAAGGAAGGAGGAAAGGAAGAAAAAGAAAGTATAGGAGAGTGAGAGATAGAGCAAGAAAGGGAGAAGATAAAGAGAGAAAGATGGAAACAAAAGGAGTGAGGGGGAGAAAAGGGAAAGTTGGAGAGGAGTGAAATTAAAGGAAAGAATGAAAGGAAAAGGAAGGGAAAGAGGAAGAAAGAGGAGTGAGAAAGTGGATGGAGAGAAGAGAAAAAGAGGGATGGAAACAAAAAGTAAGGAATAGGAAGAGAGGGAGAGGGAAAGAGAAGAAAAGAAAGTGCAAGAAAAAAAAGGCAAGACAGAGAAAGGGAGAGAGAATGAGGGGCAGGAAGAGGGAAAAGGAGAAAGGAAAGAAAGAAAAGCGGGGAAGATACAAAGAAAAATAGTAGAGAAAGAGACAGGAGGAAAAAGGGAAAGAAAAGAGAGAAAGATGGAAACAGAAGACAGGGAAAGAGAGAAGGAAAGAAATCAAGAAAGGAGATGAAGAAAGCGTAGAAAGGAGACAAAGAGAAAAAGAAATATTGTGGGAGAAGAGGGAATGAAAGTGAAAGAGGGTAGGAAAGCAATGGAGTAAGATAGGAGAGAAAAACGGAGTGACAGGAAGAGAAAAAGAGTAGGTAATAGAAATGGAGAGAATGAGAGATTAAGAGAGAAAGAGGAGGGGAAGATTGAAAGTGTGAAGGAAAGAATGAAAGAGAAAAGAGGGAAAGGAAGAAAGGGAAGGAGGAAAAGAAGGATGCAGAGAGAAAGGGAAAGAAAAACAGAAAGAGTGTAAGAAAGAATAAGGAGGAGATATAAAGAGAAAGTAAGAGAGGAAAATGGGGGAAGCAAAGAGAGAAAGAAAGAACAAAGAATGTAGGGAAAAGAAGAGAAAGAAGAAAGGAAAAGGAGGAGAGAGATTGAGAAAGTGACAAAGAGGAAAGAGCAAGTGACAGGAGAGGAGGGAAAACAAAGTGTTAAGGAAAGAGTGAAAGGGAGCTACAAAGAGAAAGAAAGATGGAAACAGGGAAGAGAGAAAGAATGAAAGAAAGAGGGAAAGTGGAAAAGGAGGAATACAAATAATAAGGGAATGAGGAGAGAAGAGAAAGAGAACAATGGAAACAAAGAAAAGGATAAAAAAGAGAAGGAAAGACAGAAAGGAGAAAGAGTGGAAGAAAGAGAAAAAGAAACCAAGAGAAAAAAAGAATGTCAGAAAGAGGAGAAAAAGAAAGAGTGCAAGAGGGAAGAAAAGAAAGGAAATAGGCTGAGAAAGAAAATGAGAGGAAGAGGAGAAGGAAGAAGAGAAAAATGGCTGGGAAAAGAAGGCAAGAAGAAGAGCTGGAAGGGGAGAGAGAGAATTAAAGAAATAGAAGAGAAAAATGGAAACAGAAGGAGAGAGGGGAAGAAAAGAGAAAGAAAGGATGAGTAAAAGTGTGAAGGAAAGAAGGAAAAGGGGGACGTGAGTATGAAAGAAAAGGAGAGGAAGAGAGAAAGTGGATGGAAAGAAAGGAGAGAAAGAATAAAAGAAAAAGAGAAAGAAAGAGAAAGACGGAGGAAAGTGAGAAAAAGAAAGGGAAAGGAAAAAGGAGAGAGGAAGACAAAGAATAAGAAAAGGGGGGAAACAGGAGAGGAGAGATAGAGAAAACAATGGGAAGAAAGGAAAGGAAGGTAGGAAAAGAAAGGAGGCAAAGAAAGAGGGAGTAATAGGAAGAGAGAAGAACAGGTATGAGAGGAGAGAGAGAAAATGTGAAGGAAAGAGGAAGATATAGAAAGTGGATGGAAAGAGAAATAGAAAATATGAGAAAAAGAGGGAGAGAAGAGAAAGGTGGAAACAGAAGAAGAGAGGGGGAAGAAAAGAGAAAGAAATGGAGAGGAAGAAGGGGAGAAGGAGTAAAAGTGTGAGGGCAGGAATGAAAGAGAAAGGGATAGAGACAAAGGAAAAGAAAGGAGTATCAGAAAGCCAGGGAGATATGTGAGAGAGAGAGAGAGAAGTGGGGAGAAAGAGAGTGAAAGAGGAAAAGGGAAAAGGAGACAGAGGAAAGAAAGCCAAAGAGAAGAGGGAAGAAAGAGTAAAAGAGGGAAGGAAAGAGAGGAGAGAAGGAAATTGAGAGAAACTGAGGAGAAAAAGGGGGAGTGATAGGAAGAGAGAGGAGAGAAAGAAAGAAAATGTCAAAAGAAGAGGAGAGGAGACAAAGTGGATGGAAGGAGGTAAGGAGAAAGCATATAAGAGGGTTGAGTAATGAAAGGGGAAGAGGAGAGCTAGAGAGAGAAAGAAGAGAAAGATGGAAATAAAGATAGAAGAGGTGGGAAGAAAAAATGGAAGAAGAGAGGAAGAGAGATGGAAAGAGGGTTAGGAAGAGAGAAAAAGGGAGACGCAGAAGGAGTGTAAGAAAGAGAAGGATGATAAAACAAAGATGGAGGGAAAGAAAGAAAAAAGGGAGAAAGAAGAAAAAGAGAGGGAGGAAAACAGTGAGAATAAGGGATGGGAAGGGAAAGAGAAGGAGAGAGAACAATGGAAACAAAAAAGGAGAAAAGGAAAGAGAAAGAGGAAGCAGGAGAAAGAATAGACAGAGGGAAGAAATGAGAGGAGAGAGAGAAAGGAGAGGAAGAAGGAAAGAGAAAGAGGAGGAACATGAGGGAAAGAGAAAGTGGATGGATAGCAAAGAAAGAGAAGGAGAGGAGAGAGAGAAAGATAGAGGGGGAGTGGGGAATGAGAAGTAGGAGATATAAGAGAGAAAAAGAAAAAAAGATGGAAACCAAGAGAGAAGGAGAGAGGGGGGAGAAAAGAGAAAGATGGAGAGAAGGAGGGGAGAGAAAGAGGAAGGAGAGTGAGAGGAAGACAGGGAAAGGGGGGGGACAAAAAGAGAAAGAAAGGGGGATAGAGAAAGACAGAACAGTGGAAACAAAAGGAGAAAAAGAGAGCCAGAAGCAGAAAGTCAGGAAAGAAGGAAAAAGACAGAGGAAGAAAGAAAGAGGGAAATGACAGGGAAAGGACAAACGGAAAGGAGGGAGAGAGAGACTTACCTTGTTCTCCTCCTCCCAGCCAGGCTGTACAGCACCTGTGCTTCCAACCTGAAAACCAGACTCTGGAGCTCGAATCCCACGATGTCAACTGTGTCCCTGTTGCCTACCTTTTCTCCCTGGGTCAGGCTCCTCATAGGCAGACCAGGGACAGCCATCAAATGCCTTAAACATGACCTTAATACATTCTCAACACTGACCTCAATGTCTACTCTAGAGCTGTCCTTCAATAAATCTCTGTACAAGACACAGCCGGTGTTCAATACTTTATTAATACAGGTGAGGGCAGATGTGATCACATATGTAAGACAATTTTCCCAGCAAGTCTTTAAAAACATAACACTCAACATCAAATTCTTACAGTGATTCAAAGGTTACTAAATTCCCAACAGAAGTTGACCAAGCAAGGTCCTAATGCTAGTATTTTTAGGCACATGCTAGAAAAATCCATTCTTAATCACATTGCAAAGGCTAAAGCTCTGGAGTTATATTTAGATATGTGAATCTTGTCTCTGCTGCTTACCTGTGAGTTGCAGAAGATAAATCCTTTTTTCCCACTCAGTTTCTTCATATAAAATGAGAATAATATTACTATTACATGGTTTGCATAAATTACCCACCACACTGGCAAACAGGAAAGGTGATCAAGGTATTTCCCTTGATAAATCACCTTCCATCTTTTACAGAAGTTTCCTTTCGATGTAAAATATAAACGTGTAGTTTGAGGAGATAAGAGGACATATAGGTTCTCTCCTTTATCTCATGAAAATTACATTTCTTGACTCCCATCAGTGATAACATAGCCAATGTCTTTGAACTTTCAAAATATGCCAAGTGCTGTCTTCTGTTCAGTATCTCATTTACTCTTCCCCAGATTCTGTGAGGTCAGCGCTGCTATTAACCTCAGGTAGCACATGAGTACATCAGAGCCTAGCCAAGTTTTTAAGACCAAAACAGAAAGCAGGAAGCATACTTCATGGCAACTACTGGTCCTCTCGGAAACCCACGGTGACCTGGTAGCACCAAATAGGGGAGAAAATGTTCTCAGTGCCAAGGTAGATAGATTTTCCTTTGTTTGGAATCCATGGTAATGTTCCCTCTGTCTGTCTCCCCTCCTCGTTCCTTACTAAAGTAACAGCCCACTCAGGACACACTTTTTGTAGGAGGTGGTAGCTGACTAGGATTTTGTGAACAGACCTCAGGTAAGGTCCTATGAAATAGTGGTTGACAATTGTCTGTGGTAATTATTCATTGGTGAGCCAACCGGTAGTGCACCCGTTGCTTCAGAGCATTCTTTTTTAACGGCACTGTGCACAATAACTGGATGGCTTCCTCCCCGGTCACCCTAGGATTCAGCCACCTTCATAAATGAGCTCCAATGTCAGCTGGCTTGTGGAAAACACCCCTTTTACCACAGTAACTGGTGGAAATTACCTGATGATTAATGTCATCTGACCCGGAGAGCTCCATTGCACTGCAGTTCAGGATTTATCTATGAGCGTGATGATAATCTTCTATCTTTGTTTATATCAGTAATTAATGGTATTCAGGAGGGAGCCCATGAAACCTTGTGTAAATAAGATTTATCCCCAAGGGAATAGATTACAGCCATATGTCACCATTCAAAAGGTAATTGGTGCATTTCATTAGAGAGTAATTGAGAGACAGATTTATTTTAATACCTTGTAATAAATAATCTTGATAAACACTATTGTTAGCAGATATATCTGTACCATGTAAACAGTTTGCTTTACATCAAAATATAGTCTATACTATCCATCATTCTTGGACTTTTTTGGAGAGCTTTTTACTTACCTTGTGACTGCAAATAAAGAATAGCACATTATTATAGACTGTGATCGTTCCTTATGGCTTTGCTGTTCTCATTATTTGCCTTACGAGACCCACTGTATATCCCTCAAATGAAAATCTCCCACACATATGAACAGAAATGTGTCTAACAGTGGGTTGGAGCCAAGGCCTTAGAGACAGTGAGACTGAGCTGTGAGGTCTGTCACTTGGGCTAAATGGAGATGACAGGACATAGTGCTGAGGGCTGCAGGAAGCTAAACAGGGTGACACACAGAGACTTGAGGCAAAATTTTATAATACAGGAAGAAGGCAACAAATAGTATAAATAGTACTCTTATCATCACCACTTCCATCTTCTTAAGAAGATGTCTTTAAAGAGACATCCTGGGCCCTAGGGTAAACTTTTACCTAAATCCCATTGGAAAAGCAGGGGCAGAATGTACCAGTGTTTTTCCCTCCATCTCCATTGCTATATGATAAAATCAATCAACATAAAAAACAGAGAAATGAGCAATATTCTCAATACCAGTCATAGGCATGTCTAAAATAGACCATCCACCCCCTAAACGATTTGAAAACCAGATAAACAATCATTTTCAGAGTTTTGTGACTTGCTGAGCCACTCTAGAGAGTAAAACCATTCTACTGTGTTCTTCAAACTGAGATGAAGAGCAAAAGATTCCAAAAAGCTGTCTACAGATTGAAATGAAACCATGCTTTTAACAGGCAACCATTCATCAAAACAGCAGCAGCGGAGACATGAGTCAAATGATTTTTCTCTACATCTGCAACAATCGAGCCATGTTTGAGAGCTTTCCCCCGCCTACATTCACGATTATATTATGATAGAATAGTCCAGACCTATGTTAAGCTCCACATAAACATAGCTTCACACGGCAGCTGTAAGTATCATCATCACCTTTGTTTTACCGATGAGTATCTGAGGTCACACAGCTACTGAGTGGGGTGTCACACCCCGAATCCTGTGCTGACTTGCTCCGCCTTCTTCCAGCACTGCCTGGTTGACTAGAAACAAGAAACCTTAGGATGACCTTAACCCATCTTCCTAGAGAAGATTTTGCCTGATGATCTTAAGGTAGAAATCAAATTATTTAGCCAATGATAACCACTATTTTTCCACCAAATAGGAATATTTTACGCTGCAGAACACTAAATCACGTAACTTTAAGCTGAGTACAAGAAATTCCAAAGAAACACTGGCCTTTCGGTGGGTCCTGTGTTCATCTTCTGTGGTCACTGATGATTCGAGGGGAAGGTTGGAGAAGGCGATGCCGAAGTCAGGCTGTCCCCGTCACCTGCATCCCAGCTCTGAGAGCCAGTGGCTGGGTGGCTTTGGGCAAACCACTCTGCTCACTAGGGGTCTGCCACTCCCTGTGGAGAGAGTCGTAGATTCCCAGACCATGTCACTGCTCAAAACCATAGGTGCTCAGTACATGTGATCATTACTGGTTAGCGTTCACAACTCGTCACAACATGCCCTTGGCTTCCTTCCGCCACCAGCTTACAACACTGCACCCGAGACAGAAACAGGGGTCTCTCCCTGCGTTGCCTTCAAACACTGCTTCAGGCTTCCTGTTACTCTTTTAACTAAGAGAGGATCTGGAAGCAAGTTGCGAAAAGATTCAAACTGTGTACTAACCAAATTGCAAAATAGGTATCAACCAAGTCATTACTTCATGGCTAGACCAGAAATAAAAACTTTCAATTAATATCAAACCCGTGTACATTCACTTTAAGTGGTTACATTCACATTATCCACAATGTCTTTCAACACAAATAGGGTACTCCCGGAATATTTTGTAATAATTTACTCTTCCCTTAGGGCCCTAACTCCCAGTCCTGTTCCTGTAATATTTGCTCCTGCTGAGTAACTAACGCCAGTTTGAGGGGGTCATTGTAAAGTGTGTGGCTAGGACTGTGGCTGGAACAGACACAGCAAGGCACCCTCCCGGCTGGGTGAGCTGAGGCCCCACCTCCCCAAACCTCGCTCACCCTGCTGGTAAAATGGGGACCATGACTAGTAAGACCCACCGCTGTGTGTTTCATCTGCACCAAGCCTAGTACATAGTAAGCATGCTGTAATTTTTAACAGCTTTTATTAAATTAAACCTGAATGAAGTATAATTATTCACATATGAGATATGACTTGCCACTTTTCAGCCACCTAAAGCTACGTAACTTACCTGTTTTGATCGCCACAGGCAGGGATTCCTGTACAACATATAAACATGTGACAGGCAATACACTGACTTGCTCTTTATCTTCTAAAATCTGCCATAAAGTATTTTAGGGCTGGGAGAGGCATCCTTTCAGCTGCTACTCCACCCTTCTCACTGACTAAAGGAGAGTGGGTCCCCAAGGGCACGTGACAACTTAGTGGCCAACCTGGTACTAAAAATCCACTGCTAGTTCAGCGCTCCTTCTGCTAGAATACACTGTCCCACTGAGCTGAACTGACTTCCAATCCAGATCAAAGCTAGTGATCTCATTTAAAGGAAAAAAAAACATCTAAATAAAATTTGTGAATTTCTTTTCATTCTTTATGAAAATAATCGATGGGCTAGCTCTCTGACACATGGAATCAGGTTCGTTGTGTGAGTCATTAACATGTGATAGCATTAGATCTTATTGGGAAAACTTGAGAATGGTTACCGTCATTACTGAGTGCTGGGAATGCAGAAATGTACATCGTTTCTTTGATATTCAAATCAATTCTTTCATTCCTTTCTCACTGGAGGAAAAATGTCTGAGTGTAAAGAAGTAATAATGGCTTGGAGACGACAGGGTGCAGGGTGGGCTAGAGAGGGGGGTTCATCTGGAAACTGCAGCTATTGTATCTGGTTTCCAGTCACCTTGGAAACCTCAAGTTCTGAGAAACACGATTTGCTACAAAACCCGAGTTTCCGATCACTGTTCAGAAGCCCGTTAGACTACAAAGGTACAGTATTCCTGACCAGTTTTTAACTCTAGCAAAAGTAATTGACCAATGCAGACAGAATTATGTCAAGATTTTCCCCTCTCAAGATTTACTACTTTTAGTAAATCTTATACCAGTCAAAACACATTATGGGGAGGAGAAATGGACTCCTTTGGCCACTAACTAGCATTTGAACATTTTGAAATTAAATTACTCTGGGTATTCCTGCTGTTTGCAAAGTCTGTCACATGGCCAGCAGATTAACCAGCATGCCTCTTATGGATGATACTGTGTTAAGGAAGTCAGAATTTGAGATGGGGAAAAAAGAAGTCATTCATTCTAACCCCATTTTAAGGGGGGGAATGAATAGGCCTAACAGCATTTATCTGGATGAATAGTAATAAAAATGATCACTTACCGCCACCGTCTATGGGCTCAGTCAAGGCTTCACCGACATGTCCACAATCCAGCTTCATGATGGTCCTGTCAGGCATCAGCGTTGTCCTTGCTGAGCACGGAGAAGAGCTGAGCCTCAGAAAGGCTTGCCCACCTTCCAAGGGCAAACATCCAGCAGGCCGAAGTGCCTGACCTCAAAATCCTGACTCTGAAGTCCAACTTTCAAACCACTCTCCTACATTTCCTCCCAAGAAATCCAGATGAAAATTTTTAATTGAGGGGTTGCAGGGAACTACGGCCCTAGCAATACAGGTATAGGATGAGGTAGTTACTGGCAAAATAGGCCAGGAAATGAGGGACATATTTGGTCATTCTGTCCTAAACTCAATATGAAGGAAGGAACACTAATGTGACTGCCAATTCTAATGTGATTAGCTTACAGTAACAGATTGTCTAGAATCATACCAAGAAGGTAAGGGGAGGAAAGGCAAGAGTGTTTTTACAGTTCTGGACTTTACTCAGAACATAACAAGAACATCCTAGGTAGCAGAACCTAAGAGGCACACAGATTCCACAAACACTAATTACCCAAGCAACATCCTTGATGCTAGGCTTAAATCTGGTGGAATCCCTGTCCTCACAGACCTTACTCTAGAAGAAAAAAAGAGATTATACCAAGTAAACAGACAAGTAATTAACAGAATGTGTTCCGTGTCATGAAAAAATGGCACTGAGTAGCAGAAGGAAAAGTCTCTCTTAAGAGGTGGCATTTAAGTGACACGAAGGATGAGAAGGGAACAAGGAGGGGGATGGTTAAAACAAACACTTGTCTTTGTAAATTTGAAGTGCTAACCTCTGGAAACTCTGGATGACATAGCAGGTTACACAGTAAGATTTCCACCCAATATGTAGAACTAGTTATCAAACAGCAGAGCCTGGGAATATGATGATGACATGTTAGCTAGGAATCAGGAGGCCACAGTTTGATCTCCAACCCTCTAGGCCCATGGTCTGCACAGGACATGTAACCGCTCAGAAGCTCCATGGCCTCATCTCACAAATGGAGCTGATGGTAAATATCAGATGGTACAACATATGTGGAAATCACCCACTGTGCACAGCGTATCACGCAAACTCACTGATGGGGTGTGAACCTAAATCTGTCACTGGAACTGACGCTGAGCTTCCTTCTGCCTGAGGCCTCTGAGGTCCCTTTGAATTGGACCATGTGAAAGCTAACTCAGAAATATGGGCTGAGTCACCAAGTGCCAACAACATGTGGTCAGAGGGGTCAATGTGAACTTGACGGCTGAAGGCTGAATTGCCACCATGCTTGGCTTGGTGGCACCCAGGAGCATGTCTGAAAGTTGTCTAGCGTCCACCCCTCACCAAGGCTTCAGAGGAGCCCACTGCACCAAAACAAAGCAGGCTCTTCGAGGGGGCTGGGCTTCATCAGTGGTTATTAAAGAGCACAGTTGAAGTGTGGTACTTACCTTGGAATAGGAGTTCAACTTGGAGCTCTCGAAGATTCGGTGACAGCTAATGAACTTCAGATCAACGAAGAGATTGGTTGAGAAATGCCCACAGCTCTCTGAGCGCAGACCTGGCGATGGGCTAAGGGGTGTGTACACAGTAGCAAACAAGCAGGAACCCCAGCATGCGGGCGGCCCAGGTAGGACAGTGAGCCTACAGAGCAGGCACTGCAGGTCCTCCTTTTGTCCTGTACATAAACTTAGCTTCTGGGGTCTCTGCATGGGTTACACTTTCCCACAGAAACCGTTTCATAACCATTCTGTTGCCATCAGCGCTCTGGCAGGGTTCCCTATTGAAAACGGCGTATCTGCTGCACCCACAGATCCACTAAGTCAATCTAAGTCAGTGTGTTTCAACCATCATCACTGTACAGATACAGTTTTAAAAACTCAGATGCCCTGGAATTCCGATTTCATTTGCACGGCACGTGACCCACACTTGGAGAGCTCCCCGTGTGATTCCGACTGAATGGCAATTTCCCAGCCACGGGCCTCAGTCAACCCAAGAACACGCGAAAAGCAACTACTTCCATTGATGAAAGCACCACCAACTTCACAAACCCTCCCAGTTTTTTCCTGAATGATTTTCCTTTCAGTCATAACTTCATATCATCATTTTTCCTCAAACATAGGACCCACAGTAATCTGAGGTGTTGGTGGGAGTGTGAATCTGCTCCTTCCTAGGAAAGAGTGGGGTAACTGCTGCTCTTTCCGTTACCGCATATATTACTTGGTTTTTATGATGTTTTGAAGGTCACTCCCCGAAGTAATAAAAGCTATTGTCTCCAATCTCTGAGGATGGAAGCAAAACATGATCTAAAAGCCTGTCTAGGTTTGGAAGTGATTAATGGAGATTCTTATGATGAAGGAAATGAAAATGAGAAATCTGGATAAGTAATCACTGTTTCAACAAAAACAATTTCAACAAAAAATGAGCTTGAAACAGAGAGAACAAACTGATAGCGCCAACAGCAAGTACATTATTCTTTGGGTTTTAGAAACAGCCCTGGTGATAGCATTTTAAGTTTTGTCAATTTGTGGGATTTATGACACTTCCGAGCGCAACGGAGAAGGAAAGGGACCCCTTGGCTGCCCCACGTTTCACAGGTACTTGAAATGGAATTGGCGCAGAGCAGGGGAAATTGCAGATGAACACAGAAAGGTGCCGCGAAATGACGGCTTCACAGAGGAAACATCAGCCCAGCACTTGCTGCAAACCTGGGAGACGCAGCAGAGCTTCTCCATGTCATCGTGCCTGGCCACACAGTGCCCCAGGGACCATGCTGCCTCGGGGGCGGTGGGGATAACAGAGTTGGGGCACTGTGGAACCTGGTCAGGGTTTTGCTTTGTCTGTAGCTATTAGAGAACCTGTCAAAGGAAATGTTTCCCTGGTCGGATTGCCACCTACTGAGGGCCTTGGCTAAGACAACCATTTCTCAGAGCACCTCCCCGGATTACTGTCATCATCCCCAGCCCTGCATATCCACATTTCCGCCTGACATTTCCAACACGTCCCATTTAGCACACCCAAAGCTCCGCTCACAACTTTCTTCCCTTCCACTCTGCACGTATTCCACGCGCTGTCTTCCTTTCTCAGTGGCCGGCGCACACAGTACACCAGTTATAAAACACACAATGCTGGAAATCATTTCTCATTCCATCGCCAAGTTCAAGGCACGACCTTCTCCCACCTGGATAACCAGACTGCTAGCTCTTCTCCCTGTACATGCCCCTTCTTACCCACTCCCCACCCTGTAGCCAGGCCTCTGTGCACATACAGGGTTAGTTTAGTACACACAGGTACATCCTGCTGGTTCTGTGTATCTGGAGAACCCGGACTAATACTGTGTGTGTGTGTAACAGAGAGAGAGAGAGATTTATCATAAGGCAATCAGTTCAGCTGATAATGGAGGCAGAGAAATCCTGCCGTCTGCAGTCAGCGAGCTGGCGATCCAGGAGAGCTGGTGGTGTAAGTTCTGTCTGAGAGAAGATGACCAACGTCCCAGCTCAAGGGGTCAGGCAGGCACAGTTCCTGCTTACCCGGCCTTTTGTGCCACCCATATCAGGGAGGGCAGTCTGCTTTACCAAACCCACTGAGTTAAACGTTACTGTCATCCAGAAATAACCTCACGGAGACACGCAGAGCCATGTCTGGCCCGATGCCTGGGCAGCCTGTGTCCCAGTCACACTGACACATAGACATAACTATCAGAGTCATCTTTTCAACACAGACATCACATCAGTTTGTCTATTATCCTTTTATGTCCCCACTCTATTGAAAATGTTTTATTGTCTCACCACATTCTGCAAGGCCATGCCTAACGTACCTCTGACCTTCTCTTCCTAACACCATAGCCACTGTGAACCTTCTTTTGATGTTTTTAAGCCAGAATCTATTTTTCTCCTCAAAGTCGTCATGCGTGCTGCCCCACCTAATCGGGATACTCGTCTTGCACCAGGCTAACTCCTTTTCATCCTTCAGGTGTCACGTAAGACTTCCCAGACCCCAGCGCCTCCCACAAGCCAGTCCCCGATCATATAAGCTGCAATAGTCCCCCTGCACGTCTTCACCAAGGATTCCTCACCACCGTAAGCCAACAGCTGCTTAATGTACTTCATCCACAACAGCAGTCAGCTCACTAGGGCTAGGAGTCAGCCTCTCTTGTTTACAACTGTAACCCAGCATTCTGCATGTAGTAGGAATTCAGTAAGCATTGTCCCAATAAATGAGCCACTTCCTAATGACTCTTCCAGACTGGTACGGGGGCCACTTTTCTGTCCCCTTAGGTCTAGTATAATAATGTTGATGAAATAAACCAACAGGCTTTACACTGGGCGGGGGGGAAGGGGATTGATTCAAAACAATGCTTTGAAATAGTCTGGCTTGCCTTTCATAAAAGCAAACTTCAAAATGGCTTTGCTCTAGAGGACAGAGTATTACCATATTCTTGAAAGAAACGGCCTCCAAGTAACAACATCCAACCCATCTCTTAAATCTTGAGAGCAGAACCCTGGAGTACTCTGCTTAGATGTTCAACTCGTTATTTGAAGACAAACATCTCTCTACAAACTCAGCAGCTCCATTCACGAAATTTAAATAGCTGGTGCACATTATGAGGTGTATGAATTTCAAAGTAACCCTTGCTTGACTTAAAAGCAGATCCTGTATCATCAGGAAAGCCCAAGTTTCTCTTCACGTTTTTTAGTTGCTTATTTTATTTTAATCCGTTTCATTGCAAGTTGAAATAGGTTCCACCGAGTACCCTGTGTTTAAGCCAAGCAGCCATTTAAAGCAGGGTGACAGAGGGGTGTGGCTTTGTATTGAATCAGCTTAGCTAAGGCAGCACTGTGTCCTGGAAGCCCCTCCACTGAGCTAGCATAGCTGCCTGGGGCTTAGAAGATGGGAGGGAAGGTGGGCACAGGGCACCAGGTGCCACTGAGTCACCTGCCAGCTCACCTGATAAATGTGGGGCAGCCCCCGATCTTCAGACCCTCCAGCTCCCATTTGGGTCCTTCTTCAGCTTCTCCAGCCCCTGGGTTGAAAGCATCCTTAGTCCCACGAGGAAGGACAGCAACTGTTCCTCTGAATCAGACCTGGAAGTGGCAAGGGACAGGCACCAGTTTATCATGGGGGATTCCAGCTCACTGTCCCCACTTCACATCCATCTTCCCTTCCTGAGTGCCTGGCTGTCTGACTTCAGGCTCCAGCATCAGACACAAAGACGACAGCTTTGTAGACTGTATCCCACTCTGGATAAGGTCAAGTTCCTACTGTATACCTCTCTATACATAACTCATGCAGGTCCTCTTTCTCTAGCTGTACCCTGACTGATAAACTTCTAGACAGTCTTCTAATAGCGTATTGGCAGCCTTTCAGCTAGATGTGGGTCTCAGAAGTTTGGTACGTCCTTGGTTTAAAATGATAGTTAATGATGATAATGTTGCCAGCCTTTAAATAGTTGATTTTAATATAAAATTTCAAAATAGATTTTTTTGGAAAAATCAGAAATGTGGCCTCTAGTTCAGCAATATGGTGATCTAAATACCCTGACCAATTGTTTTAGTTGAAAACAAGGAAAACTATTATTGGCTAAAAATACTTTAATCTTTTAAATGCATTGATAAGCTGGAAATGAGTTAGGATTATTCAGCATCCAAAGCCTAAAATAGCATGGAAACCCAGAGAAGCCATCAGAGCATTGAGGTCAGCTGTAACTTTCAGATTTTGCTCAACTGGCTCCAATTTCATCTTCAGTTTCCCTAACCTCGAGGGTCATGAGAACAAAGCCAAATCTCAGGACCCACCTGAAGTGGGACCCCCAATATGCCAAACCATAAGCGTGAGGAGGAAATTCAGTGCAGGTGACCCAGTGGTCCCCACCCCAACCTTCCCTCCCAGACAACTGCAAGGAAAAGCGCCTGTATTGAACCTCAACATTCAATGGGAGGGGGAAACAAAACAAAAACAAAAACAGGTTTCCAAGGCTTTAGATCTCCAGACTGGCTCTCACCCAGCACTTGTAGCCTCATGTTACCTGCATGGTCCTAAAGCCTCCGGCCAAGAATTAGTTTACAGTTGAGGCCGAAGGTTGCACCTGTGATGGATGGAAACAAACGCAAACCTTAAGTACAGACAAACCTGCATTTACCTGCAAATGAATTTCTGCAGGTAAAGACCAAAGAAATACAAACTCACAGTTGTCACACTCCGATCCAAGCCAGCACAAATGAAAGCATGAAGAGAACCAAGGCAGCCACTTTAGACCCATGGAGGCTTCAGTTAGGGGCTTTCACAGAGGAATATATAAAGTAAGTACATTTATATGCATAAAGAAACAAAGAAGGAATTTAAAGAGTTAAAATATATATATAAATTACTCACAAATTTTAAAAGTAAGCCAAAGTTTCTAGAAATGAAACTATCATCTCAAAAAGTGAAACCCCAAAGTATGTGATAAGAAATAGAGAGAAAGAGTGGGTAGGTGGGGAAGGGGACAGAGGGAAGGAAAAAGGGGATGAATGTAATAAAACAACAAAGTTAAATTTAAAAAAGAAATAGATAAAAGAAAAATATGTGATCATGAAAATATATCTGAAGAAGCATCTAGAAGCAGAGAGACAGAATAATAGCAATACTATTATAATGAGAAGAGAGAAAGTAAAGCAGAAATAATTTTCAAATACCTATCAACTGAATGTTGCCCAGAAGTGATGAAAGACACAAAACTACAAATTTAGAGTCAAAAAAAAATGTCAAGCAGAATACATAAAATGAAATCCATTTTCTAGGCATATAAATGATGCTGCAAAACATCAAAGATAAAATGCAGCAGGAGAGAAAAGAACCAAATAGAAGTTCTAGAATTGAAGCTAAATGGACAGCTGCCTTCTTACCCACAGCAGTAAGAACCAGAGTACAGATAAATAACATCTTCAACTCCTCAGACACAACAACTGTCAGAGGAGTTGTGCTTCCAGCCAAAATCCCTTGCATAAGGAAGGGCAAGTTAAAAAGATTTATTCCAGACAGACAAAACTGAAAATTTTCCCCAGCAACCTCACCAAAAGAAAATACCAATCATTTCCTTGGTGCTAAAAAAAAAAAAAAAAAAAGTTTAAGATAACAGGGGTTCTAACTGAATGAAGAAAGGGGAAAATGCATGAATAAAGGCAAATGAGCATTGATGGTATAAATAGTGCCTTTGCTGGCTTAAAGAACACAGCACCACAATGTATAACAGTAGCTCATAAATCAAGAGCAGTGAATTTGCACTATAAAACATTTTTTAAAGATTCCTTAAAGAGTCAATATTGGTAAGATATAAACTCTTCCAAAGATTTATCTATGGGCTCAACACAATCCCAATAAAAATCCCAACAGGCTTTTAAAACAGACATGGGAAAGGAAAGGATCTAGATAACGAAATCTGTTTTCTGTTTGCAAAAGTTAACAGACTCACATCTATTTATCATCTTTATTTCTTTCCCTCCTTCCTGTTTCTAGCTACAAAATAATTTTACCAAGAATATATAGCAAATCAATACCAATAGCACAAACAACTACATTGTAAAAATGTTGGGCATGATATTTAAATATATTTCTCCCAAAAGAAGATATTTGAATAGCCCACAAGAACATGAGAATTTGCTTATTACCATTAGCCATAAAGAAAGTTAGTTCTATTTTGTCCTTACACTGATTTTTCGACTTACAATAAAAGTTATGGTAATCAAGACTGGTATTGGCATGAGACTAGACAAATAAATAGAACAGAAGAGAGGAATAGATCTACAAATACATGGTTAATTCATTTTTAACAAAAGCGCCAATGTTATTTAATAAAGAATGGGTTTTCTTTTCAATAAATTGTACTGCAAGAACTGGGTGAACCTATTGGGGAAAAAATTAACCTTCACATTGTTCTTCAGAACTAATTCAAGATGGATCATAAATCTAAATGTAAAAGCTAAAGCTATAAAGCTTCTAGAAGAAAACATAGGAGACCATTTGTGTGACCTTGGTGCAGGCAATGGTTTTTTAGAAAAGACACAAAAGTACTAAACATAAAATGCATGATAAGTTTAAAATGTACCAAGATACATTGTTAAAAATTAAAACATCAAGTCACGGAATCGAGACAAAATACTTGATAAGAATAGGTATGATAGCTATATTGATATGGCAAATCAGTAACAAAAAATTGCAAAAATGTTGGGCATAAAATTCAAGCAGGTATTTCTCCCAAAAAAATCTTTGAGTAGGCAATAAGCACATGAAAATCTGCTCAGTATCATTAACCATCAGGGAAATTAAAACCATAATAAAGGACTATTTTCTAGCCACTGAGATAGCTTAAATTATACCAGTATTGATGGTAGAGATGTCAAGTTGTACAACTATCTTGGAAAACCATTCGCAGTTTCTTACTGTATTTATTTCTTGCTGTGTCATATCCTCCTAAGACTTAGCCTCTGAAATAACAGATCTTGATTACCTCACATGGGTCAGAAATCCAGGTGCAATTTAGTGATCTGTACTTCTGACTCAAATTCAACTTGTAAGCTTTAGACCAAGGCTGTGATCTCTTCCAATGCTCCGTTTGCCATGGCGGGTGGGGTTGAAGTGCTCCATCAGTTTCTGTGATCTCTCCATAAAGCAGCTCTCCTGTGGCAGCTGACTTCCCTGAGAATAAGGGGATGATAGCAAAGGCCCGAGAAGGAAGCCATAGTCTTTGTGTACCCCCATCTCAGAAGTGACACCCGTCAGTTCTTTCGTATTCTCTTCACGTAGAGCCTAGCACCGCCTCCATCCATAGAGGAGGGAGAGCCACACTGGCACCTGAATTTGAGAAGGCAGGGATCACTGGGGACCATTTTACATGCCGCCTAACCACACTTTTTAGACACACCTATTCTATAACCTAGTCATTTCCTTCATGGCTGCTTAGTTCAGAGAAATGAAAATTC
Organism: Noctilio leporinus; assembly: GCA_004026585.1. NCBI lineage: Eukaryota > Metazoa > Chordata > Mammalia > Chiroptera > Noctilionidae > Noctilio > Noctilio leporinus. Next base: position 197,457 of record PVIW01002415.1, read on the forward strand.
TGTCCTCAGAAAGACTTGTGTAAGAATGTTCACAGAACTTTGTACAAAATGGCCCCAAACTGGAAACAACCAAGTATCTGCTTAAAGGATATCAGATAAAGGATGCAGACTTCAGTTATAAGAGAAATGAGTTCTGCAGCATGGTGACTGTAATTAATAAAGAGAGATATAGATAGATATGTACTGGAGATATGCTGAGGGTACATATTAAGTGTTCTTACCATGGTGGGGAGCAGGGGTACATAAGTGAGATGATGGATAGGTTAGTTAGCTTAATTGGGGGTATTCCACAATGTATACATATATCAGAACATTACATGGACAACAGAATGGTTGTTGCCGTGGTGGTAGGGAAGAGGAGAAGGGGTTTAAGGAGGAGTATACATTGTGATGGACAGAGACTTGCCTTGCGGGGGTGAATGCATAATCCAGTGTGCAGATGATGTGTTGTAGAAGCGGGCACCTGGAACCTGTATGACTGTCGACCAATGTCACCAAAAATATTTGATAAAAAGAGGAAAATGCAACAAAAAACATTGTCATATACTTTAGATACAAACAATATGTCATTGTCAAGAAAAGAAAATTATTATGCATTTCACTATATATAAATTTACCTCAGTAACACGTCACCTGAACTAAAAATCCAGTTACATGAGAGACACATCTAAACCAACATGCAGAACAGTTTGTGTTTGAAAGTGTGGGAAACTGTCTTCAAGGAAGATACTTGCGAGTGAGAACAACTACACTAAGAGGCAAAATGGATTTTTAAAGCACAAACCATTATAAGAAATAGGGAGGATCACTATACTACATAGATAGGGAAGGTAGAATAACTCCAAGCTGATAGGCATTTAATAGCAGAGCCCTTTTAGTCACTGATAGATCAAGCAGCTATAATATATATAGTTATGCATTTGAAAAGAATAATGAAATATTTTGCATTAGTGGATATATATGTATATATGTAATATATTGCCTATTGCAGAACACACATTCTTTTCAAATGGGTATGAATATTTATAAAAATTGACACATACTGGGCCAAAAAGCTAGTCTCTGTTTTTATATTGATTTTTTACAGAAAACATTCTCCATTATCAGATTATCAGTTCAAAATCAATGTTCAAAAGTTTAAAATCAATGAAGAAAATATATGCCAGAAATATGTCCTAGAAAATCTCACATATTTAGAAATTTAGAAAACCCCATCTGTAAAACTCACAAACCACAGGAGAATCCGTATTAACATTAGAAAATATGTATACCTAATTATAAATACTTCTTCAGAATGCTTCCAAAGAAAAATGCATAGATTAAAAGTTAGGAAAGGCAAAAGCTAACTAAGAAAGCAAACACATTGTAGAACTTTGAACAACTACACTGTTCCTAATTTATCTAGAACAAAAAGACAAGGAAAAATTCAGGAACTAGAATTACATATGAAACAGATAAAAATCAACAAAACTGAAAAGTAGCCCTTGAAGAGAGTATAATTGGTGACATGGCTCAAGGGGGAAAAAAGATGTAACTACAATTTAAGTGGGCATTTGAAAAGTGAAGGTATTACAAGAAGATTTGCCAAAAAATTTAAACCTTTATATGAAAGACACCAGCAAAAAGGTGACTTGATACCAAGACCAACCTAAGAAGAAGCACAAAACCTATAATTGCTTTTAAAAATGGAAACAAGATATTTTTCCATGTAGAGGATCTATCCATGAATTTAAACATACAAGGGACAAATAATTCTAACCTTTCACATAAGATTCTAGAATATAGAAAAGTAATAGAACATGACAAAGATCTTACAAAGAAGAGAAATTACAGAATAAGCTAATTTATGAACACGGATGCAAAATTATTTAAAAGTAACCAATAGTTTTAGAAATATGAGGTCTGTCCCCAAAGTATCAAGCCAATGTGTCACTATAATTAAAATAGTTTGCACTCAATACTTTTGGGACAGACCTCATATAGGGAAGATCATACATAATGACAGTAGGTTAACCCCACTGTAGTGGATTAGTATTGGTCAATTAATATAGCTTACCCATTCAGGAGAAATAGATTATCTAAATATATGAAGAATAAAGTAGTACTTGATAAAATTCACATTAATGAATTAAGGAATCTCATAACAAAATAAGAATCAAAGGTAACATCCTAATAAAAAGTATCTGAGATGAAAAACTTAGAACAAAAACATCATACTTAATGATAAATTGCTCAGTATTTTACCTTTAAAGTCAGGAAACAGCATGATTGCCGTTTCCTTACTTCTAGTCAACACAGTATTGGACAGGCAGTCCTGAACAGTACAGTGTTAAAATTTTTTTTTTAAATAAAGTAAAAGGTATAAAATAAAAAGATACAAAACTCTCAAAAATTAAAATAATTAGCACCTACAGAAAACACTGAAAACAACCTGCAAACACATTATGAAAACTAAGATAGTTTACATGGGTGTGAACTAAAAGATTAACATTAAAAGTAATTGGACATCGATACAAAAGGAAACAGAAATAGGGGTAAGAGACATACTTTTTTATGTCTCTTACGTTAACAAAAATACCATTTTCAGTAGCCACAAAAGATATGCTGAACCTACATAGAGAAAATTGTTCAACGGTACTGAAATATATCAAAGGAAACAAACTAAACAGAGACAGATAGAATGACATAAATCTGATCAAAATTCCGAAAAGGCTTGGCTTGTAAAACTTAGGTTCGTTCTGAAATACAGGTGGCAGACCAAAACTGCTAGAACAAAGTAAGGGTTGTTGCTTTTGAAATAGAAAGAACTTAAAAATTGTAACAAATAAGCTAAAACAATTAACTGTTCATGGGGATAGACAGCTAGAGTGATGAAACCCACTAGAGTTCCCTGAAAGAAACTCAGAGGTGTGTGACAACAACATTTGCTAGAGAGCTAAATATGGGCCGTTCACTGTATGATGTCAAGATCATGGATCTGTATCTACGCTGACCCCAACTCTTCAGACAAAATACAAAAATTAATACCCGGTGAATTAGAGACTTAATGAAAAAGCAAAACAAAAAAATTTTAAGCAACATAGAAGAATGTTATAACCTCGTTTAGTGGGAAAGGTTGTTTTGGATAAGACACAGAAAGCATGGACCCTAGAAGGAAAGATTGTGAATTTGTGGACATCATAGTGTAAAACTTTATCCCTTCAAAGATGCCGCAGTGAAAAGACAAACCACAGGCTCAAGAAAGAAATTGTCAATCCAGAGAACTACTAAGTAAATTGTTTTTCAGGATAAAGTATTACTGTAATTTACACACACAAAGTAACAACAAAAGCAATTAAAACAGACAAAAGACATTTTCCCCGAAGAAGAATCCCAAATGGCCACCAAACAAATGAAAAGATGCTCAACTTCATTACTAATCTGGAAACGCACATTTGAAAGACAATGGTGTGCCATTTCACACTCATTTCATCTTTTAAAATATCAAAAGCTAGCGAGAAAGCAGCAGCACAGCTCTCTACTAGTGGGCCAGTATCTAAATGCTGTACGTATCATATCCTGTCCAAGAATGTGCGTACATGCATCTTTTAGAAACAAAAACCTGGAACCAACCCAAATGTCCAACAGAAGGATGAACAGATAAATCATAACGGACAACAGTTACGCCAGGGAGAAAATGTTGAGAGGGGAAAAAATGTAAGTCACAAAGAATACCTAAGTGGAATTTATTCTGTGCATAAAGCCAAAACCATGCAACAGTAAACACTACATTGTTTAAGGGGGCAAGTGTGCAGTCATCTTATAAAGAGAGGCAAGGAAACAGCAAACACAGGATGCATAATAGTAGTTATCTTGAGAGAAGGAGATGGGTGGGATTAAGGAGGAGTGCAGGGCATCCCAAAGGCAAGAAAATGTTCTTTCTTAAAAAGGATGGTGAAGCCCTGGCTGGTGTGGCTCACGGGATTGGGTCCTGGCCTGCGAACCCAAGAGTCAGTGGTTCGATTCCCAGTCAGGGCACATACCCAGGTTGCAAGCCAGCTGAAGGCAAGTGAAGGGCAACCATACACTGATGTTTTCTTTCTCTCCCTTTCTTCCCCCTTCTCTAAAAATAATGAAAAAATCTTTTTTAAAAAAATGGGAGTATGTAAGGCTCATTGTATTGTTAGTCTTTATGCCATATTAATATGTTTAGAAATCTTATTTTGCATCAATTCCAAAAATGTAATGATTCAGAATAAATTTTCTAAATCAGAAAATAGATGGGAAGTGCTGGCCACCGCCCGCGTAGAGAGCATGCCCATCACTGACCACGTATTAACAGTCCTTAGACTATCTCCTCCCTCCAGCTTTCCCAGGGCTCCATCACTTACGCCACTGCCCTAACCTTTGTGTGCACCTGCGATGGGACAGCTGCCTCAGGGCAGTGGCCCTCAAAGGGTGGCCCCCAAACCTGCAGCAGCTTCAGCGTCCCCTGGTAACCTGTCCCAAGTGTCAGGCACCATCCTACGGCATCAGACTCTGGGGCTAGAGCCCAGCAATTGTTTTAACAAGCTCTCCGGCGGATTCTGATACATTTAAAAACCACTTAAGGAACCAGGTTCTTGAGGACCTGGCCCAGCCCAGGCACCTCCCCTGCAGGCCACTGTCCTCTTCCCAGTCCCTTCAGCCCTGCCAAGGAGAGCTGCATTTTCTTCTTTAAAAGGAAGCAGTGCGTTTCCTGGAGCCACGGGCCCCTCTGCTGCCCACCACCTCATTCCATTTTGCCTTGTGGCGCCCCAAGTAAGCAGTTACGTTGCGTGGCTGGTAACCTGTGGTCGGAGGTGGGCTGGTTTTGCTTGGAGCTCTTCATAGGCTTTCTGCGGCCCCACGGGGCTCCTGCAAGAGCTGTTACCGCTTTGAAAAGGTTAGCATGTGAGTCACCATGCCCAACTGAAAAGCACATTAAGATGGACCATGAAACAAAGCCACAAAATAGTCATTTCTACCTCCTTGTGGCCTTTTACAGTAGGAGACAGCTTTAGAGCAGCTCCCTCCGTCAGCAGCCCGTACTCCAGGGCTGAAGGGGAGGGAAGGTAGAAGCCATTTGGCACCCACTCTGGCTTTGCCGGCCGGCTGGTCTCAGAGCCCGTAGGTGGTGAGCAAGAGTCAGGTGAATTCTAGCCCCTGCCTGAAATGCCTGCACCATCTGATAAACTTCTCCAAGCTCCGTATTTTTTTACTGTCAAGTTCTTTCTCCCTCTGCGACTGTGTCTTTGATATAAATCATTCACTTTGAATACTATCTACCAGCTATGAACACATTCACCATATTCTGAATTTGATATCACCGATGCCAACTGTTTAAATAAGTTATGAGAAACAGTGCACACTGGGAAGTGTGTATATCACTGAGCTGCATTTTTACATACATCACCTGGCCCTTATCTACAGAGACTGGTCTGGGAATACAAAGACTAACTCCATGAAGAAGAGGTGTCATTTAATTTAAAAAAAAAAAAAAAAAAAAAGGCCCTGGCTCGTGGCACAGTGGTTAAGGCACCAGCCTGCAAACCCAAAGGTCGCTGGTTTGATTCCCAGCCAGAGCACATAACCAGGTTGCCAGCCAGGTCTCCAGCCAGGTCCCCAGCTGGAGGCAGATGAAAGGCAACTATACACTGATGTTTCTCTCCCTCTCTCCTTTGCCCTCTTTCTAAAAATAATAATTTTTTTTTTTTTTAATGAGGATATGATGGGCAAGAAAGAAGTTCTTTTCTTTTGCAGGTGGTACAGATTGTGGTCAGGGTACTTGCTTTGGTGCCCATTAAACTTGAACTTGAATCTGGACTCTGCCCTGTTATGATGTTCGTGGCAAGAAATAAAATATGTCAGACCAAACTCTCAACGGCTGAATAACCTCAGACGTTCAGATCTCTTCTAAGGAACTTGTGAAGGTTTTGATCAGAAAAGTGACGTGTTCCAAGCTCACTTTAGGAAGACATTCTTATATGGGAAGTACGGTGGAGAAAAGGAAAAATGAGGGAATAAACTTGTGAGGCAGCTGAACCAGGCCAGGTTGGAGAAGAATTAGTGTATTGACTTAGAGAAGTTGCGAGTGAATGGATCGAATGCAGGGGTGGGGTGGGGGACAATGATGGCATGGAGACTGTCACCTGAGGAAGGTGGATGCCAGTGGTACCATGGAGAAGCCTATGAACACAGTTGGAGATGAGCAGAAAATATTACCCGGAGGGAAAATTAGGCCATGGGGGAAGGTATCAACGTTAGCGAGAACAGAAGACGTTAGCAACAGTGGGATAAATTAGGTTTCGTCAGAGTCAGACCTTCTAAGACAGAAACAACCAAGATGCAAAGCAACCTTCCTGTTTCAACAGTGACAGGGTCAAGCACCCAGGAGGAGCTTGGGTGGGTTGGATTCGGTGTCTGGGCGCGGACGGCACTCCCTCTTGCTGACCCCCTCCTAGTACCGACGCCACAGTGAGAAAACCCACAAGCAGAGAAAGTGAACCGAAATTGTAATCTGATGCACAGCCCCACCTGCCCCAGCGCCACCTTGGTCAAGACCTTGCAAGGAGGAGAAGACGGGGCTGGGCGACTCTTGCCGCACACAAAAAGCAGGGCAGTCAGAGGGACAGAATGAGTTGCACAGGCCAGTCCTTCTGTGAGTACAGACCTGTGGCTTCTCTCTGTGACTCCAGTTGAATCACTGTAGGGGAAATACAAAACCAGGGCAGAAGGCTGCCTCCTGGAAGCAGAGCTGTGGAACCCGACCTGAGCGTGTGCAGGAGCCCTCTCGTGGAAGGTGGCTGGGAGCTCTGTGGTGACGTCCCACTGGTCAACTTGCTCCTCCTGCCACCTGTGAAGCCCAAGGGGGCTCGCCTGACACCCAGGGAGGGTGGGAGGCAGAGAGGGGAGTCAGCAGTTGGCACAGCAGGTAACCTTCCTTTTTAACACATTCCAAGTGTTGGAAAGAGCCCTGGCCAGTGGCTCAGTTGGGGGTTTGACCAGGGTGCATATGGGAGGTCACTGGTTGATGTTTCTCTCTCTCAAATCAGTAGCTTTCAAGTATTTGAAAGTTAGGAACTCAGAAATAAAACACAGGACCTTGGTCTGAAGCGAGAGCTGTTGGAGGGCCATGCTGAGGCCTTTGCCTCCTAAGTTAGCACTTTCTCTGCGACAGTGGCCCTTCGTCCATGTGTATTCAGTAATAATAGCAAACTGGGGACTCTTCATTGGCAAGGTACCATTTTTCACATGAAGTGAGTTAGGCAGAAATCTTCCTAAGGAGTATTAGCCTCTGTTTTTAATTTAACATGCACTAATTAGGTAACATACTCAAGGAATATTAGCTTCTGTTTTGGGAGAGTAATTAATAATTAATGTAATAATTTACATACAAGAAAATTCATTCCCTCTTTCAGAGGTAATGTGAGTACCCATGAACTTCATAGACACATGTACCCACCAGGGCAGTTACAGGATGGAAACTTATCTTCTCATGCCATCCTCTTGCAGTCAGATCACTTCCCTTCTCTAAATGCCACCAGCTACTGAGCTGTTCTGACTGTCCTTTTGACAACAGTCTATTCAAGTAAGGCCTGCAATTTCCTTATAATTTGCTGGTATTAGAACAGTAGTAATAGCAGCCAACATGCCGGCCACCATTTGAAGCACTTCATAGGTGAGGGAACTGAGGCTTTGGGGAATTTTGGGAAGGAGAGAAGGGAAGAAAGTTAGTTTTGTCCAAGGTCATGCAGTGGCAGCCCCAAGGAGACGACTCGAGTCCCAACATGTCTAACTCTGCCTCCGTGGGAGACACAGAAAGGAGGACAAAGTAGAAGGAAAACCTACCAGTTTTGGGAAGCTCCCTTTAGACCTGGGAGTGCCTTACTCTGAAAGTCAACAAAAGTTACACGAGGTCTCTCTCAAAAGTGTCCAGCCAACGTCAATGTCATTAAAACAGTTTGCGTGACCGATACTTTCGGGACAGACCTCGTAGAAGACCCTGGTTAGTTCCACCAGTAAAGCAGTAAGATAAAGGGAAGCCAGGATCCTCGAACTTCCACCTTACAACCTTTGTGATAAGACATGAAAGTAAAGCCCAGGTATGTTCGCCGTTATCTACTTGACCAGGTTTGTAAGGTAAAGCTAGAAAGGTGCTGATCACCTTTTCTATGTTTCAGTGCAGAGCATCAACCTTCCTCTTAAATTCATACACACACACAAATAACTGAAATGGGATCTTTAATCTTAGCCTTGTGTATATTTCAGGTTGGAGTCCCCAACCCGGTCTCTGGTGATGGAGGCCCCAAAAGGAGTAGAAATAAATGCAGAAGCCGGCAATATGGAAGCCACCTGCAGAACAGAGCTGAGACTGGAGTCCAAAGACGGAGAGGTAGGGGGAGAGACGGCCAGGGGTCCCGAGAGAGGCGGCTCCAACAAGCCAAGCTTCCCCAAAACTGGTTTGTTCCCCCCTCCACCACCCAAGTTGATCCTGCACTGCAACCACAGAAGGGGCCAACAAAAAGGTCTCATTTCTGAAACAGATGTGTCCAACAGGACAAGGATAGGCTAAGTCTACAACACGTAAAAAATACGACTCATTGTTTGTAAGATGCGGAGATGATGGCATGTATCGCAAGTACATCGTTGTAAAGGTGATGGCTATTTCCAAATTCCCTCCCTCGTCACCTTAAAATAAGATTTAGGTAGCTGGCAAGTTAAGCTACAGATCACATGCCCACTTGTGGCCGAAGATGGACTTAATTAACTTGTTAGTCATTTTTCGAGCTTATGTTGCATGTTGCCACTTTCATTGAGCGTGGAGAGTTCTCTCCAGGAGCTATCCCCAATCAGGCAGCCAGAAGGTCAGTAGCCTGGGCAGCAAGAGAAGGACACATTGCAAACATTCCTTCTCTGACCCCCACACACCCCCACTGAGGAACAGAGCAGCTGCTTGTGCGTTCGCAGGATAAACCAGGTCTCCAAAGAAAACAGTTCAGCTGCACACTTTTTAAATGGCTTCCTTGTCTTCTGAAGCAAAGTTCTTTTCACGGACTTTAAAAAGAGGCAAAAGTGTGTTTTTCCTTATCAAAGCACCACTCAGTTCTACCTTTTGTAGCTACTGAAAGGTAATCCATCGCGAGCTGCCTCTCTGCGCCAAGCCTACCTTTGGGTCGGTCTGTCATTTGCTGGCTGTGTTTTAAAAGAGCCAGCCAGATACAGCATTCAGTTATCAAACTGTCTCTTCCAACAGCCAGACTCCAAGCCACACGCATTTTAAATAGTGACTACCTCAGGTAAGGCTATCAGAACCCAGATGCTGCAGCCGTCAGTTCATACCAGGCCAGCACGTAAGCCCAGAAAATGCCATCCACTCTCGAAGTCCCACCGTGCACACAGGCATAGGGAGGGTCCGGGACGCCACCTAGTAAAGGAAGTTGCAAAACTAGCATTTCCACCTTCATTGCACTCTGAGATTCTAGTCACATTCTACATGATGTACTCTTGCAAAATGCCAACATCCATAACATTGTCAGCGTACTGTTGTTGTGCTGGTCTCTCAGCTTCTGCGAGGGTAGAGACTTGTCATTTTATTCACCTCCGCATCCCCAGCGCCTGCACTACTCAACACATAGCCTGTGCCCGCCCCATCGAGGTTCAGTTGAATATTCATCAACCCTTTCTGAATGTCAGGAGAATACACAACAGCCTCTAACTCTTCCCTTCCTATTTACTCTCTTTAGATTAAGTTAGATGCTGCGAAAATCAAACTACCTAGACTGCCTCACGGATCCTACACGCCCACAGGAACCAGGCAGAAGGTCTTCGAGATCTGCGTCTGCGCGAACGGGAGATTATTCCTGTCCCAGGCGGGAACCGGGTCCACTTGTCAGATAAACACAAGTGTCTGCCTTTGAGAGACTCTCCTGAGTGGACATTGTCGGCAGCAGGAGGCCTTTTTCTGGCTTGAGACCCTTGGCTGCCAGCTATTTTTACTAGAACACAGAAAGCCTATCAAAGACCTTGTGTGTGTGTGTGCGTGTGTGCACGCGTGTGTGCGTGCTTGTACGCGTGTGTGTGCGTGTGTGGGTGGATATAAATATATATAAATATATATAAATAAATATATATATATCCTCTGTATAAAATGAGGTTTCAGTACAAAGGAACCATGGGTGACCCTGGATGTCCGGTCATTTCCATCCCCACCCCACCACCTACACGATAAAAATCAAAACACTTGATTCCGGCTCAGCATTCCCCAGACCCTTCAGAATCCCTGTGTCTCGGACACTTACCAAATATCCAGCTACCCCTCTGAGTAACAGCATTTCTTCTCCTTTGGGGTCATTACAGGGCAGTGATGGCGGGAATCTCCCAAGTCGCGTTGAAGCGCTGAGACCCCAGAATGAAAGGTAGACCGGAAGGTTTCCCTTTGTAGCTTCGGTGAGGCTGACCAAGGTAGGGACGGGGCAGCCCAGCTGCAGAAGCTTGACATGACTGTCCTACCTTTGCGGTCCCGTGGTTGGGGGCCTCGGGAGTTGGAGGAGTGAGGGGGGTGAATTTTAGCCAAGTGGGACCTGCTCACCCAGCTCCTGCTCACTTGCTTCACACGCATATTAATTATCCCCCAGTGAAAAGGAGTTGTAAGTCAGCACCAAGTAGGAAAACAGCTGCTCCCCAGTCAGCTGGAAATCTCCTCGGCGGCCTTACGGGCAGTGAGGAAACGGGTAACATATCTCTTTTTCAGGAGAGGGAAGGCTCCAAATCTGTTCCGGCCTCACTTCTGACTTGTCCAGTAGGCTCCAACTCAGAATAATTGGATCAATCAAAATTAACAGCAGCTCCCCTGAAAGGAGCCATTTGGAGATGGAAGTCTGAGAGTAGCATTGGGAACCTAATTATTTTTTATATGTTTCTTGGGATTGGTAGGTAATTAGAGGTGTGCTTTTTTTTTTTTTAAGGCACGCACATACTCACTGACTTCGGTCTTCTTATATATATTTTTTCATGTAGGGATACTCGTATTCCTAAATCCACCATTATGTTTTCTCCAAGAATAAGAGATCTAAAGTACTGCAATGCCTCCCTCCCTCCCTCCCTAGACATGTTCCCTGAAATGTAACATAAGCTGAGTCAAGTGTCTTTATCAGAATCACTGTGTCCCCTGGGCCCACAGCACCCCCTCTCCAACATGTGGGGGGCAGCTCTAATTCCCGCCATCAGCTACCACCCATCACTCCGTCTTCATCATCCTGCTCCAGGGTCACCCTGGCCGGCTCTTGTGCTGGGACAGGGGATTACACCATCTCTGTTCAAAGAGGGGGAAACGTGCCTATGCCTTAAGTCAATGCACTCAGCAAGGAGAAGCACATCCTATTTATCTTGTCGTTTCCTGTAGTTTATTTTGAGTGAGTGGAGGGGGGTGGGTCAGTAATGACTGGGCGTCTTAAAAGTAGGTGGACAAGCCAAGTGGCTGACGGATGAGGAGCCAGGAATGGAGACACACCTGGCTCAGACTGCCCTGGACACCACTCAGCAAGGATTGGCCCCACCATCCTAAATGCAATAGTATTTGTAGGCCTGACTGGCTTTTGTTGTTTGGTTGAGGTTTTTATTTCCTCAACAAGGTTCTAATTTTTTCTTCACAAGCAGGATAGGATTTGTCATGGGTGATTTAAAAAAAAAAAAAAGAGGTTGGGTAACTGAGCTACCACTCAAGCCCTGGGCTACATGGGCAGTAAAAGCAAGCTGTGTGTTGCCCGGTCCCTCAGAAGCAGGGGAGGAGGGCTGGTTCTAGCCTGACCGTGGCCCTGCTGGCTTCCGGACCCCAGGCTCCCTTTAGCCACTCTGGTTCAGTGTCCCATATAGAAGAATTGGGTTGTTCAAGGGCATGATCATGAGATTGCTTAGTTTGTAGGACTGGGAGCTAAACAAGAAGCAACATTTCGCTGTGGGTCAGCCTTCACACCCTGCTGGAACACGTAGCCAGAATCTGCACTTACCACACACAGGGCGTGGCCAAGCCAGGAAAGCCCCTCCCTGTCTATGTGAGCGCTGACCCCACCTCATTCCGAGACACAGGAGCAGCGCTACGAGGTCCTTGGTGGCTGAATACCTTAACACAAAGTTTTTCAAGCAGAGACACTATCTTTGCACTTTCCCATCTTAAGTACACAGTCCACAGATCGAGAACACAAAAGGTTCCTGAATCTCTTCCTGCTGATTTTTCATTACATGGAAATCTGAGATCAGCGCCTTGGGAATTTTATTCCAATAAAAAGTCTGGTGTGATCCAACTTAACAAAATTTTATCCTAAAAGTATTCAGACCATAAAATAGAAATAATAATAGCAGTGAAGAACAGAAATCAAGCACCTATGGGGGACAGATATGATATAAAATCCTAATTTTCAATAATGCTAAGTTCACATATACCATGTAAAGAGGAGGAAATTGGGCACAGGTTAAATTACATATTTTGGTTCAGACTTTAGAATTTGATAAAATGCATTCTAAGTTCTTCAGTGTACTTGTTTTCCCTCTTCTTTCAACTAGAATATTTGTCCATGGTCATGAAAGTTTTACCTGAATTCCTAGGGGAAAATATACATATATATCTTTTACATTAAAATCTGAGAACCCTTCATTTTAAAAAATGCGATTCTAATTTTTATATATAATGTCTTCTAGACAGTCACACCTGGTACATTAAGCAGCGAGTGGCATTACAAACAAAGAAATCAAATGAAAGTTTAATATTCTAGAAGTTCTAGTATGTTACTACCCTTCAGAAGAGTTCTTAAAATGAACAACTGATCTCCAAATAGATTAAGCATTTATTTCTATTTAGCGTGAAGTCGGAAAGGCTCGGTTGTGGGAAACTGTGAGAGTGTGACAGAGATTTTCAGAAGCCCTGATGGTGGCATCTGTGTATATAGATGGTACCTCGATAAGAGGCTTTTTTTAAGTCTGTCACCCAAAGAATAGATCTTATAAACTTGAATTGGTTTCATTGTCTTCTACATCAGTTTCCCTCGGGGTCATTTTTCGTGTCTCTCCCGCCACCGCAGACCAAAGATTGCTTGAGGTTTGATTCTAGAACAGGGGTCAGCAAACTGAGGCCTCCACACCAAATCTCGCTTGTCACCTACGTTTGTAAATAAAGTTTTATTGCAACAAGGCCACAGCCATTGATTTACATGTTGTCTATGGCTGATTTGCTACCGTAACAGCAGGGTTGAGTAACGGTACCAGAGATCTCGTGGCCAGCAAGGTGTTAAGACAGTTACTAATTGGCTTTTCCAGGAGACAGTTGCTGACCCCTGATGTCAAGGTCATTTATGGTATGTGTGGGACAGGGCAGAGCTAAGGAACTGACCTCCCCATGGCATGGAGCAAGCCTACCCATCGAGTGTGCTTGGGAACATAAACACTTGGCTGTAGACAGAAGGTTAGCCTTATGCTGTGTTTAAAAAAAAAAAAAAAAAAAGATCCACCTGTCTGAGAAATGCAGGCTCAGAGGATCTTGGGAATATGAAGGTTGGAATTAGGGGAAGAGGGAAAAGGAAAGTTCTGACCCTTCAAGTCTTTTTTCCTTGGACCCTTAATAGATAGATGGCTCCTCCACTCTGCACCTTATGTGGCAAGAAGGGAAGCAGGGGTCCTGTGGTTGAAATTTAGAATGTCCTCCCTCAAAGGACTATTTCTGTAATCTCTTCTCCCCGTGTTCCCAAAAGATGCCCAGCCCACAGTCCTGCAGAAAATGGCTTGACTGAACATCACCCTCTCGGTTCCTCACTGCCAGTGCACTTAATTACCATCCTAGGACCACACCAAGCCAGCAGGGCTGGTGAGACCAATGAGTCCTGAGAAATAGCGAAAGAAACAACTTTTAAAATGCAGGAAGGAAAAAAAAAAAAAAAATAAGAGTACAGTGCTTTCATGAAGCTGTTGCTAGGAGGAACCAGGTTAATTCCAGTTTGGTTTTTGTCTCCACAGACCCTGGGTCTGTATGGTGAGGCAGATTCCTACCAGAGGTCTGCTCCTTCCGCTAACATCTCTGTTGCTAATCCAGGGCTGCCTACTCATATTCAGTATTGCTGGAATAGCTTCACTATGAACGAGCCTTTGTAATAGGAGTATCGTGCTAGGGAGGAAAGGTTTCCTTTTTTTCTTTACTGAAAACCACCACTATTTACCAGACCCTAATCAATGTCTTTTAAGGAGTCCTTCAGCATTTTATCTGGATTCAGCCAAAAGAGGATTCAGTTGGCAGCCCTGCCTGCCACAGGAGCAACTAGATGAGAATTGCTTGCTTTTGCTTATTTTAGGTAAAAGGTATCATGACACATGGACAGAGAGATAAGTGTATTTACGTAAGCACCTTATTCTTAAGGCTCTGAGAAAGGTGAAAATCTCCTCTGAGGAAGTTGTGAACAGGACCCATTTTCTAGCTTTCCCCTGCACCCAGAATCCTTTGGCACAAACAGGATGACAGGTGCCCCAGTAGTAGGTAGGAAGAGGGGAGTTACAATAAAAGAAACAACCTTACAAAACAGGCCATTTATCTCAAATAGAAATGTCTCTCTTTTGGTCTTTCATCACTTTAGGTGGAAGGATCCCCCATTTCCAGAATACTTCCATTAAAATGGTGAAAGCTACCGCATTGGGATGTCAGATGCGTTTCTTTGTGGTAATCGGAATTTAAGATTAAACAGTTCCCTCTGAATTTCTCATTCACAAAGAGAAGCCACTGGTAAAGAGAGAAAGCAGCCTGCCCAGCACACTACCCGCACGAGCACTTTCAAATGCAGTATGATTTCTATGGTTCTTAGAAGCTGTCTTCATAACAGAGTCCTTGAAATTTCTCAAGGCAGATCTGAATGGCAAGGGGAAAATAATTATTGGCAAGAGGTCCTCGTTTTGCATATTATCAGGGCACAAGTGTAAAAGAAAATAAGTCCATTTGGGGTGACCCCTGCTTAGCACAGTCTTTTCTTTTGTTTTCCCCTTCCTTTCGTGGATGCAGAGTAGGAAATCAGCATCATCCTTTGAGAAAAGAGAGCAATTCAAGAATACTGTAAGCCCTTGCTGCCAATAGAAAGTGTGATGTCTTAACATATTCCATCAAAAAAAATTCCATCAAAAAAAAAAAAAAAACCAACCCTCAAACATACCACTGACCATGTTAACTCAATCTCAGCCCGGAAAGTGGTAATATCAGTCTGTCTTGCAAGAGATTTGCAGTGGGAATAGAACAAAGGTTGTATAGGCGAGACGTGTGTATAGTCCAAATGCACCTGTTTGATAGGAAGACAGTGTCCCAAATATGCCTCATTAGGCAGGAAGACAGCAGCCTCACTAGTGAGGGGATTTCGTGTCTGTGCATTAGCTAAGGTCAGATGAACATGGCAAACCTGAGGCTGCCCTCTTTGGGAGAAGAGAGAAGGAACCATCTGCCATCCCTAAAATCTACTAGGGGCATTCCTGCCCTAGACTTGTCTAGTAGTCCCCCTTCTTCCCATGTCTTCACTGCGTATTTCTGCATTTAGGTCATGTGGGTGAAATGTAAGATAACCCAGACTTCAAGCTGATCACTGAGGTTACATATAGCAAAGAATTGTCTTAGGGCAGGAAGGTGGTATTTGTTGACAAGGAAGATGCTGGTGTTTCTTTAGTACCCATATGCATCTATTTCATGGGATATTAACATTTTGAGGGTTGTGCATTCTTTTGAGAATCTGAGCCACGTTCTGGACCTTCTCCCCAAAGACAATCATGCCCTAGGAATTTTCCATAAAATCAGATAGATTAGGCTTTGCATCCAAGAAGACCTAAGTAGGACACGAGTCAGAATCTATTATCCAATTACAATTCTAATATTTTTATTAACATTCATTGAGCACCTACTGGGTATTTTACATACATTCACCATTTCACACACTCAAGATAATCCTTTGAGTAGGAATCTGTGCTCCAATATACACAGATGGGAACTGAGGCTTAAAGAGGTTAAGAAACTTGGCCAAAACCACTAACTAGAAAATGACAGAGCTGGGATGTGACTCTTAACTCAGACCACTATGCTAGGAAGTTACTGATGTGTCAAACTATTTTCCAGGCCATTGAAAATGTCTCCTACCAGTTTTTAGACTAGACTATTTGGGTAGAGGAAGCTATAAAACTTATGTCTCCCATCTTTCTACAACCTCTCATCCATGGCAGCATCCAGTACTGAAGTGGAGATCACTGGGGTGAAAATACTAGAAGGGCAGTCTGAATAGGATCTGGAACCAAAAAAAAAAAAAAAAAAAAATGTTTTCTCTGTATGTGGTCCTTGTTAAGTCAGGCTTCTTGTCCTTACAAATTGGAAGATGCACGGATGGTCAGCCTTGCGTTTAAGAGAGAATTTTAATGCTTCATGATCTATGGGTGTGACTGGCTAACCAGGTCAGGATTTCTACACATGAGCCTTCTTTCCCTGCTCCTCAGTTCAAAAGACAGGTGTCTCATTTTAGGAGAAGCCATTGACACCATTTGGTTATCATACTTTCCCTACCTGTAACAAGATAGAAAAATGAATCAAATAGCAGAGAACCCAAATTCTGTTATCTGTGTCTCTCCAAGAGTATAGAACTAGCAAGGACTCGCTTGGCCTTAGGCGTTCAATGCCCAGCCTAGCCACTTGGGCTCTAACAGCCTTTTGCCGCACACCCCGTACCTTGTCAGTCCTCGCAGGTAGGCCATACCCCTCCCCACATGCAGGAACTTCTCACCAAAGCGCTCAGGCTGGCCCTTCTCATTGATCTGGGTTGGAAGAGGGACCATTTGTCCTCCCTTGTTTAAACAGTGGCCTCCTCTAACCCTGAACCTGTACATTGTACATGGGGAGTCCTGGATTCAGCATGAAGTTGGTGGCATTCCAACTACTAGAGATGAGTGCATCTGAAGTTCTTTACAACTTGGTAGCTTTGGGGTACTTTCATCTTCGACACAAAAAGATGGGGGTTTGATCTGTACGAATGAAAAGACCTAAAACCATGTTGAAGGATTAACTCGGCCAGCGACCATCCCTACAGGTTGTCAACCAGTGTGCCCGTGTTAAGGACCAGCTGTGAGGCTGCCCTCACCCGGAGCTGATAGACAAACAGGAAAGAGATGGGTGCCCATCCTGCTTTTCTATGCTTTTTCAACAGCACACATCTGGTCCACTGCGGGGTGCAGATGGAGTTGGTCACTGCTCCCGACAGATCTAGTCCCAGGGCCAACCTGTAGTGCCCACCTGGCTGAGCCGCCTCATAAAAGCTCAGGAAAGGGATGAGCTCAGAAACATCAGAGACCCTGTTTAAGCCTGAGTCATAAAGGGGTTTTCTTTTAATGGTGTAGGTGTCCTAGTGGCCTGTCAGGAATGGGTACCTTTCAGGGGTCTCATGGAATTGACATCTCCAGAGCCAGAAATCAGGTTCCTGGGTGGAGAGGAGATATAGCCAAGTAGAAGAGAGAGTCCACAAACCTAAATTAACCTAATTTGTGTCCAGCGTTTTGATGGGGGGTAGGGATGGAGTTTTCTGTGTTAACTACCTCCCTGGTCAACTTCCATCTTTTTCTGAGGCCACGAAGCAGCAGAAACAAACTTTTTAAGGAGGCCATATGTAGAAGGAAAGGTGGAGGCCATGTATCATTGTGCTGGTTAGATATCCTGGGGAAACCAGATTTTGGGCCTTTTCACAGAAAAGATGAGGTTAAGAAATCCAAGTTGCTTGGAGATTTTGAAGAAGGCACCTCATTCCCACAAAGCAGTTAAGTTCAGCCTTTGGGTTTTTTTTTTTTTTTTTTTTTTTTTTTTTGGTTTGGTTTGGTTTTCCTCTTGAGTTTGGGTGTGATGTAAGAGCTCAATTTCGTTTTATTTTGAATAACATCAATCCTTGCACACTCTATGCAAAAATTTTGTAAGCATTGCAATAATGCTATGAATTACAAGGAACTATTTTAACTTTATTACACTTTCTGTATAAAAATAAATTTGTATTTAATATTATTTCGACTGCAGTCTTGTAAAATATATTAATAAAAATAATGATTGGTAAGAAGGAAAGCACCATTGTCCACTTCTTGAGGGAATTCCTCTTTGAGAGTTGATGAACTAGTCACTTTTACTTGATTGTACCTCAGAATTTATTCTGAGTTACTTCTTTTCTGCATCCCTTTGATGCATGTCCTGACACATTGGTTAAGCCATTTTTACTCTCAGGAAGAGACCCACAGAGACGCCTTTAAGAGGTCACACATAGTCCAAACTTCCAAGTCCCCAGGACTGGAACAGGTCAAGGGTAGAGTCATCTCTACTGCTGTCCTGGTGACCTGCAGAGGCTCTCTTGGCTGCAGTTCCCCACACCCTTCTAAATCAATGGAGAGGCCAGTATAGTCTCTAGTAGGTTAACCCATTTTCACTGGCCTACCCTTTGCATTCCTGGTCAACCTCTGGGTGAGCCACTTTTGAATTAAGTGACCACTCCTGGTTTCATCAGCTTTCACCTATACTTCCAAAGAACACCCTAGTGCCGCTCCTGAGATGGGGCCAAGGGGGAAATCATTTATGATGGACGTCATCATGGCAGGGCCACTCTGATCAACCCATGACCAACACTCCTCCATTTTGAGCATCTCCCCTCTCCTGGCCTCTCCCTGTGCTGAGGTTTTGTACAATCTCTTCCACCCACCAAGGTTCCCTTTCATCCAGCACCACCTCACCCCCGAATACCCTCTTTCAGGATCCCTTTCCCATATCATCTTATCTCTGTGGCCTTCATCCCTCTTCCTTAACCTCCCCATTTTTTCTAATTTCTAATTCTGCATTGTACTAGGACTTACCTATTTGCCTATCAAATGTGACTCCTGACTACAAAAGACACTGAAGCAATGTTACATAATCCTACAGGTCAAAGGCTAAATAAAAATTGTATTCCCAATCAGGGTGTAATTTATCTCCAAAGATACAGTAATTTTATTACCTGGTTTCTTTAGGGGTAGGTGAATTTACAAACAAACAAAAACACTAAATCAAAGAGAATGAAATGAGAGAAATCACCATTCAAGAAGAAATGTTTCATCCTCATTCATTGATGAAAAATGAAAAATGTTGAAATGTAGCTAAAATAATGAGGAAATACTAATGAAAGAAAAAGACTGTTACTGATGAGTTACACTAATTGGCAGCATTGTTGATACAGAATTAGCAGATGCAATACTAGGAGACTAATAAGAGCTCTATTCCTTTTCTTCAATAGAAGGAAAAATAAGTGGAAAATAGGTAAAAATCAGTATATTCCTTCTGATCTTAACTCTTAAAAAAAAAAAAGATGTAAGATTTTATAGCCAAATTAATAATCTAGTCTCACTGTATCTGAAGGAAGGAATCCAGGATATGAAGAAGGGGAATGGGAATCAGAGTGCAGAGAAATAAACGCATTTCAGGAAAAGTTGGGAGCAACATGGATGAATTGTTTTCTCTAGTTAAGTCCAACAGGTTAATGTTATTTTTGTGAATGCCAAATTTCAAGTACCCTCAAGAACACCAAACCCCTGCCACTGAGGATCAATTGATAGCCTTCAAGGAGAGACCCTGTGACAATGGACAGAAGGCAGAACAGCCTGTGTGACTCCCTGACACAAATAACTAAATAGGATAGAATCCATGCGAGATAGTTCAGGATAACTCTTTTTAGAATTTGAAATGGGTTCATAGGATGCGAGAACAGACTTTTCCAAATTATAGATTTTAATAAGCAAGCATTTTGAAAAGGCAAAGTTTAGGATAATGGATATCAAATCAAAGGTAGAAACTATAACAGTAAATTATCTGTTTTAATTAAGAGAACAAGTCAAGAGTTTCATTTAAAAACATGTTGGGCAAAAATTAACCTATAAAATTTGAATAAAAGGAAAATCAATACTTTAAGGTAGACTTTATGGTAAAAATATAAGGGGTGATTCAAATTAACAATGTATAATGATAAAATCCCTATCTTATTGAGGGTACATGATTAAATTATTATACTGAGCATTCCAGTAACAAACACCAAAATACAAAACTCAAAAAGATAAGTAGTTTTCAGAGAGAGAAATAGAAGAGACCAACTCATCTGTACAGACTAAAATTAATAGTTTATTTTCCTTTAAATCAATTTGCTCATGTTACAAAATTCCAATAAAAGTCCCAACAGAAATTGTAGAAGAAATAAACAAGATTAATTCTAAAATTTGTCAGGCAAAAAACAACAGAAAAAGAAAAAAGTGTATTCTCTGCAAAAATATACTAACATGACATAAACCTCACAAACTGTCTAAAAGCACAAAATAGCAATCGTGCAGATGGTAATGATTCAAAAAAAGGAACACAGATAAACTGCATTAGTATTTCTCTCCCAGGCAAACACTGTCTGGCTTTACCTGGTTTAGCCCTCCCTGTTCACCCTATAAGATTTCACTTAGCATCTCTCTTCCAGGAGAGAGTCTCTGACCTGCATCCTTGGTGGGTCAGGCAACCCTTTCTCTGTATTCATAGGGAACACAGGGCAGACCCCGATCACGGCTTCTCTTGCACCAAAACAACCTCTTCATTCTTCTGCCTACCCCACCAGAACTCAGGCCCAAGATCCCAGGGACCGCTTTCACTGTTAGCATTTCAGCCTAGCAGAGTGCCAGGTATGTAAAAACAACAGGCCAGAAAACCAAGAAATAGGCTCACAGGAATTTAAGAATTCACCTTAGGTCAATGAAACGGATAGCTCTGTCTACCATTTATTCTTAAGCAGTCTAACACAGAGAAGAAGAGCAGGACGGTAATCTCTGCGCTCAGAGAGCTCAGCAAATGTCAATCTTGCCAATGAAACAAATACAGAGAATGAAATAAGCAATGACAGATGCCCATGGCCAGGGAAGCAGAGAGTTGGAATGCTGTTGCAAACGAATAGGAAAGGTACGGATTGTTTGGTAAGTATTAGGAAAATTAACCAGCTGGGTTTTTTTGTTTGTTTGTTTTGGGGGGTATTTTTTGGTGAGAGTACAAAGAAGGAGTTCTGAGTCCCACCTTAAGTCACCTCCAGTGGACCAGAATTAAATATATTCAGTCATCTAGCACCTACTGAATGTTTACTCTATTGTAATTAAATAACACTCACTCCTTGCCCTTGAAACTCTGAACCCAGAGGGGTGGACAAAGGCCAAGAGAGGTCAATTTCAACCTTGTGTGGAAAAGCTGTGAAAACAACTTTTTAAAAAATAGGAAATAACAGCCTACCTATGTTCTGAGGAGGAATGATAAAAGAAATCACAAGGAGAAAAAACTGGCAGATTTAAGCATATTCAATTCTGTAAGTTCTTGCTTTACCCCACCTCACATATAGACCTTAAAAAAAAGACTAAAATAATATCAGTAAATAGGAGAAATGGTTAAAACTGTTCTTTTAGGGACTCATGCAAATTAATAAGAATACCTATCAAGACATCACTAACTAAATAAATGATCAGAAGAGATAGTAAGCACATAATTCACACAAGCAAAAATACATTTTTCCTACCTTCTAAAGCACTGGAAGATAAAACAGAATTAGTAACCACTTTTCAAGGAAAATAAAGGAATGCTACCACATTGAATATTTACCTAAACTCTATGATGAAATCTGATTTCAGAAAAGCTTAAAAGTACAACTTAGAACCTACTAAAATTAATCTATCAAATAAATGTGATTAAACCTGTTCTTCCTCTTTCTTGTAAACAAACATAAATGAAATCAATGAATTTTTTTTTTAACCTACAGGATTGGTTCGATAAAAAACTATATTGAAGGCCACATGAGAAGGCTGTATTTTATACTGTTTAAGCCTGAAAGGAACCCCTTAAAGGTTGGTCCAACTCTCCCCATTTTATAGAACTCATGTTCAAAAAAGTTAAGGAATTGCTAGGATAATTCCATGAGCAAATGGAGGAGGTCAATGTTGACTTCAATGAATCTTTTCTATTTTATGAAGTTGCCTACCTTTCCTTGCCCTTGAATCTCTGAGTCCAGTGGGGAGTCAAGGGTGAGGAAAATGGGGTGAGACAAATACACATCTGTGCCCCAGTGCAGCAGGATTTCAGAAAATAATTGGCCCACATTTTTGAAGAGTTGTAAGAAGGTTCATGCACTTTGTCCCCAGCAATCCCATTTTCAAAACTCATCCAAGCAACATTTAAATAGGAAAAGTTTTTTGCAAGCATGCCACACGTTGCAGTAGAATGTAAGGATTGGGAAAATTAGCAACATTACCTAACCAGATAGAAAGGAAGGCTATTGATATCATGGTAATTTCAACTTGATGGAATAGCATGCTGTCTTTACAAAGGGCTGGGAGGATTTTGTTTCCATCTGGCGAAACAGAATTTTAAGTATGTGAAAATGATGTAGACATATGTATCGAAACTTCTAGGGAAACAAAAAGTAAAGCGAGCTGATTTATTTGGTTCGTGGTATTGTGGGTTTATTTTTCTTACTATCATTCTTGTGTTTATAATATTTATATAATAAACTCTTTAGAAAAAAACTATCATCTGCTCTTCTTCTATAAAATAGAATTAATGACACATACTTTATCCCACAAATAACCTCCAAGAAAGGAAATTTGCAGACTCCAAATTGTTTGTTGCAGTGTTATTTCTAAAGAAAAAATATCTGGACCGTGCCTCTTCTCCAACAATAAGGTCAATCAGGAAATAAATTATGGCACATCCAATCCATGGAATATTGTAAATACTAAAATAATTTTGAATGCAAGGATGGTACAACATTCGTAAATCAATCAATGTAATACACCACATCAACAAATTGAAAGATAAAAACCATATGATCATATCAATAGATGCTGAAAAAGCATTTGATAAAGTGCAGCAACCATTTATGATAAAAACCCTCAGCAAAATGGGAATAGGAGGAGCATACCTCAACATCATAAAGGCCATCTATGAGA